>VXBR01011069.1:422334-663524 GCA_013400215.1 Cisticola juncidis
TTTTTTCTCTTTTCGGCAGATGACCATAACAGTTTGTGGCAGTCTGGCTGAACCAGACGTATCTCTAAGTGAGAGTGTTAGCAGGCATTTTTCAAAGGCTTTTTTTTTTTTTTTTTTCTGAGAATGTGACCTTTAACACAGGCTCCTCATTAACTGCAGTCATTTAACACGAAATGCCAGTAGCAGGGTATTTTTTTCTAGTTACCATAGCAATATCATAGGATATCAGATGGTGTCAATAAAAAAACTCCACTGAAACATTATCATTTTTGAGCCACCTCGATTAAGAGAGTTTAGTTTATCTAAGATCAGGTGGTAATGAGTTCAGCTTGTATTTTTGTACCTTCATGTGACATTTGGTTGGTTCATGCATGTGTAGCCCTTATATTGCTTGCCCACACATCCTCCTACTCCCCTCAAGGACTGCTGTGCTAAAGTGGGTTTGTAAAAACTCATCACTCCCCCTGCCTTTTGGCCACCTGCAATCTGCAGTTTTCCTGCCTGATGGCAGGGAGTGTCGTGGTGAGGGGATACATTTAATATGCCTTTTAGTTCCCTCTCCAACTTAGTGTTTTATAAGTTCTTTTAACCTGATGAAGAACAAGTTGTCTGTGCATTCCTTCAGCCTTCATATCTCACCAGGCCCCCAGGATTCTTTATCCTTATGGTGGCATAATTGTCGATTTTGATGTTTATTTTGGTGCAAGACCACAGACCTGCTTTTCTTTCTGGCATATAGGGGAACAAAGATAAAAATATCTGTATGGTTCTCCATGTGATTTTCTCCTTCCAGCCCCAGTGAATTACCATCTGGAACAAGTGAATGGAAGAGGGTCATACCTTTTTTCTTGAAATGGTTGAGCCAACACATCTTCGGCATATGTCATCTGACAGTGTCAGTTCCCACACTGAAAAAGCTGTGCAAACATTTACAGAAATTACATCCTTTATTTTATGAATATTTTCCTTGCCCATTGACTGGGCATGGAAATATACCCTCATGATACTTAGGGTCTCACAGAAACAGAACTAATTAAAGCAACACCCACAAAACCCAGTGTAAATCTCACATTTCAATGCAGGCATCCAGTACGTGGACGCAAAACCACCAAGAGAAATTAGACCACTAAAAAGAAACAGAAGCATTAAATTTTAATTTTCTGATGTGCACGATGCCTGGAAAAAAAGTCACTTAATAACTAAAACTGATACATGAGTTCTTTATAAACACTAGATGTTCTTTAGGAGACAGTGTTTTCCTCCCACTGTCATAAGGCAATACCATGCTCAGAAATCTAATTAGTGGTGGGCCATGAGGCGATCTTGGTATAATTTTGTGTCCACCTACTCCCAGATATCAACTAGTTCAGTTGCAGAATCGTGATTCTGAGATCATTTTTCAACAGTAGTTCAAAACATTTGAGTTATGTACAGCTACACCTTATTACCCATGTTTCTAACATTTTCCTGCCTGATCCACTTCATTTTCTGTATTCCACAGGTCACATTTTCAGCTCATGGGAAAGATATACCTGCCTTTTTTCACTACCTTGCATGTGCCTTGTGAATATATGGGACAGTATCACCTTTGAGACAGGTTTAAGAATTTTAGTCTATTGAAACACTACCTGAATGGGAGAGTTTTGTCCATTTTCAAAAAAACCCAAAGCTTCAGTTTTGTATTCTAGAAGTTTCTCTCATTGTGCATCAATATAAGCAGGGAAGAACTTAAAGTGCGCTTGTTCAGAAGTGTGCATGACACTGGGGCCCAGCACATAGAAATTTGAATTATATATTCACACCACAGCTGGAAAGCAATCCTAAATTTATTGTTATTGGGATTGGGGGTTAGAAATAAGAAAAAAAAAAGTCCATTTTCCAGGTTAGTCTCTAGACCCCCCATGTATATTTCTTGCCTCTAGATGTATACAAAACAAGCATCAAACCCAAGAAAATTGTCATACAGATAAAGTCTAGTGGAAACACCCTGTTGCTGTATAATTTGATCCAGAGAAATATTTTTAATTCAGTTCAGGTGGTCACAAACAGTTTGTGTATCTGCAGAGGAGTACAACATTATGACTTGAGAAGCCTCCCTACTGAAAGGCTTAATAAATTCATAGTCTGAACTCAAGCTGGCTGAAATATTAAGCAAATTTCTTTCCAGAGACAGACTAGAATTTTTAGTCTGCTTTTCTAAAAGCAAATTTCCAAAAGTGACCTCCTTATATATATATGCTTATCTAAAGAAGAAATAAGTTGCACTTGAGATTTTAGATAGAGTCATAGAGTCATCCAGGGCAGGAATGAAAACTGATCTTCAGCTGTAGTTGACTGAGTTAATTGACACTGTCATTTATTGAATGAAGTAGTTTGGGATCAGTGACACATAAATGTTTGAAAAACTTGCCACTACCAGCCTTACACAAGTTCAAAGTTTTCTATCAGGATTATTTCTTCCAAGAGCAGTTAGTGTGTGGTGAGAATGGACTTTTCTTGGTACATAGAGAGATTATAGCAGCAATCGTAAAACAATTCATTCATGGCAATTTTGTGTGTTTGTAGTACAGAGATTTTGAAGAAATACAAGAAATTCCTTTTTTAAGGAAAGGATCTGCTCCCTCATTACACTGTTAGTTATATTTCTAGTTCATTGAATATATCCTCTAAATAAAGAGCTAAGAGAAGTACAATTCACTTTCTCTAAAACATTCATGGGCAACAACCACTTTTTATGCTTCTACCCCTCTTCTCTTGTTACTTTAGTTCTTTCATGTGAAAGAGTCCCCATATCACCTTCTTTGGTGGTTCTCTAGCTGATTTAATCCCTCTTTTCAGAACCTCTTCCATCTCCATCTCTTCTTTCTTTTTTTTTTTCCTACCTGTAGATAACCAGAGTTCAATGGGATTCCCTCTGAGAATACTATCTTCATGTTCCTTCAATGCATTAAATAATTTCACTATAATTTTCTGTACCTGGTCTCTTCTCCCTTCAACAGTCCTTTGTTGAATGGTTCTGCCAGTTCATCCCACCTCCACCTAATTTTTCCAGCTGCTTCTAGAATTCAAAAACTTTTTCTCGTGACTAATCTGAATATACTGCTCCCATCTGTTTCTGTGGTATGGCATGAGTATGATAAGCAATAACTTTTCTATACAGTCTTCTAGTGTTAATTTTCCTTTCAGAAGAGGTGATCTAATGGTAATCTATGACATGACAGTGATGTGAGGCCACAAGGGCTGTGGCAAGCAGGTCGAGGGAGGTGATTCTCCCCCTCTCACTCTGCCCTTGTGAAATCCCACCAGGAGTACTGCGTCCAGCTCTGGAGCCTCCAGCATGAAAAGGACTTGGTTTTGTTAGAGCAGGTCCAGAAGAGGCCATGGAGATGATCAGAAGGCTGGAGCACCCTTTCTGCAAAGACAGCTGAGAGAGTTGGGGTTGTTTAGCACAGAGAAAGGAAGGCTCCGTGAGACTTCTTTGTGGTTTGTGGCTTACCATAAGGGAAATTTATGAATAAGAGGTTGGACTTAGATGGTATTAAAGGTCCCTGCCAATCCAAGACATTCCATGGTTCTGTGATGGAGAGACAGAAGACTGGGAGAAGTTGTTCATCCTTTCCAAAAAAAAAAAAAAANTGTTTTCTCCCTCTCCAAAAAAAAAAAAAAAAAAAAAAAAGGAAGGGAAAGGCTAAAAGTCTTCAAAAGTCTTCTAAGAAATTGCTACGTACAGAGTAAGTTTAAGATGAAGGAAAGGGAACAGCTCTCCCAGGGAACAGCTCTCCCTGCACAGAATAGAGTTAACTTGTAAAACTCCTTAAAGAACAGCTTAAGAATAAACTGCTTCAGAGAGATGTAGCCATATTCAGTGTCCATGATCAAGATGACCTGAATCTTTGCCTCAGGATGACAATATAAGCTGTTATTAGGACATGAGGTTGCACAGGTGAGGAAGGATCAGCTATGCTTATATTAAAGACACAGCACCAACTTTGACTAGTCTTTGATTTCATCCAAGCTAGTCTTGTGTTTTCTTATAATAAACATGGACATTTCTATTGTTTTTTTGTACTTTGGCCATTGTCTTTAAAAAGGAGGAATGATGTCACTCCTTTAGAATCCTGCAGCCGAGATGTGAACACAAAGGCAGTGTAGACCACTATCCACTGCTGTATTAAAAAAAAAAAAAAAAAGAGGCTAGAGAATTAGATGTGTAAGTTGACAGTTTATTTCCTGCCTTACACATAATGTTTTAGAGAATCCTCTGAGTCATAAAGATGCCACCAAATCTGTAGCTTTACAGATTGCTTAGAATGTGCCACCTGTCCTCAGGTCTGTAAACATGGTTCTGAAAGAGCTTTGCATTAATATAAAGATAATAGGAAAATTCTTTACATGATATAGAACTTTTTTGCACTGCTAGAAGGACTGTACATTCAGATACAAATATTCACTGAAGGAGACAGGCTGTATAGAGTTTTCATGTAAGAGGTGCTTTCATATATTCTGTTAGCCTATAGACAACATCCAGCTGACTCCATCACTTTACGCCGAGGAAAGTTTTAGCAAATGCATATCTCTTCCCATCTTCTTTCCCCAAAGAAATCAATTTAGATGGATGCTGAAATGAATCATTTCATTGGGGAAATCATTGTAACTGCTGGAAATTAATCTAGGTAGACCTATAATTTAATTCTTAGAGTGACAGTGAATCTAGTTACATTATTTAATGCAAACTAATAGTTTATTGTAACCATAGGGATAAAATGGGATAACAATGACTATCACACAAGTAACTATTACAGTCTCTGTGCCTAAATCAATGCAACCTATTCTTTGCTAAAGCTTTAAAGCTGTACATTTATAACATACCAGAGATATGAGGCAGAGAGGAAGTAGGGATTTCCAGGTGCAAAAGTGTGGGAAGGAATGCTAGGGGTGCCCTCTACCAGATAAATGCATTCAACACAAAATTAAAATCTTATATTCCATTTTCTTTTGTATACATACTTTTATTTGTGAAGGTAATAAAGGAGACATTCTGGCATTCAAGAGTATTTCCCATCAGCAGATGTCTAAACTGTTCTTGAAACATAACCACAGAGCCTGAATAGACGAGGTGGGACCTCTGCTGTTGTTCATGGTATCATATGTGAAATTCAGTAACTGTTTTTTATTTTTCATGCTACATGGACATGATCATCATAGGCACTGTGACTTGACCATGCCTTTGCTCCTGCTTCATAGTTCTGTACTGTATGATTAAATAAAATCCTTTTGCTATGTTATAATGAAGACCCAGGTTTTATGGGCAGGTTCTTTCTCTCCTGATTTTTTGGCTAATATCTGTGCAGGTGCTCCTCTGTGGTGTATGTGAAAGTATTCTAATAGGTAAGTTAAAGTGAATTTTAAGAGCCAGAAATGTGCCTACTGAGAGCTCTAGGTTCTGGTAGACCAGACATTATGACATCAACAAGGAAAACAACTTTTTGGCTCAGAAGAATCTGGTTCACTGTAAACTCTGAGTCTGAATGGAAGTGCCTGCCCTGACTAAAGCAAGTAAACTCTGCCAAACAGTGTAATTCATAAACAATCAAAACCACAAACAAACAAACAAACAAACAAACAAAAAAGCTTTGCTAGAAGTAGCTAAGTAGCTATAGATATTGTCAAACATCAGTGATTGCTGCGGCTAATAGGGCACTTTATTCAGTGTCTGCTTGGGCTTTGAGTCCAGGCATCTCTAAATTGAGTTATTTTCTAAAAATTTATGAAGCTGGACTGTGATAATTAATTGCTGTATAGTTTGGAAGAAAGAGACTGAGCAATTTAGCTAAGATCAAAGTAGGGCAATGACAGGGAGAAAGGGCAAAAGTTCAAATCCACATCTCAAACATTAAGCCACAGCTTAAGTCATACAGATTTTTCTTTTGCCTTATTAAGGATTTCCTTATTATATCACTGCCCCCCCTCCCTTTAGGACAGTCTGAATTTTATGTTACATTTAAAATTAAGTGTGGCCTTTCACATTATACTGGAAAAACATGCATTCTCCTCAGTTAACAGCACTTCTCTTTTCAGGATGGAATGAACTTCTTTTAGAATTCACAAGTAAGCCATAAATTAGTTTTGGACTGAAAATTAATTTTAAGTTACATCTTTTAGAAATTTAGCATTTGTGCTACTGGGTTTGTTTTGGTTTTGTTTGTTTTTTTTTTTTTTTTTTTTTTGTCCTGAGGGTTCTTAGTTCTCTTAGAGAGTAATCAAATTTCTTTAAGCTATTCACACCATTAAAAATAATTGAAAGTGTGTGTAGAAGTTATATTTAAGGAGGAAATTAGCTCACAATTAAGTGAAATTATTGATGATAATTTTTGACTGTGTAATGATGGGGTTTAGGAAATACATAATGTCTCAGCAATGTTTTATTTTTTACCCTTAAATTAGTCTCAGCCTTAAAACTATCTTAGCTTTATTTATGTGGTAATTGGCACTCCAGGGGAGTTTGGAGTGCATCATCCAGTTAGATTTTCTCCTGGTCCTTCTCTCTGTCTCCCAGAAATGATCCCAGTACTTATTTTGGGGTTTGGAGTAAAGGTGGACTCATCTGCATAAAAGTCCCTCCTGTCCTTTCTTCCCCTAAGCAGCTCTGGGATGCAAAGCCCCACGTTTTGCTTGAAGGAAACATGGGCTGGATTTATTTCAAGTACCTTAACAACAAATTATTCTGCTACTTTGTAAGCATAAGCTTGGGTGGATTGCTTCTATGACAGTGTGCTGACACTTCTCCCTTGTCCTACCCTACAGCCTTGGATTTGCTGCATAAAGGATTCAGAACTCAACACTGAGCTTGAACTCAGAATTCTGTGCCTTAAAGCATATGACTGCCACACATCCAAACCCTTCAGGAGGCTGAGTCCATTCGACCTCCTGGCACACAGTGCAAGCCAGGACTTTTCAGCCTATCATACTGAAATGAGGGTGATTTTTCACAGGTAACCATGGAGGAACTTTCCCAGACAAAACAAAGCATGTTTGCTGCTGGGTGCATCTCAAACCTTCCACTGGATAAAGTGAGAAACAGGGGATTAGGATGAGTCTGGCTGCTGAAAAGATGGAGTGAGTAAGGAGCCTTTTACCATCTAGGAGGTACAGACAGAGAGAAAGCAGGAGCTGCTGCTCTCTTGCTTCCCACAACATCACAGAAATATTTTCTCAGAACATGGGGGCTATCAAGTGCACAAATTTTCTATGAGATTAGGAGATTCAGTTGGTTGGCATGACTGTCGCACAGAAGTTTCTGCTAGCAATTCTGAGTACTGACGACAAGTTCCGATATTGCATCATTGCCGTACCCTCCTTACTGCAGTACCAGCTTAAACTGGGTCAAGAGAAGGTGGCCTCTAAGAGAAATTTGAAATTTGGGGGTTTTTATATTTCACATACTTGAAATGCTCCATTGGCATGGCTCACCTGCATAGTAAAAGTGAATAAAAGCCAAGGCCTATATTGTTCTCAGCACAGACATGTTTTACAAGACCCATATCTCCTTGCAGCTACGCTATGTGTCACAAAATGTCAAATACAGCCCTCCAGCTGTTAGATGCATTATCCTTATTGCAGTGGTGTACTTAAGAAGCCACGGTGCAAGGTATCTCCCAAGTTTTCATGGATCGTTGTGCCTATGAGGATGAAGCACTGAATGACAGAGCAGTGAAAATTGAGATAATTCGTATCTTTACCCCAAAATGCTGTGCCAGTGAAAATTAACACCTTTGGGAGATTTATAGTAGATCTGAACCTTTCTCTGTGAGAACATAACTTTGTAAAGGTTTTGGGCAAAGGGAAAACTTGTCTCAAGTCAGAAAGTGCTCTTCTTTCCTGTAAAATAAAACAATGGTAACAAGGTGAGTGGCAATTCTGTGACGGTGGGACAAAGATTAAGAGTAGTTTAATTATGACGTGCAGACCAAGCAATTTTGTCCTCAGTTCTCTCTAAAGATAATGATGGAAGCTCATTATGAGAGGAAAAGGAGAACACGAGGACCAGGGAAATAGAAATTGCTATATTCAGAACGTATAGGAAGCATTAAAGTTTCAATGATTGTGTGGGTTGCTCAGGTGTTCACCATCGCATATCACACACACCTCTTCCACTGCTCATACCTGCAACTCTCAAGAGCTGAAGGTCCATGGAGGACCCTAGGTAGATTGTGACAACACCAGCAAAACACAACCCCATTCTGGATCTAATTCTGCCATTTCCTCACCACCCATTGGAGCTGGTTGCCCCACAGTATAAACACGGGTGGACACTTTTGTTTTAATACATAGCTCTGAACACCTGTTTGTGATTAGCACTGCAGAGGCAGTGCACAGGGGAAGGACTCTAATTCATCCTTAAACTGAGGTGTGCTGTGACTTGTGGCTTTCAATGGGACAACATGAAGCATCTATCTCCAGACAAAAGGTGACAGATCCTGAATTTAGGGAGTTAATCTGTGGTGTGCTGACATGAGACATAAGAATAACAGATTAGTGGAGAAACTCACTTGAGACTAAATGTAGGATGGATGGTTGCATCAAGTATATCATACAGTGTCCTATCTAGATTCCTGTCATACCTGTGAGCACAGTACTTGAAGAAGGCTGTAATTGATAGCTTAAAAACTGCAAGTATGCTGTCAGCTTGCAGCTTCCTTATGCATATTCAGTGCTAAGGAAGGAATTTTCCAGAGTTTCAATTTATTTCAAACCAGTAAAATAGTCCGGTTTAATACACATATGCACAAGTGCCCATACCAAAGTCGTGAAGAAACAAGACAAGAAACAAGTTGAATGTGGTATATAAAATGAATTCCAAAATTAGGACTTCAGCTTTAGTGAAAAGTTGTCAAAATGCCCTGAAATTGATCTTGGTTGATGCAATCCTATCTCCACAAAATCTGAATTACTTTTCAGCGAGCAAAAACAATTTCTAATGAATCTGATGAAAAACTTCTGACAGGCTCTTTCCCTAGAACCATATAATTTCATGCTATATCCTTGATCCAAAACAGCAACATAAGTGAACTTATGACATTGAATAAAAAGCATCACGTTTAGCCAGTGAAAGATCTTTGGGCATTGTGCTGTATTTTTACATGTCTTGTGTTAACACTAAGGATTCCTATTTGCAAGAATGCTAAAAGTATACATTTGAAATAAATAAAGAAGCCTGACAAAGAGAGAAATCTGAAAGGCTGTCTGAGAGGCTTTTAGAGCATTCAGAAAAATTATAAATATTGCTAGGCCTGCAGCTGAACTGCGACAGTTAATAACACTGTTTGAGCTTTTTTAATTTCGTGATATGATATCCTATGTCCTTAGAACCTATTCCATCTGACATATGACATTTTTTGCCACAAAAAGGCCATGTTATGAAAGCCCACCATCTAACCCTTGAATATGAATCAGTTCAGAGTTTAGAGCTAGATATCATGATCTAAATCTAGCTCGGGAAGATGGTAAAAACAACACTGGTTTAGGGGAACAAAGCAAAAAGCAAAGGGGATTGTTCACAAGGCTGTCAGTACAGATGAACTCACATTTCACTTGCCCTCACAGTTTGGTACAAAGCTAAATAGACCCAGTTCTAGTTTTACACATCTAAGTCCAATGAAAGCTTGCAAAGCCAGCAGGCTCTAAACATCCTCCATTATCAATATTGCAAAAACAACATGAAATAAATTCTAGTATTAGAAACAGACAGTATGTCTTTTCCATCCTTTCTAACCCATATAGAACATTCCTAACAAAAACCTAGGAGATATCTTAGTTGTATGTAGGGGTTTCCACACATGTCAGGCTGTTTTCTCATCTGGAATAAATCAGTCTGGTTGCCTAAAATTCATTATTACCTGCAGAGGCAGAAAAGGGTCCTGTGATTCTTCATAACAAGAGAAAAAAACTTTCTGTTTATGCTGGAGTGTAAAATTTGATTATATGGAAATGAGAGAATATATGCTGCAAAACTAAATGTGCTCTATGCCAGCAAAGAATCACAGCCAGTGTCAGCAACAGCTGAAGTTCAGTTTGGTGTCTTCAAATAATATAGAGATGTATGTATCTGGCCTTAGATGTGCTTCTGGCTGAAAAACACCTCTGATCACTGCTTTGGATAGGAGGGGCAGAAGATTGCTTTAACACTTTTCATAAAACTCAACAGAAAATAATAAGTCCTGCAGAAAAGAGGTGGATGACAACTTCCTTTTCCCATTATTGCAGACCTGAGCCTTACCAATGAAATGACAACTCTTTCTCTTGGCTGGATCTGAGGTTTCCTGGCAGAGCAGTCTGCATGTCAAAATCTGCAGCTGGTAAAAGAAATCTCAATATATAGTGAGGGAAAAATTTCTACATACAGATAGATATTTAACTCAGTGTTAGCTTTATGAATAAAGTTGATTCCAGAAGGGTGGTTCTACTACACCTAGTGGCTTCACAGTAATGTAAACTGCAGTAAGTTCATGCAAAAATATAATTCCAAGCCACTGCACCTGGTGGTGACAATAATATTAGATACCTGAAGTAAATATTTTTCCTTTCTGAGCCGTGAGATGAAAGTTTTAGATTTAACTGATAAACAACACCAGTAGGAGTGTTACTATTTTTTTGGAGATGTTAAATTTGGTTCAAAGCTTCAAGTGCAAGAGCTGTATTAGTAATTGATGCATGTAGAAAACGTTCATCTTGTAAATCTTTCAGTGGCAATAATGATGAACAGTAGTTTGTACTCATCATGAGACTTCCCTAAGAAGGTCTCAAGGATCCCCGACAATCAATAATTAAGTCAGCAGCAGCCTCCATGCTGTTTAAGGATTTTATTAGCTCTGAGAGAAGGAAACTGAGATAAAGACAACTTTCTTCCCAGACTTCTCTGTATCCATCCCATCTCTCCTGCCATGTTGTAAGGACACTGGAGAAGGAAATATGGTCAGAAGGTACTATGGATACTAATTTGAAGGAGTAACAAATCTCCTATCAGAGAGGGGTAGTTGTAGCCCTCTCTGATAGGACAAAGAATTTGTCTCATTTGACTGGATGGAGATTTGTGTGCATGAGCTGATTACCCAGACTTTGTACTGGAGAAAGGCACCTCTCGTGTTGAACTGGTTCTGGCTGGAATATAGTTAATTTTCTTCCTAGTAGATGATAAAATAGTGTGGTTTGGATTTAGTATGAGAATAATGTTGATAACACACGGATGTTTTTCATTGTTGCTAAGCTGTGTTTCTACTGGTCAAGGACTTCTCAGCTTCTCATGCCCTGCCAGTGAAGAGGCTGGAGGGCACAAGAAGCTGGGAGGGCACACAGGCAGGACAGCTGACCCAGACTGGTCAAAGGGATATTCCATGCCCTGTGACATCCCTGTCAGTATACAAACATGGGGGAAGCTGGCTGGGGATCAGAGCTTGGGAATTGCTTGAGCATTGGTCAGTGAGCAGTGAGCAATTGAATAGTTGTCTGTTTTGCATATTTTATTTCTTTCATCACTGTTATTAGCATTTTTATAATTTTCTTCCTTTTGCATCCCACTAAACCATCTTTATCTCAACCCACAAGTTTTCTCACTTTTCCAGTGCTCTCCCCCATCCTGCTGCGGTCAGGACAGTGAGAGAGTGGCTGGTGAACCTTATTGCTGGCTAAGCCAGCAAGCCCATTATATAATCTAAACAGAAACAAGACATTTGAAATAGGTCAGATGAATGAAAAGCTAAAAGTGAATATTATTCTTCACTGACAAATACTATATCTAGATAAAAACCGTAGATATCTAACTTCTACACACATCACACGAAGCAACAAAACTTCTTCCTTCTGTCTTGAAAGTCATTTCTGTTGTCTACAGGATTTAGTGGGCCTCAAAGTAACCATATCTTACATTACCAGGGAAGAAGAAGATGAAAAAATACTGAAACATGGACAAGAGTTTCCTAAAAATGCATTGCTGGGAACTTTTTCTTGGTCCCACTGACACCATAGGAAGTTCTGACACTGACCTTGCTGGGGTCATTAATTCTCAGCCTCTCTGGAGACAGAGTGAGTGTCCAGCCCAATTCAATCCAGATGTACCTAATCTAGCACAGTCTAGCACAGCATATGGCCATCTATCCATTGCCAAAGGGAAGTTCCATTATACATAGAACAGATATGTAAATTTTATTTCTCACTTCAAATTTATTAGACAGAAATATCTTACTTCAAGACCAATCCAGGTCCCCTCTCAACTCTGACACTGCTTGTTATTATCAAACCTTTTGATATTTTCCAACTCTCGGTTTATCTGCCCCTGCTGAACTGTAATTAAGTCAGAAGAAAAATGGTATTTTAAACTTCTAATAATTTTAAAATAGCTTATTTCAGGCCACATAAGCTTATAGGGGATTTGATAAACAAAAATCCATCAAGACCAGCCAAACACTTTGCTTGACTCAAGAGTGTCAGTGTGGTTTTCATGGGTCATCTCCTGAGCCCAACAAGTCTAATATTTTGGCATGGCTAGTCATTAATATTTCACTGTAGTCTCTAAAAGCTGGGAAAGGGCTTATCCTCTGATTCCTGATGGCTTTAATGCCTTGCATGCTCAGGATTTTTTCCTAACACTTGACCTCACTTTCACCACTTTTTTCCTTTCTTGGTCACATTCTACAGAGCAGTTCAGGGAGTTGCTGTCATCCTTGTTTTGCAAGTGGAGACTTTGAAATGCAGTTATCAAAAAGAAAGCAGAAGCACTGAGTATAGGCACAAACTCCCCAACAATGTCTATCCTCAGTTAGTCCAATAACCTTACAAAATATGCAGAGGAGACTTAAACTAAGTTTAGAAAAATTAGGAACCTTGTAAAAAAGAAGACACCTAATAGACATGGAAGAATTTACTAAACATTTTTTTAGTATCTAATAGCAGTTAGAGGTTGTTGGATACTAACTAATCTCAGAACATCTGACATTTTCTTTCATTCATTTGCCTTTTTCATGCTGATTTGAAACAACAATACTAACTTTAAAACAGAAGCATCCTTAAGGATAAAAAAAGCAGAGAAAACATTAATATTATTGTAAGAAATAACATTGCCCTCTAGTTTCAGTCTTGAGCAGAAAGAAAGGGAAAGGAGTTGGTTGCAGGTATCAGGACAGGGAGTAAAGGGAATGCTCAGACCTCCCATCTGTGATGTCAAAACCAAGAGGAGATTTAGGTAGCAAATGGCAAGCTACATATGGCTATTCTTTCAATAAATGAGAAGGGGAAAAGGAAATAAGCTCCCTGCAAAGAATTAATTCCCCAAAGGAGAGGGGAAAGCAAGAAATGCTTTGTGGAGGCTGATGAATGAGATAAGCTATCTGCAAGATACTAGTTCCCCTATTGTTGAGTGGGTGGAAACATGAGACATCTCTTACCTGGGCAGAGTTCTCAAATTTTACCACTCTACCCAATGAATTATCAGCAGAAAGTGATGCCGTCTTTCCTGTTTTCCTGACTGGAATGACTGTGTTGCCATTTCCGAAGAAAATGTGTGGAAAGAATAGCTTTAATTTCTTATAATTTAGCAAACCTGTGAGTTTTTAAAAGTCTGATCACTCAGGTCATCTGTTGAACATAACAAGCAGTAAGGGAAGAAAGCAAGTGATGGGAAAAAAAGAAAGGAAACAGAGGGAAGAATAAAGGTAATAAGAATGAAAAGAGAATATCAAGATGGAGGCTAGCTATCTGACAGTCCTTTTAGGAGCTTAGGAGACAGGATTTTCTGAAGATGAGCTTTGGAAGTTTCCTTTTTTTGATACCATTTTATTTACATTGATACTTTGAGTGAAAACATATTGGAATTGTGTACATAAATAAGCTGCAGCAAGAGAAAAAATGGAGTATGGTTGTCGAGGTATGGATTACCAGTGTCCTGAGAGATTGTTGCAAACCCTTCAGTGGGGAAATATCTACCCATTTTAAAAGCTTAGAGGCTGTGGTCAAGACCTGCAGCCCAGACAGCTCACTCAATCCTAGTCCCAGTACACAAGAAGTTCTGAAAGTGCTATAGGGTTAAGAACCACAGCATAGTGGTACAGTGTGCTTATCATCTCCCTGGGACCTCTCGGAGCTGAGGCTTACCAGCATCAGCATCCAGGGGGGTTTAAATCCATTTGAAATAAACCTGAAAGTTTTCCCCTGAGATATTTAGGTATTCTCCCCAAGTAAAAACAGCTTTTGCAAAAAGCTCGTTGTTCTTCTGTATACTTCTGCAAAAAATGATCCCTTTCTTGGGGGAGAGGGAGAGACAGGTGAATGAAAATGTGTTTTATGGCCAAAACAAAAGCAATTTCTCTAAGCTTGTCACTATCTTTGGCCAGGAAGGCTTTTATGGATGTTTACCTTCTTGGCAGCTGGTAAATACACTGAACATCTTTATGAGAAATTAAATTCTAAATATCTAGAGATTTAATATTTCTGCTGCTGTTATCAAACTATGATTTCAAGCAACTTAATGGAAACTTAATGTGACAAGAGAATTTTAATCCAAGAAGAGTATTGTTATATTGTTTGTGAGTGTTTCTTTTTAGACTTCTATTAGCCAGGAATATAATGTTGAGGAAATTTAAATGAAGAGGAAACATATGTGCACAGAGATTAAGATGGGGGTAGAAATACTGGGGAGAAATAAAGTCAATAACTGCATTTATATTAGTGTTTGTGATCAGAGTCTAAAGTTACACTTCCAATCTCTAGGAAAAAGAGAAAAAGAAAAAAAAAAAAAGTAAGAAATATTGGCAATAAGGCAATGACAAAGCAAGAAAGCAAGATAAACACAAAGAGATACAAATACCATTTCTTTAAAGTAGACTGCCAAATTAGATAATTTGCAGGCATCTGGGCATTGTGGCTATCAGCACAAATATCTTAATTGCTTTCCCATAGGTCTTAGACCAGAGTGCTTCTTCTTTATCGAGAAGAAGCCTTACGTTTTCTTGAAGGTGTCTTGTTGAACCTTTCTTAGCCAATTTTCTTTCTACCAAAAATTCTTTCAAATTTTTTGCACTTTTAAAAGTTATTAAGCTTTCTATAATCACTTAATCCAGTAAGTATTTTGTTCTTTGTCCAGTTGTTACCGGCAGGGGAGAAGCTCACATTTGTGTGGTCTGTTCATTAATAAGAATAAATGAGAATGAATTTTTTACAGGTAATGTGTTTGCAATTATTATTTTCTCTGCTTGAAGTTGTGAATACATCACAGAAAGAATCAGATCATGCTGATCATGGAACCTTGTTTCTTTTACTGAATAAAGAGCTGAACAAAGAAATATTTGTTAGTTGTAACAAACCCCCACAGAAGAAATATAACACTCCAATAGAGAAGTGCACACATGAAATGTGGCTAACACCTATTCTGTTTCCTTAAGTGCTCTTTGGGTTTTGGACCTTGATTGCTGTGGGCTGTTTTTGTCTGAAAAATCCAACTACTATACTGAGATGAATAAGTATGGAAAGATTTCAAAGGGACATTAGAAGTTTAGTTCTATTTCTGTTTTCTCTTTGTATAACTGTGCGATGCAATGCTAAAATTTTTTATGTTCAGTAATGCT
This sequence comes from Cisticola juncidis, assembly GCA_013400215.1. Classification (NCBI taxonomy): domain Eukaryota; kingdom Metazoa; phylum Chordata; class Aves; order Passeriformes; family Cisticolidae; genus Cisticola; species Cisticola juncidis. Next base: position 437,946 of record VXBR01011069.1, read on the forward strand.
GGCTCAAAAAGGTGTTAATTAATTGTTATGTATGCATCTGTATCTGGATCTGTATCTGTATCTGTATCTGTGTGTATGTCTGTGAAGAATGTGAGGTTTAAACTTGAAAAAAATGTACCAGATGAAATCCACTTTTTTCATTTGGTGCATTTTTTGTGTAGGAAAAAAAGAACAAGAAAGTGAGCATAGGGCAATAAAATTTGCCTCATCCTTGAAAAACAGATGAAATTAATCAAAATTGTTAGTAGAAATACTCTTCAAAGTCTCTATACTAATAGAAACATTCAGTAAAATTAAAGTTTCCTCTCTTAGTCCAACATGAGAGAAAAAATAATTAAATTGTTGAGAAATGTCACAGCATTGCTGCCTATGTGTTTGCATAGGCAGGGAAACACAAGGAATCTGTAAAGGGTTCTTGCGTATAAATGTTGAATCAGAAAATGTGTGTCCTTACAGTGAAACCATCAGAGAAGTCAGAGACAGGGGCTGGCTGGGATAACAGGATTTCTGTTCTGTGAACAAGTGCCTCAGTGCTTGTTAAGAGACAGGGATGGCAGATGTTAGAATACTGCAAATGGTATTTTGGCAGTGACAGATTGAGGTTTCCTGCTGGTTGGTACTAACCTAGAATGGACAGTTCTGCTTCAGCATTTCAAATGAGATGCATTGCTACTTCTGCCACTCTCTCCTCGTCTTTGAACCAGGCTTTCTGACCATTCTCTCTCATAGGAATACTCCCATGTCCAGCCTTGTCTCATGAAGACCAAGTAAACAGAATTTGTGTCAAAATGTTACTTTTGCTCAGAATTTTCTGCTTTCATATTTGTCTTTTACTCCTTCTCGCTACTTTTTGTTGATTGCATTTCTTGTCTTCAGTGTAAAAATGAAAAAAAAAAATCTGTTAATTGAAGAAAATAAAAGATAAAAGGGAGGATAATTTTTAGGTGAAAATAATGGGTTTTTTTCAATGACTGAGAAGACCATAATAGAAATCCTGATCTTCTTGCCAACAATTTAACTGTGGGTACAAAACTGTGTTTGCAGTGGAGTGGTGTTGTGTAGTTCAGTGGAGTAGTTCTTATCCAAGGGGATGATACAACAGCAAAAGAGTGTTTCCATCAAATGATATGTTGTCATAAAACTCGATGCTATCTGTATGAGCAGCAGTTCATAATAAAAAGTAATGAGTGTATAAAATGTTTGTTTAAAACACATTTTGATTTTGAAATGGGCCATGAACAAATATATGGGAAGGTATGTTCAGCTTCACAGCAGTTCTATAACATGAAATGGGATTAATTTAGTGACACATAAAGCCACCTCACCAGGACAGGAAGTAAAGAGCCCCATGTTCATAAAATTTTGGTTCCCAGCTGTGGTTCCCAGGCATTCTCAAAATAGTTTGGGTAGTGCTTTTGGCCCAGGTCAGGTCTCTTAACCTTTTCAGCTTTATTTTAGCTAGGTGGATGCAAATCCTTCTTCTGTTGTGCTTTATCTGGTGAGCTTTGGCTGGATGTCACAGACCTTCCTTTCTTCCCAGGAAAACTCACCAGTTTAGGCATGTGGAGTGCAAGCCCAGAGTATCAAGATCTGACCCAGGGGTTTTCACCTGAAAACAGGCTTATGAGAGACCCAGAAATACCCAGACAGAGAGAGCAAAAATGACACCACTGTTCTGAAAACAGAGTCCTAAAGAATAATGTTTACTGAATCAACATAGGATCAGAAAAATAACATACCTGGCAGTGCAGGTTGTTGTCTAAATGACTTGACAGGAAACTTCCAGACTTTCAATGCTTCACTCAGCTCACTTTTAGACAGATTTTTTGCTGCTTTGAAACAGCTCATAGTCATATTAAAAGGTTGTTTATTTTTTTCAAGAATTGTTACTGAATTCAAAAAATTTTGCACCATTTTATGGTAAAGTGGACTTATTTTGGTCCCAAACCATGGCAGAGACCAGACGTGCTCCCTTGAGATTTTTGTGGGGTTTTTTTGGTTTTGTGGTGGGTTTTTTTGTTTGTTTGGGTTTTTTTTTTTTTTTTTTCCCAAACTCTAAACAGACAAACCAATCCCTCAAAATCCAAGAGTTTCCAGTGGTGAACGACTGTCTTTTTCACTTTGTCTCAGTAAAACAAGGTCTGTTGTTTCAGGGGATGGTGGAGGGGTGGGATTCCACCATTTTTGGTTTACTCTGTACTTGCAACATCCAGTCCTGCAAAGCATTTTCCTACTTTCAGACCACTTAGAGGTGTAGTACACACCTCTTTTAATGCACTCAGCTAATGCACCATTAGCCACTGGCATAACTACTGAGCAGTTGCTGAAATGCTTTGAGAGTACTTTATCCTACAATATTTGCTCTACCAAGGCTTTTGCCGATTCAGTTTGCGCCTTTCAAGCCACTCAGCAAAGGGAAAGAAACAACCCCCTGTTACATGCAGAACTTTTTAAGTCTCGGAGAGCAGAAGTGACTCTGGCTCTCAAGGGACTCATTCTGTCAAACACACACACCACCATTACCATTTTGATATCACTGCTATGGTGCTGATTAGAGTTTTTGAGCAACTCTGTCGGTTTTAGCATCTGTGACAGGGAATTTAATTGGTGCAGCAGTGCTGTGTTAAGCAGCTGAAGTGTCCACAAGGGACTGCCTGGCTCCCAGCTCTCTGTGAAGACAGGAGGAGATCCTCAACAGCTTGTCCATAGTAGCTGATGATCTTATCCCTTATGTTCATGTTTTGCCGAGGCTTATTGCTGTGGGCAAATGTGATGTTTCAGCTTCAGCTGTGCCTTGTGAACAGGGTACTTCCTTGAGCTACTCATGTCTGAAGGAAAGCTTTAGCTTTCCTAAAAGTTTAGCCAAGGACTAAAGAACAGGCCAGGAAATACAGAGCCAGAAATACAGCAGCCACATGACAAAAATGTACTAATCCAGTTCAAAGAGTTTGGCCCTGAAAGCACAGCTGCAATGTCAGATCAGGTCCCATCAGCTGAGGGGGAGCAGTGTGGTGCTGCCGCATGACCTAGCAAGATCCTGCCTTTATTCTGAGGGCTTTGTGTCAGGAATAAGGCTGTGATTCCAAATCTTTTGCTGGCTGCATGGTTCAGACGTTATTGTAAATGTAAAATAAATATAGAAATCACTTTTAAAAAAGAAAAGGAAAAAAATATTCAGGTCAGCTGTAGGATGTTTCTGCTCATATTTATTCTATTCTGATTTTTCTGAAACCATTCAAAAGTGATTTTTCCCAGCCATGAAAAGGTTTTCTTTAGATCAGCTGGTTTTTTTTTTCACATCCTTGCCTTTACAAAATCATCAGATCTTCAGGCTATTGCCCTGTGAGAACAGCTAAATGGGGAAGGTGAGCTCATACACAACATAGAAAGCTCAGGACCAATTCCCAGGTAAATAACAGTTGCTGACAATTCCCCATTAATGCACTTTTTCACCACAGGAGTTTTATGTGAATTTTCTCTAACTGTGCAATCAGGTAAAGTCTGCAGTCTTGAGCACTTGGTAAATATTGTCTCTTTGGCACATCATATATATAAGTAAATTTTTTGCAGTAAAGTTCTTGTTCCAGCATTATACTCTCACTTAGGAAAGTATTTGTAATGTGCCTCTTAAGCAATTGCTGTTCAGTTGATGAGCTCGAGATAAATTACAGCTTTCTGTGTCTTATTGTTTTTCTTTAAATTCTGTTGCCACAAAAAATAAGAGGGCTGAATAATCTTTCAGAGTCCTATCTCAGCTTCCATTGCTCTTCTTTCTAACCAACTGTTTCAACAAATACTATAATCAAGAAAATGTAGGTGGTTTGCACAGTGCAGCCTCTTATATTATTGCATCTCCTTTATGGATAATAAATGCTGACAGGGCCTACAGGCTGTTAGACCCACAGCTATTTCTGTGCCCTGGCTTCTGAAGCACTGTTGGAGTTGAATGCACACCCTTTCCTGACATGAGATGTGTTCTTTTCTCCAGCAAAGAGTGAACCACACAGAGGAAAGAGTGTGTCCTGATGTTGCTGTTCATTGCATCTTTCTTTGCTGTTTTAGTGTAGTAAAACATGCAGTGAAGCAAGCATCTCAAAGATGGTAAGGAATTCAAATGAGAGGCTTCTTCAGACTGAAAAATCAATTTTGCCACGCACAAATTTTCAGAATATTTTCTCTCATCAAAGAAAAAAATTTTTGCTTTGCATTTTTTTTCCAGCAATGTGATGTTCACAGCCTTTCTGTCTTATGTTTAAATTTCTGGATAAAGAGGCGATTTGGAAAGCTGAAATGTTTAGGTATGATTCTGAATAACTTTACCACCTGAACCTCTAAAACCATGAAATAAAGCAAGATCCTGGGGGATTCTTTTGTCCTTTTAATTTTATTTTTTTCCAATTCAAATGGCCTCATTTCTCAGGAACCTTGGGATTTATGATAGCCTGGCTTTTGATCTCTCTCTCCTGCATCCAGTAATTTTCTTCATGCCATAATTATCCTTGTGTAGAACTACTACTTTATTGTGTGATTAACACATAAGCTTCAGTACTGATCACCAAGGCCTGAAATGTCTCACTACAAATCATTCCTGCTCTCTCTGCCAGCAATGAAGCCACCCACTCCTTTTGTCTCTCCTGCTGAAGCAGAAATGATGCACTTTACTAAATAGTTCTCAGCTCACCCTGGCTCAGGGGTAGAACAATATGACTTTAATCAAGGGACTGTCTAAATCATCCTGCAGCAGAAGACAAAGTTCTTGTAGTTCCAGTTTCATGTCTGAAGTCTGATCACCATGCTCTTTGGCAGTCTTTGGCAGATTGGCTTGCAGGCTTAGTATGCCGTACTCCCTCTTCCCTCATGGCATGTCTTGTCCTCCTGCCTGGGACTACTCCAGACCCTTTCACTGCCTACAGCTTCCTGAAAGGAGATTGTAGCCAGGTGGGGGTTGGCCTCTTCTCCCAGGACAAGAGGACATAGCCTCAAGCTGGACCAGTGGAGGGTCAGGTTAAACACCAGGAAGAATTTCCTCACCAAAGGCGGTATCAAGCATTGGAAAGGCTGCTCCGGGAAGTGATGGAGTCACAGTCCCTGGATTTATTCAAGAAATATGATATGATGAGGCAGTTGGTGCTGTGGTTTATTCGATATTGTGGTGTAAGGTTGGACTCAATGATCTTGGAGATCTTTTCCCATCTTAATGGTTCTCTAAATCTATGATACTTGCCTTTGTGCCATGATTCCCATCCTATTGTGCCCACTTCATAGGCCAGGGTCTGTTCAGCTTTAAAGCATGAGGAACCATAGTAGATCTGTGGGATCAGCACAGGATCAATGAGGGAGAAAGTTTGCCCTGCACTGGTTCTCCCCAGCTCTGTCTGAAGGATCTGATGTTGCTGCTCTTAAAAAGGGAAGAGCTAGATAAATGCATCCTGAGTTCACCAAATACATTGTCTGTTAATTAGCAAAGCTGAATCTGCTGTTTGTTAACTTTTCACAATGATTTATCATTTGGGAATGCATTTTTCATGGAGAATAAAAAAAACCCTGAAAACACTTGAGGCATTTAGACAGGTTCAAATCTCCAAAGAAACCTTTTTACTTCTATATTCTGTGAGCTGAATTAAATAGAATGATAGAGGTAACAGATAATAATTCATACCATAGGATGTACATGCCAGGTTGCCTCCAGGTATTTACAGAAATACACAAAATTCAGTTAAAACCAAACTCAATTGTGTAGAGTCCATAATAATCCATATACCACAATCCATATACCAGAATCCTGCAGATAACAAATCAAAAGTAAAAGGAAAGACTTGATGGTAGTTAAAGAGGGCATTTTTTGCTGTGTACTTGCAGCATGTTTGAGGGTTTTGTGATGGGAGTGCCCCATAACTTTAGAAAAAAATTACCTTTATCTAACTTTTTGTGAGTCTTTAGCACTGTTTACACCCCTCTGAATCAGGTGCCTGCCATATGGACCTGGTGTGTGCTGATGCCAGTGCTCCTTCTGGAAAGAGGAGGGGTAATACCTCTTCTGAAGGATGAACTAGTGCCCAGAGAGGCTGGTCATGTATCCCGGGGAGGATGACTGCTTTTCATTGCAGGGGCAGTGTACTAATCCTACTATTATTCCTCTGCTCCAAAATCCCCTCTTCTATTTCACTGTGATTTATGCTAAGCTGGCTTTGTCCCCAAGTCAGGCACTCAAGGGAAGGGTTTGCAGCCCAGGCTGCATCCTGAATGTGATGAGCAGAATTTGGCAAAGTCATCAGACTGGATTTGTCCTCAGTTTCTTTTGTATCCCTGGGACTCAGGTCAAAATCACTGAAGTTCCAAAGTGCTTTAAGGAATCCTGGGTTTAAGTTATGTTGGTTTGGAAACAGTGCAGGATCCACATCCTTGTGGAGCATCAGCCTGATGTTGGGTTAGAGGGTTTGCTTTGAGTTTTTCTGTTCTGAGAGAGTTTGGAAACTGTTTGAAGTACATTCATAGCCCAGGTCAGATCAAGATGCTTTATTGTGTGTGCACTGCGAGAGCAAATATCAACATTTCTGTACAAGGAAAAAAAGATGATTTTTTACTACATGAAATTGCTTCCAGCAGTAGAACACTGGAGATGCAGATATAAGCAGTGCTGTATTTTGGACATGACTGCATGAGGAAAAGGGAGAGCACGAACATAAAGGCACAAAGTTTCAGGACTAAGACAGCTGACATAAATTGAAAAAAAAGGAATACTTCATACCATATGACATCAACTCAGATATAAAAATCAAGAAAATAACAATGGTATCCCTTCAAACGTGTCTGTTTGGTATTGTCAACAAACTGTCTCAGGGTACACAAAGGAAAATTCAAAATATTACACCAACATTGTTTTAAGTACAGTTTTTTGAGTTGTGATAGTTTTCATCCCTATGATGCATAAAAAAAAGAGCCAAATTGGTTCAACCAGTGGCACATAACCATTCACATGAAAATGGGAACTCAACCACTGATTCCACTTAACTGAGACTCCTCTTTGGAGAAACTGGGAGATCTGGATACCATAAAAGGGTTCAGGAGGGCTATGAATGCATGGAGAGACAAACAGCTTAAGAAAAACATGCCTGGTTGAAAAGCATGTGGTTCAGCTTAAGCGCATCTGCAGTAGACTTTTGGCTCACTGGAGAGTTATGAGAAAGTGTGAAGAAAAGGGACTGACTGATCCTGGGAGAAACTGAGTGCACCTCTCTCCTTTTCAGGAAGGACTGTCTTTCTCCTTCTCTCTCTTACTAGCTAGGTGATAATTAAAATACCTCTACGCAGAAGAAAACTTCTATCTCCTTGAATAAGAGAAGCCTTGAAGTCCCAGGAATTCTTGAAAGTGTTAAACAACCTTAATATGACACAAAGCAATTTTTAACTTGTCAGTGCTTATGGAAGGAATAAAGCTTGAGCACTTATTTTGGATTTTCTCAAAATTACTATATCCTTGCAGTTATTCAGACCTCCCAAAAAAGATAAGGACCAAAGAACAGGATGATCAAAAGTTCAGAGTGCCCCGAAGTAATGAAAAGGGATGCTACAAGTGTGTTTAGGGATAGTGGTTTTTTGGCAGTGAAAATAATGGTAGGGAATATTTTAGCTGGCACACAGAAAGAGTGTTCTGTGCTGTGACAAAAGCTTGTGGGGCCAGCCTCAGCTGAGAGTCAAATAACAGCTGCCACTCTGCATGTCTGGCTGACTGGTTTTCTCAAGATGGAGTTAAACAGCCCTTGGCCTGTGCTTCCATTTCTAAGCAGCAGACATATTTGTGTGGCAGCTTTCAGGCTCATCTCCTGCAACAGGGGTAGCCTGTAGGCAGTCTCACTATCATGGGGGAGTGCTTTTCATCCCAGAAGGAGAACAGCCCCCATGCTCAGGACACTGTGCTGAGGCAAGGTAAAATGCAAGGCTTTCAATCTTACCAGTTGTGGTAACCCCTCAGCATGTTTGTTTGACCTGCCAATGCATTCCAACAGTAGAGTTTCCCAAGCCAGATGTTAACTTGGGATTTCAGGTGGCTGACCTGACACCTGCAGGTCATAACCTAGATGTGTATGTTTTTCAGAAATATCTTTCCTACGTTCCTGTTTGGTAGGGTGGCAGACTGTCTTTTGTTACTACAAATTGCTTTTATGGTGTTTTGTTTCAGCTGTTCTGTCATACCAGGAAGTTTTTCTCACCTGGCTCAGGAGAGAAAGGAACTCTGTTTGAAACAATCTGTGACAAAAATGCAAATAACCTCATCCAGACTTGAATGTGAATTTTCATTTCTCAAAAAGGTAATCTTCTTTCAAACTGGGGCTTTTGCTCTGTCCTTGAAAGAGACAGGAGCTAGCTGTAGAACACAGATCCGTAGGAAAATTTTCAACATCCTGCTGTGTGATGGCCTATACCTTGGATTTAATTTCAGGTCACTTTCTAGCACTGGGTATTTAATTTCTCATCTGTCCTATGAGTCCTACTTTACTTTACAATTGTTGATGCCTCTGAAAGCTCCTGCCAACAGTTTGCCATCTGTTTTAAACTAAAACCATTTAGTTTCTCTTGATGTGAGACAAAACCATCTGATACGAAAATATGAACAGTAGGTGGCCAGCTTATCACTTTTTAATGTACATGAAATCTCATAAACAGTATACAGGGGCTTTGGTAATGTTCACCATCCATAGACCCTTCCAGAGAGCCTCATTCAAGGCTAAGTGCAGCCATCTCCTAGATGTGCAGGATTATGACTCCACTTCAGCTCAAGAGACTGTTCTTTTGTCATCAACACTGTTCCTTTAAAAGATGTGTGAAACTGTGAGAAAACTTTGTTTTCTTGTTTGAAAGTGTTCCAACTTTTCTTAATTTATGAGTCTTTAGAATGTTTCTGCTTTGTGCCTCTGGTGTGAGTGGAGAGGGAAATGACTACTTATTATGTCTCTTAAGAGAGAAGTAGAGAGAAATGAGGACTGTCAGGTGAAAATAACAGGAGATGGATTAAAAACGAGGTAGTTCTTGTGTGTGGCAGTCCTGGCCAAAGCTTGGTGGCATATAGTTTAGGGGATTCAAATGGAGACAGGAAAAGTTAATGAAGAGAACTACACTGTGAGGCTTTCTTAAGGAGTAAAGACAACATCCATCTCAGGAAGCTGCACGCTGCAAAGAACACTACAGAAATATTGCTGGATGTTTGACTTCTGATATTCCCCCCTAGAATATCTCTTCTGGACACTCTCAGGACTCAGAGGTCTTTGGTCAGCACAAGCACAGACTAGAGACATGGAGTGGGATATTGGAGATGTGGATTGTGGTATACCTTTGCTATCATTTGGGAAAGAAAGTTTTCCTTCTGATGAACTGACAGTGACTGCCATGTGACCAAGAAATATTCTCCAGGCCTGCTTAGACTGAAAGCAGACTTGGTTTTCAAAAGTGCCTTTCATTACTTCAGGCCATTTTCTCAAATTATGGATCTAAAATGGAGGCACCAGTGAATTACTTTATAACAAAAACATACATTTCAGTTGAGATGAATCAACATGAAGCAACAGAGAAATCAATAATGATGCATCATAAGAGCCAAAATCTGTAGGAACTCTGTTTTTTAATGGTGCTGGTTTTTAGCTGAAATAATGGCTCACCATTTGAATCACTCCAGCATTGGGAGAAAATACCTCAAAGTGGGTCTTAAATGAATTAATTTTGCTGTATCTCTTGTATCTCTTAATTTGCTGTATCTAGGACTACCTGCTGGTACAGCTGGAAGAAGAGGCAGAACCAAAGTAGAATGTAAGGAGGGCACTAAGGCAGCTGTGGAGGGATGAGGGAAAGTTAGGAAGAAGTGGCAGGACCTGGGACAGAAGATAAGGAAGCAAGAGGAGCAACTACATAGAAATTTGCAGAGAAGCAGAATGGTTTCCAGAAACTATGCTCGTTCAGAAAAACAATAGATCTTGGAAAATCAGCTGTTTAAGAGCTGATTTTAAGAGAAGGGGCAGATGAGTCTGTAGCCTGTTGCATTGTGCTGAAATGGAAAGGCCACAGTTTCCAAGCCCTGGTCACTTAGGAACCAGATCAGACCTGTATTTCAGCAAGATACTGACATTTGTGTTTGCACTGTACTTTTTAAAGTGATCTAATGACTTAAGGGAAAATTTTTCAAGAGTTATCATGGGGGAGATTTAGGAATACACAGCTCAGTTCCTCTCAAAGGTTCTTATATTCCCAAATAAGGCTCTCTTGAAATCTCCCTAGTAACCATTATTTATAATACAGCCCAATTCTTACAGTTCCATCTTACTTTTTCTCTTTCATTTATGAAATAATAGTATTCATTTTAGCTCTTGAACAATAAAGGACAATGGTACAAATTGTATTTCTTCCAACTTTCTTTTTTATAATTAGTTCCCAGCCAGCCTTTTTTATCATTCCTGAAATGTAACTGAACCAGTGATAGAGAGAAGAGGGAAACAAAGGAAAATCAAAGTTATGTTTGATCAGTATTGGAGTATCTATCATTCCTAAACCAAATGCTTCTAGCAGCTCCCAATAAAAGGAATACAAAGAAAGAAATTGTATAAGGGGGAGTCATCTGGACATCACTGTTAACAATAATTAACAGTATGAAACAAGGGATTCTCACAGGAATATGCATCTTCCAAAGATAAGGTAATGGTGTTGTAGCTCTAAGTGATTACACGAACTGATGCCTTGATCACAGCACTTCAAATAAGGCACTGACAAATCATTGGTGCCACTGGCACTTAGGAGAAAGAGGAGTAATTGGTGCCGTTGCTGGGACCATTCTCAGTGTACAGATCCTGCACAGATGTCACACTGATAACAGGTTTTCTAGTCCAACACAAAACACACTGGGGGAAAATGAGAGTGCCCATGCAGGAGAGGGATTTTTTTCACTGCCTTGTTCCATTGAAGCTTCCACCCAAAAAAACTGAGAACCAAATTGGACCAGACAACACTGACTGTATTCACAAGTTTTTAGTTTAAAAACAGTATATAGACTCTAAAAGAAGAGACAAGCCCTTCCCAAAGGAGCCTGGGTAGCATTAGAGGTCATGATTGAAAATGTTTTAACTTAAAACCTTGAATGCTACCCCACTAGGAAAAAAAGGAAAGTCATTTTGTACACTAGAGGAAAGGGTTTTTTGAAAGGAAATGTTGTTTTAAAAGAGAAGCTTTTTACTGGATTTGGAGCTCCAAATTTCTTGTATTTTTCCAAGACATAATATTTTAGTCAGCCTGGTGGTTATGCTTTACTTTGCTGGGCTTCCCATTTGGAAAGAGGATCTACCCCTAGATGTATGCAGAACAGGCCAGATTTTCAGTTGGCTGCACATCACAAGTCCTTCAGTGTGGTTTTATCCCTCTTCATTCCAGGTGAAGTTCAGGTCCAGTACAACCCTTTAGAGAGACTCACATATGAAATTGTGTGAGTGGAAGCAGAGACTGATTCAATGTAAATATGGCTCATAAAATTCATATTGATATCCACTCTATTGTGAACGAGATTATTTTCCCTATATGTAAATTGAAAGAGCCAGTTCTGCAGTACCTTTTCATTCATTCTCTTATAGTAGATGAAAAGATATCTAATGACTACTGTGTAAAAGACTCTTTTTCTAGTAGGCTTTATGTGTGATCTCTCCAGATGGCCAAGGGGAATAGCAAAGGGGAATAAAGTAGGAGACCCCTCAGGATGTGAAGTTCAGCTGTTTGCCAGCTGGATTTTCAAAGCACAGGCTGATCCCAAGATCAACCACCTTTGCCTCTACACATTTTGTGCTGCACCTGTAAAGCTTGTCATCCACAGCTGCCATGCCTGACCTCACTGTACATTCAGCATGTAAACAGTTTCTTAGAAAACACAAGGAGTGAAAAAAAAAAAAAAAAAAGCACCCCAATTTTCTCCTCATAAGCACATTTCAAATGAACAGTTTTGCTGAGGGGGATTTGATGAAAACTTCCCTCTTAAACTCATGCAACTATTCCTCCCTTCCCAACACTGAACTCGTACTGAAGACTATTTTTAAATTGCTTTAAACATTAGGAAAAAGAAAAGCATGAAAAAAATGAAGTATAAGGCCATAAGCCTTGGCTGTGCTTTCTTGTTCATACGCATTCATGACACATTTTTTTCAGAAAGGCAGAGAGGCAGTGTGTGCGGTGCAGGATATTCCACCTAAGCAAAATCAGGACACTGCTGAAAGATTTCCATTTGGTAGTTACGAACTGAATTGCAAGTAGTAATTAGCCAGGAAAAAAAAAAATCAAAATTCAGGCGGATGCTTCTAGTCAGATAAAAGTTAAGCACATGCTTAGATGTAATGGGATACCTTGAAAAACCCACTTGTGTCAGCATGAATGCTTATATTATGCATATATTTACATTTAAGAATATATTTATTGTGGAACAGAAAACTTCAAGAAGTTCTTTTAAGTAAATTGTGATTCCATGAAGAAAGAAACGTTCTCCATGTGATTAAAATGTTTAGATTTGTGTTTAGTTTTACTTCTTAGGCAGAAAACTGTCTTTCTGCAGTGTCACCACTACACTGAATGTTAAAAATACCATGTAATCACCCTAATTTTCATAACATTTGTGAAAGCATCACAGTGAAGACACGTGGGGGGAAAGATCTGGTCAGATGAATACTCAGTTTTCACTTGGCACAGAATTTGAAGCCAAACACTTTTTGGAGGTATGCATCACAAGGATAAGAAACAATGCTTTACAGACTGCAGCATGGGCTAATAGTTAATAGATGTGACAAAAAAAAGGGTCCTTGCAGTGGGAGCAGCTGTGAAATGAAGCAAGATGTGGAATGTCCATCCTTGGATGATTTTGAAACTAATCTCTGCCAGAGAAGACAAGACTGCAAAATCTCATTTGATGGAGCTGTGCTTTGAAAAATTTTGAACCCAAGGTCTCCAGAGAGCAGTTTCCAGCCTGAGTTATTTGGTGACTGAGATGTTAACATCAAGGAAGTAAGAGACAAGCAAGTTAAGGAATGTTAGGCAATACAGTAGGAGTGAGTAAAATGGAGGATGAGTTGCTGTGAAGGTGGTGGATTGATGGCCATAGACTTCAGTATTGGGAAGAGCAGGAGATACCTGAAATAAACCCCTTTGTGAATAATTTGGGCTCCTGAAGCTGTGCACTATGTGCCAGGTGGAATTTTCTGAAGTGCTTAGATGTCTTTTGTTGGGATTCATGCCAAGAGGTCCCTCTGCCTCTGGGTCTTTCAAATACCTTAAATGTATTTGGAGCTCATTATTCATTTGGAGACTGCTGGAATCTACCTTGCTCTTAGACTCAGTACTGGTAAAGCATGACTTGAAGTGCAGAAGTAAACTCAAGATTGCTGACTTTGGTTTTCCAGCATGAGGTCACATAAAACTGAAGGTCTTAAGGATGAGTCCAGAGCAAATTTTCACCACTTACAGAGGTGCTTCTCAGGGCCCTTCTGCAATGCTTTTAGGAGTGGCCCAAATCTGATTGAAGTATAAATAAAAACCTTCTGCAGTAAACTGTAAGATGTTGAGTAATGTAGGAAACCATTTTAATAATCTCACTTGAAACTTCTATTTTGAGATCAATTGCTACTGGTGAATTAATGCAGAAAAATATTGGGAGTATTTTCAAAAGCTGAGAACAAAATTTTGCTCTGACCTTATTCAGATACCTTTTGATCTACTTAGTAATAGACCAAATCAATACAGGTGTCCATGCAAAGCCAGTTTTTAAATAAATCCGTGAAATAACCATCCCACATGAACATAATTAATCGGTATTGCATCATCCATTTGGGGAAACAGAAGCTGAACTGTGTTACCATGGTAACTGTTTTCTGTTTGACTACACACTTGGGAGTATCACATTTTGAAAAAGATTATTTGCATCACTTTTGGCCCAAACAATCCTCTCTTTTCCTATTTTAAAAAAGAAAGTCCTTATATTTATTGCAAATAAGAAAAAAGCTGATGCTATCCTTCTAAACTCTCCTCAACATCACATCAGGTAGGCTTGGACATAATTAACTGCAAGTGGAATGTGAAGGAATGGCATGCCAAAAATCTTTAAGGTAATTTCTAATCATGCCTTATGCAGACGTCTCAGTCCTGCCAGTGTAAGCTAATGATCCTAGGGATGGGATTTGATGTACTCTGGCATCTGAAAGAAACTGACAGTAGTATTTGGAAATAAAAATGTGAGAATTCTTAATAGAATTTACCAACTCCAGGACAGCACTTTCTGAAGGCTGTTTGACAACAAAAATCAGTGTGTGCTACAGGAGAGAATGGTAGCCTTATCCAGAGAGGAGACAAAACATTGAATTCCCAGACATATCTCCACCTGTGTTTAACTGTGAGCAAACTTTTTTTCTTTTCAGTTTTGTCTCTCTTATAGCAGTCCATTGTCTTGCCCACTTGACCAGCTGGATAGTCAGATTCCTATCAAAATTTTGTGCCTGGATGAAATAGACATGGCCTGAACCATGCAGGCAGGTTACTGAATCTGAAAATCTGCTCATTCAAATGGACATGCCAGGTAGCAGAGAGCAGCAGAGCCACTTTGGAGTAAAGATGAGAGCCTGGATCAGAACTAACTTCTCTGGAGATCTAATCCCTGTACTGCACAGTCCAGAGGTCAGGATACAAACACCCTGTCCAAAAATGGAGTTGGTGTTACTGAAGGGGAAGCCATATGTATCACCGCGCGGGCCTTCCAGGGAAAGATGAGACTTGGACACTGGTTCTGGGTTCCACCGAGATCAGGGCAGGAAGCCTCCTTTATTTACCAAAGGGGAACCTTTATACAGGTGCTATAAAGCCTGTGGATTGGAGGATGGAGTTCCCACCTCCCCACCACATAGGTCAAGGAAGCTGTCACACAGTCTTGTTTGTCCCAGCATGGAATGCAAAGCCATGGCTATGTTCCATAAACATAGCTGGTGTTTACATTAACAGAGCGTGAGAAGGTAGAGTCTTCTCCTCTAATATGAACGCTCAGGCAGCTAGGAGAAACCCTCATGGTAACACATATGTGTATTCGAAACCACATTTAACTAATTTTTGCTTAACTCTGGGGCTCTGTGTTTAGTCCAGTGATGATGATATATCCTAACATTTGAGCAGCTGGGAAGCCCTGGAAGGTCCCAAATATCACTTGCCAGAAGAACACCCTGAGCTTGAAATCACTTGACTGCATACAAAGATAACACAGACACTAGGAACATTTGCCTTGCAAGCCATCAACTTCTTTTCAGCATAGCTGTAGCCACTATGTACACTAGAAAAAAATAGTAATTCTCATGAGTTGCATATGAGTTCTACAAAGTTGTCTTACTCTGGTTTCTTCCCTGGTCTCTGAACAAGCAGACTGGTTCCACATTTTGTGTGCTAACTGTTAAACTTTAGCTCCAGCTCTAGTGCTGACAGCTCCTGGGGAATTGGGATCCACTGTCACAGTGGTAAGCCTGCACCAAGAAGGATAGGTACCCTCTGCACATGGCAACTCTGAGAGACTGCAATAAACTACATTTCCTTTAACCCTACTTCCCATCTTGTCTACATCAAATTGGGAAGCTCTCCCCAGTTAAAAAACCATGAGCACTTCATGTACCAGGGCTATCTGAATATAGATGCCTAGCATCTAATAAAATTGCAAAAGAAGAGGTAGTTGATGCACAGCTGATATAAACAAAAACTGGAACAGAGTACTACAACGAGAAGAGCTATATCTGGTTCAACTTCCAAAGCTTAAAAAATTCTGAATGTATCAAACTGTGGGACATCACCCAGCTTATCCTTGGTAACACCAGCAAGATATCTGGAGAGTTCACCTTGTTGCCTAATTTGCCATACTGGTGCAAATAGACGTCCAGGTTTCTATAGATGAATATTTGTGGCTACACTTGTTCCTGTTGTACAGCCAGCTTGAAACCTTTCCTCAATGAGCACCACAAGGCCCCTGGAGTTCAGCCTCACTCTGAGGAGCCACTGCTGTGTGCTCCATACTGCCCCAGTTACTTATACCCCTAATCCAACTGTCCTGACAGCAACTAAGTTCTGAAGCAGGAATTTCTGTGACGAGCTCGCGGTAAAAACTGAAAAGGAATACGAGTGTTGGCTCATGCCTCCCTTCCCTTGCTATGGGCATCTTTGCTGTCTTCTGGATTCTTACCATCTTGATGACTGCTGTGCCCAGGCTTTCTGTACAACCATGGTGTAGCCTGACTGCTCCTCGCCCTCTTGGGACACTTGAAAACAGATTGTGTTTTAGGCGAGTCCATGCATTCAAACAACCAGGAGGTGTCTGGTTCCTTACTCACACACAGTATTTCCCCTTTGTGTGTGACTTTCAGCATTGGATCTTCTTGGCTTCCATTCAGCAGAGCACTTAAACACTAGGTCTGCGTTTGGTTTTGCAGCTGAAGCTCGGGGGTTTTTTTGTGGGTTTTTTTTTTTGGGGTTTTTTTGTTTGTTTGTTTGTTTGTTTTTGTTTTTTTTAAAAAACTCCAAAGATCTATTTGACAATACAGAAAAAATTCCAAAATTTTTCTCAGGTTTGCTGAATTGTTCCTGTAAAAATAAAGTAGAAAAAACTTTTTAACCAATGTCTATTTTGTAATTTTTAAGTGTAATGTGCTTATTTTTCTGTTTAGAAGAATTTTTATGATAGAAAAAGGGAAAACGTCTAGTGGAATGTCCTGCATGGAGCATCAGGAGATAGTCATTCCCAAACAAGGAAAAAGGCAAGCCTGGCTAACTCTGAGGCTGCCCCAAAATGACATTTTTATGGCTTTTTTTCCATGATGATATAAACATACAAAAGCATATCACCCAGTCATCTGGTTGGATATTGAAAAGTCCTGAAAAATATCACAGGTCAATTTTTTCAAAGCAGTTTCTTGCAGGTGTATATGACAAAAATTTTTTTTAAATTTGTCTGTTTTCTAAGGTACATATAAAAGTATTCTTTTGAAAATCTCTCCTTCAGCCCCAAAAGAAGGAACAAACCACTACACCAGTATCAGAGCTACTTTTACACCACAAAGAAACACTAAATTAACCATTTGCTATTTTGAAATCACAAATAACAGCCTTATCAAGACTTCTTAGACTTGATAAAAATTTTGTTTTCAATTTAAATTGCATCTCTGCTCATTATCTCATTTCTCCTCATTGTCACTGTGCAGATATTTTGCCTGTTGAGGCAAATCCATCAGCTCCTGGTGCTGCTCATCTTCACCCTCATTCACCACAAGCACGATGACTCAGTACTGAGTTACCCTCAATGTAAACAGAGTGCCTTCCATCCTGTGTGTTGATGAATTTCTCTGATAAGCTGATGATGTGTTATCTTTCTAGTCACTGTGGCAAGTCACATGATTTTATGTGCTGTGTCTATAGTACCAGCCTGTTCACACAAGAATTGATGACAGCCAGGGACAGGGAACCTTTCTGCATTAAATCAGCAGTGTGTTGAAGTCTGCCACTTCAAGAGACTCTGATTCTTAGTGTTCTATTCTTCATTGAGTGTCTGTTTGAAAAATGATTAGTCTTGCCACCCACTGATGTTGCAGGTGTTGCACCATGATACATCAGTGCAGGGATTCCAGTTCTGCTGGTTTTACCATATGACAGTTTTCTGGGGCTACAGAAAGTTTTTGGAGGGAAGTTCCTTGCCTTCAAGGGTAGCTGTTAAACACAATGACCCACGTACCATTTTTATTCGTGGGAAAAAAATTGTCTCGCATGGCTATAATTTTGAAGAACAGATGAGGAAAGTTCAAGCAATCAGGAACACCAGGTGAGGATGTTAACCTAGGAGGGATGAAGCCCAGATTCAGTCCTCGTTCTGGGAAAAATTTTTTGCAATTTAAATAAAAGATTTTGATTCAATGACAGAACAGGTAGAATCCTTCTCTCTTTAATTTCAGGGTCTCTTTTGGTATGGCTCCAGGTCTGATCCAGATAATATTCTCTAGTACAGCATCACCCAGTGGGAAGCCTAAATTCTGCACCCAGACAGAACCCAGGAGGACTGAGCACGAGGTGGGTGAGGGGACAACTACTGACAGCTACAGAGAAGTCTGGAATTTGTTTCTGGACACTTGGTGATGTATGTAGAGAGTAGGTGAGAATTAGAGGCAAAGAAATCAGTAGTTATAGAAATGTTGTTCCTGTTTTTCAAAATCTTGAGGTTCTTACTATCTTCCAGTTATTTTGATTTTCCCAGGCTGGGATTCTTGAGCATGTTTGTTATACTGTAGAAAGTGTCTCTGTGCAGGTGGTTGGACCATGTTGTGCCCTGGCTTCCTGCATGCCCTGAAGTTGTTAGTTTTCATGCTGAGCTTGAGGTTTGTAGACTCTGTATCAGATTGCCTTTATACACTCTAGATGTGGTACATGAATGAGCTAAAGAAGACAGGGAAAATGGTTTTTCACATTCTAACAGGCTGTGAAATCCAAATCTAGCATGAGAGAAACCACGAAGATGGAAAGCTTGCAAAAAACATGGTTCCTTGGAACATCTCATGATTTCATCTTCAAAAAAATATTCTATGACATTTCAGAAGGAATTATCATCAGATATATGATAACAGATTAACTTTTGCTGACTTCAGTCACAAAGCACTGTGTTCCCCTGAGCCCAGTCTTGCTTTCTTGGCTTCCCTCAGATCTGTAGGAATTGGTTGAGACGAATGCATTTATCTGACTTTCCCCTGTCAGACCATGAGAGTGTGTATTAACAGAGGGTGTCATGTTAATTCTCATGTAGTCTTTCCTCAGCTAGTGATAGCTCCAAATCAGATTATTGTACACAAATGTAGTGCTTTGAAATGCTTCTCTACATAGCTTATGTTAATTCCATTATAATGGACCACAATCACACAATTGTGATGGTAATATTTTTCACTGCTGTTGAAGATAGCTTGGCACAGGCCCAGAAAAAAATGTTCCTCCAGACACAGATACCAGCTCTTACATTCTTGATAAGAATAAACATTCTACACTCTTCTATAAAAATGTAGGAGTGAAAGATTATTGAGACAAACATTAGAAATGGCTGTAGGTTGGAGGGGAGGGGTTTGGTTGTGGTTTTTTACATATGCAACACATTTTAATGATGTATTGAGTAAGGATTGCTTTCATAAGTATGTGAAGATAAGAAGCCCAGATAATGAAAGAAAACTCTCTTTATGCTGACAGAAAATGAGAAGACCGAAATAACTCATATAGTATCTAGCTGGGCTGGAACAATGTCAAAGGATTGACAAGAGTCATCAATACCACCTTAGCAAGGGACAGAATCCAACTTACTGTGAGCTACACAGAACTTCCATGAGACAGTGAATTAATATTGTGTGCAGAATACAGTGTAATAAATTAAATAGAGATAAAAATACACAACCTGCTTTTATATTATTTTATATAATATAATATTTTATATTAATGTATCATAACACATCACTTCATACACTTAAATATTTGTGACACCAGTGTCTTGTTTCAAAGCCTTTTCAAAATGAGGAAATTGAGGCAAAATGAAAATGAGATTACTTGTCCATGATTGTTCAGTTGATAATTTCAGATCCCAGGTCACTGTTGGGACAATAAGCTTTCTTCTAAAAAAACACAGGGTATTGCTTTGAAGGACTGTCACAAATTTTATTAAGCTCAAACATTAGCAGAAAGCATGCACATACTGAGGGCACAACCCAGGAAAGTCCATCCCTAAATGGGGTGATGGGAGACAGGAGCAGAGGTTGGGGCTTGGGTATTCAATTAATTGCTCAAGCAATGCCTAGAAGAGTTGTATTACACCAAAGGGCACAAGTAGAAGAGAGCAGATGTGTGAGAGATTTAGAAGTAATTGAGTTAAGGTCTATGATGACTGAATTATTCTCAGTCTAAAGAAGAAAATATCTCTTAAATTTCTGTTTGTGACTGCTTACTATTGAGCTTACTAGCAAACTTGAAATATGTTAGAGAGAAAGATGACCTCTTTTGTCATTGATTTAATCATCTGTCCAGACTTACAGGTCCCCATCATCTGGCAAAATAAGTTTTCATGTCATAAGTTCTTTGGTCTTTTGCACATTGTCTCAATTTGGTTTATCTGTTGAGGATATTCCAACCCTGATTTGATTAAATCAACGCAAGGAGAATATAATAGGAAGAGATCAATTTTTTTTGTTGTTGTTTTTTTTTGTTTTTTTGGTTTTTTGTATGGGAAGGCTAGACAATCAGCCTGATAAATCCAGGGGAACCTTGGGAATAACAAGAAGAAACTGAGGTTATCCATGTTAAAGCCCATGGCTAGATGTCTGCTGTCTGGTGCCTGTGAAAGCCAAGAGTGCTGTGCAGACCCTGCAGGCGGGGTTTGAGACCAGACTGGGCTGTGACAGTCACAAGTCATGCTGCATGCATGTTCCATCTGCTCCTATTGGAAGGAGTGAGAAACCTTGCTTCCCCATAACTTTGCAGTCACACAACTTTACAGTGAAGATTCAGGAAATAGGTGGTGGTGTACTGTTATTTATTCTGGATACAGCTCACTTAGCATACCCACAGCTGAATTTTTGTGTTTCTGTGCAGTCTGTGCAAAGGGGTAGCTGATTTCTAATTACTCTTTTCATGCTATGAAGTTTTTATCTTGCCTTCACTGATGCACAGTCAAGGTTAGGGATGAGTAACATCACAGAACAAAAGATGTTATCTTAACCTCTTTGTCCTTCAGTCCTTCTAAAAATGCAGGCCTGGAGGAGTAGGAGAAGTGTGGTCTGATCCAAAAAATTATGTAAGACATGCATATATTTCCCTTAGGTCAAGAGATGACAGCTTTTTTTAGACTATATACATTACAACTGAAGTGGAGAGAGGTAATAACCAAAAAAAAAATGGGGAACATTTTCTTTCTTGTGCTGCAATTTCGTAGTATTTTTCCTGAAACACTGGGCTTTGTGTTACTGTGATCAGGTATTCTGTAACCAACTGTACAGCTATACAAAGGCTTCCATCAGTTGCTAGTAGCATCCAAAGGAAAATAGTTACAAACATCTTTTCAGGACATTATTATTATGATGATTATTCTGATTCTGATTCTGATTCTGATTCTGATCATGATTATGATTATGATTATTATTGTTGTTGTTATTATTATTGTTGTTGTTATTATTATTATATTTGTTAATCTGGTAAACGGAGAGGAAAACCAGGCCATCTTCCTGCTTGGGCAGATTGGGGATGATCTGAACATCCTGCAGACAAAAATTGCCCCTCACATACAAGTTGGTATTCAACCTGTCTGCGTTCTGTCAGTAAACGTGTGTTTCTGAACACAACAGTAACAGAGAATGGATGCAGTCTGCACCTGGAAACGGCACTGGGAGCCTGTGCTGAGGGAGGTGGTGGAGACAATGGATCAGTTACACAGCAGTAGCGGAGAGGGAGGAGGGGGTAAGAACTTGGAGCTGTGTTCCCCATTGTGTAAGTCCAAGCACGTTGGAGACTTTTCTCCTTGTGGCAGAACCCGGACGCTGGGAAAGGCAGACTTTCTCCAATGAGAAGTCAGTGCTGGAAACAGTCTATTTCTTGTTGATTTTCTGTCTAAACAATGTTTTGTCGGTCTCTAAGAACGAGCACCTTGTGAAGCCTTTGGGAAATGGAAGCAGAGGAAAGCCTCAGCTCAGCGGGAAATTTCGGGCTGACAAAATTAAACGTCCGAATTAAACGAGGCAGCAGCAGACTGGAGGCAGCTCCAAGTGCCTTAGCAGGCAGAGCGAGCTCTGGAACATGCTGCCCAAGGGACAAAACAGTGTAGCTGGGACGGAGCCCTGGAGAGAGAAAAGGACCATCTGGGATACACCCTAGTGGTGGGATTTTGAGTACTTCCCTCCAGATTGACGCAGGACCTGCACACATTTATCTTTTGCCTACAGTCTGCATTTCAAGATTTACCTGTATAAAGACAATGACCATGTACATACGAAACACCTCAGTGGAAAAGGACTCTGTGAAATAAAGAGAAATTTCCATGGTCATTAATTCCTTTTGAAACTGTACTTACCACTGGTTCCAGCAGCGAAACTATGACTGTATTTACTTGAAGAAACCAAGGCTGTAAGAAAAAGTAAACCTGTATCATTCAGTAATTAAATCAATTTTCAAAACCTTGAGTATATGGCTTTCCCAATAATCTCGGAAGGTCAGATACTTCTTTCAATTATTGTAATTACAGAGTAAAGATTTTATGTTACTGTTTTTTATTCTTAAATGGTCATTGCTTTTCAGGGTACAAAACAAACACACAAACAAAAATAAAAGCCACAATGAATTAAATCTTCTTCTATGAAGTAGAACCATCCTTATGCCTGTAATGGGATAGAAATTTAGATATTTCAAATATTCTGACAAGTCAATTTGCAAATCCTTTGCAATTAAGTCTTCTCGTAATTAATCTCTAATTTTTATCTCAAATTGGAAAGAAAATGTCTTTTTTTCTTTTTGTGAAGAAAAGAATCTGAAGAAATGTTTGTTAAGTAGTTTGAGAAACTATCAAGTATCTTTTTTTGTCTTTGAAAGATTAAAAAATCTCAGCAATACAAGATAGGTGAGGAGTGTGGGTTGTTTTCCCCCCCTTTTTTTTTTTCAGTAAAGAAGAGCCCCTTTAAAAGAAGTTATACTTACGTCTCTTATACTTATGGTTTGTAATAGTGAACAAGTATTCATATTTCAAAGTCTTGGTGGCTTTTGAACGTACCAACCCTTTGTTAAAATCACAGCTTAGTGAGCATTGGTTTACAGCCTAGCTCTGTGTAAAATAATCCCCTTCTCCTAAATTATAATCCGTCTTTATTCTTTCATGGCCTCTTTCAGGCATAAGGGGTGAAGAGAGAAACTTGATCTCATAAATTTAGGCAAGAGCGAACTTTCGAGTTGTATCTGAGAGAGAGATTGATCAGAAGCAGTTAAGCAGTTCAGGAAAAGAACAACCAAAGAAACAGAAAAATGTGCACCCAGATCCTGGATTCCTCTTCCACTTCTAGTGAACTGGAGAGTCCTTCTTAGTGGTTGCTTTAATTTATTTTGCAGACCTCTACTTTCTGTGTGGAGAGTATTTATCATGCATAAGTGTTTTAGTGAGTTGCATTGCATTGAATTGCATTGATTCTCATGACTATAATTTTTCAATGAGCTTCTGATTTTTTTTTTTTAGTTACTTCTGATTTTTTAACCAGAGAAAGAATGCAGGAATTAATCCAGTTCAATCCAAACTTAAAAAGTCCTTCACTTAACTTGCGATTTGCAAAGAACGTGAGATAGTGTGAATCAGGAAAAACAACATACCCCCACCCAAACCAAACCCTTTGTGACAGATTTTATAATCTGAGTAAATCATTGAATGTTCTTGGTGAAATTGGGAGAAGGATTTACTGATTCAGAATCTGACCCCAAAAAGAGAAGTAAAGAGCAGCTCAAGCAATTCTGACATTAAAGGATGTCTCCTTGCATTTCCTAGAGGTTCTTTACATGATACAGCAGATTAAATTGTAAGGTATGTTCCCATAGTAACCACATTTTTCACAGTCAATTTTGTTCCTGCGTACATGTATAAACTTTTTGAGCTTAAATGCAAAAATAATGAAATATGTCATACCATTCAAACCTAACTGAGGGTGAGGATAAAAAAAATTACAAAAAGTGTTATAAATACAAAGGGAGATGAGGAAAACAAGGAGGCAATTTTAGGGATAGGCAGTTAAGACAAAAAGAGTTAAACATATAAACATGTCTCATAAAGCACTGTGGACCTCCCACCAAGCATTTTTGATGTGCAAAATTGCCAAAGGATAGTGTGGGAGAAGGATAAATAATTGGTTTTAGGAATGATGGGATTTCTTACTCTACATTTTGTGTGTAAAGAGCAGTGGATAGAAAGTAGCAAAGCATTCATAGCTGTGCTTTTGGATAGGTAAATCTAGTAAAAAGAATAATTCACTTATAGTTCTGAGGAAAAACTAATGCGGGGGTTTTGCATCCTCCTTTTGGAGCTTGATATCATTTTCAGTGCTTTGTAGCAGCTAAGAGCCATAATACGAGAGACAAAGACAAGTTCCTTCCACTCAGCAGCCCCTAAGTAACATTGCAAGTCACTACTATAAAGCTGTTTTTCAGTTATTTATCTTTCCCAACCTGTGGGATTTAATAGTGCTAGAAAAGGTTTTAAATAACTGTTTAAAGCATTTTGGTTTTGTTTCATTTTTTATTTTCCCTTTGAACTCTGAGTTTCCAAAGGCTTTTATATTGTCCCACATGTCAAAACCAAAATGTAAAAATGAGATATGTTTTCTCTCAGAAATAAGCAAATCTGAAAGCTTTGCGATTTTTGCACTGAGTTTGTTAACATTCTATATTTCTTTAAGCATGTCCCTGTTCAATTGCAAGGGAGCACAGTGTAGAAGCTATGCTAGAATGCTTTACTGAAGTATGAAAAACAAGGCAGTGACTTAGAGATACTGACAAAATGGTACCCCATGTCTCAAGCTCATAAACAACACAACTTTCTTTAAAATTTACATATAAATCAGAAAATAAA
Source organism: Cisticola juncidis (assembly GCA_013400215.1). Taxonomy (NCBI): domain Eukaryota; kingdom Metazoa; phylum Chordata; class Aves; order Passeriformes; family Cisticolidae; genus Cisticola; species Cisticola juncidis. Next base: position 462,583 of record VXBR01011069.1, read on the forward strand.
TCTACCTTTATCTGATACAATCTATGAAATTAATCAGGTGAAGAATGCTTCATGCAGATTAGTGTGCCCTTCACATTAGAAGATGCAAAATTAAACATAAGAGATATTTAAATCCTACATATTTGCTAGTGGAACATTGCCCTATGATGTTTTACTTGAATAAGGCACAAACATCAACAATTTACATTGCTCTAAATGGTATCTCCCATTTTTCTTGTTATTTTTTTCATCTCTTTGTTCATAACAACATATTCCAACATCTTGTAAGTGAGCTGATCACGTCCTAGAACCACTCCACCTAAACCTCACCTTTCTGAATTTCTTGTTAGATTCAGGGTGCAGCAGAACTCTCACCTTTCCACACAGTTGCCCAGGAATTAGCAAGTGGTGCGTGGGACTAGGGAGATTAGGAAATGGGTTGGGTCACAGGGAATTGTCCCTCCTTGTCCCGGCTGGCAGATTGGTCTTGTGCAACATGCCACAAAAGGTACCCAACACCACCACTGAAAATGGGAAGTTCCAAGCTCTCAAGGACAGAGAAGCAGTTTTGAGCTCCTCTGCGGCAGATCAAATTCGTGATACCTGGTTTTCTGTGGCAATTTCAGTTACTTAAGTAAATATCTGTGGATGGAACTCTAAATTTTTGGGTTCTGTTATACTTGTGTGTCTTTACATATGTGTGTGTGTGTGTGTGCACCTGTCTTTGTATCCATATACATGGTTGCTCAGCCCTTCTGACTTTAGTAATGCCACAGAGGAAATTACTGCTGCTGAATATTGTACTATAAAAGAGTGTGGAAACACTTATAAATATGTAAATATACATTGGGAAAAAATAAGCTTGAAACATTCTCATTTGTATTTAAGGTTTAAGAATAAGAGCTGAGAAGCTCACCTTCTCCCCTAATAATTCAAGGCACCACGTCTAGATTTAGTTGAATTTAGGCTGTTATTCCTATTGATTTTCAATCTCTATTAGTAACACACAGGCAAGTGGTGTTGTCACATTGCTCACAGTACTAAAAAAAATGAGTCATTTTATGTCAGTGGTTTTGTTCTAACCAAGCACCTGTTTCTAGACAAGAAACAAATCAGCTTACCTACAAAATCTGGTGCAATGAGTTCCCTAAATTACGCAGACATAAGTATGCATGGCCAGGCTTCCAGACTTTTTCAAAAGCTCACATCATCCATTCAGCTTCCTGTGAGTTGAAAGCACTTTAGCTTTACAAAAGCACTTGCACCCCTTGGGACTGACATTGAATCAAAAGGCCACAGAGTTGGCACACAGCTTGAAAGGTATTAGGCAGGATGCTCTACAGAGCAGAGTCAAGGCAGAAAAATTCTGCCTTCAGCTGAAGGGAAAACCTCCTAGAAACTCATCCTCTTCTGTACTCTTCAGGACACTCACTTTTTACCAGGTAAATTGTGACACTAATTTGGAGCCCCTGAGACTGCAGCTTCACTCCTATGGCTGATGGTTTGTTACTCTAATGGGGTAATCAGGCACTTTATCATCACTTTTGCATAGCTGTAACATGTCATGTAAGTGGAGGAGAAAATGGGCTATCTTCCTCCTACTTAGCATATGTAAACACTAAGGACATCTTTGCAAAACTTTTTATGATTTCCCTCTTTTTTGTCTTTTTCTTTTTTTTTTTGTTTTTGTTTTGTTTGTTTGTTTGTTTGTTTGCTTGTTAAATGTTTCAAATTCCATTCCCACAAGAATGCAAAAACCCAGAAAGCTGCTTCCCTGCCCATAACAGATAACTGTTTCCAGACCAAAGGTGGTTATACTGTAATGACAATCTCTCTGTCAATGAAAGTTTCATATCCTCTAATGAGTAGGTAGACATGTACACAGTTATGATCCCTGCATAAATATGAGCATTCCTATCCTGTCACGAAACAGGCCGATTAGTCTTGCTTTTGTTTTTTTCTCAGCATATATGTCTGTTTTAATAACAGGAAATCCTTCATTTTCTTCATAATTTTATCTACCTAATGCATCTTTGGTACTGCTTGGCTGTAAAACTCAAACCTTTATCCTGCTGTTGATGCATTTTTTTTATTCTATATTCTGATAGTGCCTGCCATGGCAGTGCAATGAGTCATGATGGTGTAGCATGTGCTGCCTTAGCAAGGGGCTAGTGGGAAAGACATGAAGCTTGTGGTCCAAGCAGGTGGAAGCAGTGCTGCAAAGCGCCTTCCAAGGCCCACAGGAACAATTTCCGTCCACTTTCATGGGGTAAGGGTGTTTGAGCACAGCCCAAAACCAGCACTTTTTCCTTCAGTTGGACAATGGCAAACAGTAAACTGTAAATAGCACAACTTCATTGCTGTATTCAGGTGGGCAGAGGTAGATTTAGAGCAGAGGAGAGATTCTTTTCAGGAGGTACTTTGTCATTTGTCTTTGTGGTGGCCAAAAATCTCGAGAGACTATCCTGTCTAACTAGACAAGGCAACTTGATATGATGCATGGGGCAAGGATCTTGGGCCCTCCATTCTGAAGCCCTGAAGCCCTCCCATGCTGGGAGAGGAAGAGGGTTTGTAAAGCCAGGCAATACTTTGGTAGGAGGTCTTGCATGGGGCTGACCTTAACTGATTTGCCCAAAGGCTTTCTAAAATAATCCTCTAAAGAAATTGATTGAAGTAGTCCCATGATCATTGCACAACCACCTCTGCAATAAAACACTAATGCTATAAAAGATGAGAAATCAAAGAGTACTTCAAAGAGTATTTTCCTCTTCCTCCACAAGAAGACTGTAACTAAAGCTGAGTAAATAACTTATAATTAATTTATAAATGTTGTCTGTTTTCCATTAGTGAAGTGCTCACAACATGAAGAAAATATTCTCAAAGGTACTCAAAATTATTCACTGAATAATGTTTTCAAATAATCCTTAGTCTTTAACATGTTCGTAAACACTTTCTTGATAATCACAGATTTCAGAAAACAGACCAATTTTGACTGGATGCCCCTATCATATAGCACGTTCCTCTGTGTGGATAAAATTTGTGCAATACTGAGGATTTTTGAAGCAAACTATGAAATATCCTGTCTCCATCTTTGATGAATATTTTAGTGCATTTACAATTCTGAAACAGCAAATTTTGTTGCAGATAAACACATTTGCAAGTCAAAATAGTGTCCGATGGAACTACTGGAAGTCCCACTTGTTTTGAGTGTCATTTCTGAAATGGTTCCTAACTTCACGCTGATGAATGTGGAGCAAGCCAGATCTCCTATTGTGACAGATAGTGAGGAATGGGTTAGGAGAATCCACTGATTTCTCCTCCATCTTTGCATCAATCAGAGCTTCCTTAAACTTCTAAGAAACCTCAATATCTCTAAGAAGTGCTGCTTCATTGATTTGCCCCAGAATGAAATGATCTGGCAAGCTATTAAAGGTGTGAATTCCTTCACTTCATTAGTGAGAGATAAAGGAAGCAGTTAACTTTGAGGGAAAATGGCTGGTCTTCAACGTGGCTGTATTTTTTGGAGAGAAGAGACCCATGCATGTAGCATGTAACACTTAGACAGGTAGAGCAGAAAAATGTGTTTTCTCCTTGGAGTCTGAGGGTCCAGACTTCAGAAGGCAAAATGATTTTGTCTCCTTTCCATAGCAGGGAACAGAAAATGATTCCAAGTAAAACCTTGCCCGTCCCTTTTATGCCAGAGCTCTGCAGATAAGATTCCCCTACTGACCTAATTTTCTGTTTATCTGCACAGCAAACTAAAAAAAAAAAATTAGTTGACCCCTCAGGAAAAGATTCAGGTGATCCTTTGGAAAGGCTAGACCAGCTCTGTAGCATCCTTTAATCTTTCAACTCGCCCAGTCATGTCTGTCCCTGCTTTACAAAACTCTTGCTTCATGATTTTTTCCAAGCTTACACTGACTTTGTAAGTAAGCGTAAGTAAAAGTTCCTTTCATTTCCCATCTGGAAGTGTTTGTTTGCTTTGCTTTCCTTTTCCAATCTATTTTCTTTGCAAGTGTTCAAGTGCTTGACTGGAAGGTTCACTAAATTAGCTGTTGGGAAAGATGCTCCTTTTTTTGCACAGAGCATTGTGTTAAAGCTTGGCATAGCCAGTGAGAAGGCTGCTTTTGGATGAGGTTCTTAGCTGTGAAACTTAGTCTCTTCCAGTGAGGTGACTTGGCTGCCAGGTAATGATGTAAACCAATTGACTGGGTCACAAGAAACTAATTTGATGGATAAAACTATGTCCATCTTATGCTGCCACTTTGACAAGCCACTGACCCTTGAACGAAGTTGAAAAATATCTTTAGTAGAGCAGGTGGAAATTTGTTTGGTTTCTTTTTTTTTTGGGAATTTTGACCAAAAAGAGGCCTGCAGCAGTGATATTTCTTCCAATTACCTCTTTTGCAAAAGAACTAATATTCCTTTAAAAGCCACTGCTTCAGCACAGCATTCAAAATGAAATAATTTCAACAATCATCTTCTGCCCTTTTTGGATATTTTTGCTTAAAAATAAATCGGAATAGTTCATTTTATGTCAGCTTTTCATTCCTTTTCTTGGAGAAAGACAGCCTAACAAGGGAAAGGTATTAAAAAAAAAGGAGTAGGTTTTGCCTATTAAAACAAAGTGAGCCATATTTAAAGAACCCTTCATAAATTAAAAATTTCCAAAACTGCAAATCATCTTTGAACTATTCCTTTTCTATATGAATTTAATTGCCCTTTTAAACTATCTTTTTCTTTTTTCTTTTTTGAGTCAGTGAGCACATATCAATATCTTTCTCCTTTCTTGTAAGTCAAATAAGGAAAAATCATGTTTTTCAGTATTTATCTGATTTAGAAATAGATTTTTCAGAAAGACTGACTGTTCTACAGTTTTTAATGTGTACCTGTCACCAGATGAAATCATTCAAAATCTATATGGAGCTGCAGGACTGAAATTACCAAAAAGAATTTTTTTTTTAATTTGTATATATATATATATATATAAACATGTATTCTTCAATTTTCTGGGCAGTTGTGGGTTGTTTTCTTTTTCCACCACAGATAAATATTTAAATATTTGCAAGTAGCCCAAGTGGTATCTCCCAGGGATGCAAACAAGGGAAGCTTTTTTAACTGCCTCAAGAGGTAAATTGTGTCTCCCTCCTGTGCAGATCAGCAAAACTGCAGGAAAGTCAATTTCTCTGTAAAGTAGAGAAATAGGTTGGCATTTCTTCTCTTCTTTAAGAAGCAGAGGTACAATGCTGATACTATTTGTTCCAGTCTGCAAACACTAAAAATTGTTCACTTTTAACATATCAGTGCCTCTCTAATGGCTAACTGTAGAGGGAAGTGAAACTAACAGTTCATCTTCCAGCAATTTCTTTGCAAAGAAAAGGTTGATGAGGAATATCAAAAAAGTAGACAAGCTTATCTTTTAAAAGACAATTATCTCCCCCTTTCAATTTCCACACCAAATATTTCCCACTGATGAATTTTTACAAGGGTTTCATGACTATTTATGAGGTATCATTACATTTGTAAGGGTGTCATGAAGGGGGCATTTACTCTTCATCTGTTGTGCTCCTTGCTGAGAGTGTAGGAAAGAAATAAAGGAACTGGAAAGGGTCCCCCTTCCTAGATAGATGTGGATTTCCTCTGATAGGGATTTAAATGTTGGCATGTGTGGTGGAACTTCAGGTTCAGGAAGATGTTTCCAGGTTTTTGTGGTAATGTGCATAGATCTGGGTGACTTAATTACAAGAAAGACATTGAGGAGTGGAGCATGTTCAAAACTGGTGAAGGGTCTGGAGAACAAGTATTATGAAAAGCAGATGAAAGAGCAGGGGAGGATTAGTCTAAAGGGAAGCGGTCTCAGGATAGATCTTATCGCTCTCTACAGCGATCCAAAAGGAGGCTGTGAAGAGGTAGATGTCATTCTCTTTTCCCTGGAAACAAGTGATAAGATGGGAAGAAATGGCCCCAAGTTGCAGCAAGGGAGGTTTAGACTGGTTACCATGAATAATTTCTTCACAAAAGAAATGTTATCAACCACTGAAATAGGCTGCTCAGGGAAATGGTTGAGTCACCATACCTGGAAGTATTTAAAAGACATATATATGGGGCACTTGGAGACATGTGCCAATTTTAAGCTCAGCTGGAAATTAAGCACCCCATGGCAACTCACTCTTTCTGCCCCTACTCTAGTGGAGCTGGAAGGAGGATCAAAGTACAACTTGTGGGTTGAGGTAAGAACAACGTAATAGTTGAAAAGAAAGTAAAAGACAGTAATAATGGTAAATAATAATGATAATAAAGGGAAAAAACAAGAGTTACACAATGCAATTGCTCATCACCCACTGAGCGCCCTTTCTCAGCTTAGATCAGCCACTCTTCTGGGTAACTCCTTCAGTTTATGTACTGGGCATGCCATTCCATGTTGTGGAATATCCCTTTGGTCAGTTTGAGTCATCTGTCCCGGTTTCTTTTGGAAACCTTCTCACTGGCAGAGCATGAGACAAGGGGGAACAAAAGTCCCCGACTTTAGGATAAACATGACTTAGCAAAAACCTAAACCATCATTGTGTTATCAACACCATTCTCATTCTGAATCCAAAACACAGCAGTCTTACAGCTCCTGAGGAAAAGTTAACTCTACCCTAGCTGAAACCAGGACAACATGGCAGTGTTGGCTTAACAGTTGAACTTGGTGACTTTAAAGGTCTTTTTCAGCCTTAGTGATTCTGTGATTCTATGCCTGTGGTCTCCATATTTGTATGTTTTCATGGGTAGGAACTGAAATTGATTAAAAATAACGCTGCCAGAAAGCCTCATGGCCCAAGTTGTGGCCTCATGCTAGCTCAGCAAGGGATGCAAAACTAATCCACTATGTCTTGCTGTCTGGTTTCCTGGGACTGTGCTATTTGTCAGTGCTAATTCCAAAGATAGTAATGTTAAATTAATGGGAGGTAAAAAGGCAGATGGCATATTCTTTTAATAAAAAGACACTGACATCTACTTTCTGTAGCTCTTTGTGCCTTCATTAGGATTTACATTTTAAATTATATTTGATCTAATAAACTAGCACGGCACCTCATTATCAAGGATGTATCTCCAAGTCTCTACCTGAAGGGACAGTTGAGGATTTTTTCTGCTTCATATCCCTTGGTTTATGAAACCTGCTGGCTTGCTTTATACCAGTTTATTTCAAAGTTTCCAATTGTGTCAATGCAAACTTGGCAACTTGGCAAAATGGAAACTTTCAGCTGATTCCAAACAGTATGAAGGGAGGAAGATGCAGATTTACAAAGCTTTGGCTTACTCAATGGAAGTGTTTAATTAGCCATTAACCAAATATCTCCTTTTGATGCCTAGGACCAAAAAGGAGAGGAAGGCAAACAAAACTTTGTAGACTTACAGCTTATTCTGGAAATCAGTGGAAACACATTTAGTTCCTTTCTTAGACACATGCAGTAACATTAGTTATGACTCAGATATGAGATGCTGAGAGCAACAGGGGAGGGTGGGACTATACATGTTCTCTGTGAAGATCAGGTGCAAGGCAATAATTAAGGCATAATCAGAGTATCTTCCTGCTGCTTTTCAATCACCATTCAGCTAATAATGACTTTATAGATTAAATACCAAGCTGCAACTAAGTTAGGCAAGTGCAACATAAAAGCAATACTGATGTTTAAAGAAATTAGGTAAACAGTCAATGAAGCATAGCATCTCATTCATATTAATCTCCAGCAGAGACCTGGTTGTTCCAGTCACTGATTCAATCATTTGCTTGCCTAAGTATTTTACTTCCCTCTGTGCATTCTCCATTACCTTCTTCCCTTCAGCATTCACCTCCTTCCTCTCAGGTGTCTCCAAGGTTAAACACCCAGCCCTCAACCCCTCTTCTTCACAGTAGTGTCTGTATGAAAGGGATTATGGGGAAAAGAAAAAGAAAGCAGCAGCTAGAAAACTGCTAGAAAATATGTTTGTACACATATACATACACACATTTATATTAAAAATTGTCTGCAATTAACCATTAACCTCCGCTAGCTCTCTGTGGTAGAGCTACAACCATGGCAGAAGTTGGCAGCATAGTAAAATTCTTCTGTTTTTAAAGACTTGTTTGATAGTTATTCTTGCTGCAGAGCTCCACAGCAGGTTGGGCTGTCCAACTTGTCCTTGCCCTGGCTGTGTAGGATAATGGGGAGCAGCTCAGAGTGCAGGGCAAGTCTGCACTTGCACATCTCATATGCACGAGCCCCTTGCTAAGTGCTTCCCTAATCTGACAGCGTGAAAACAGGCAACTAACAAAATTGGGTTGATAATTGATTGAGGTGTTCCTTGCTTATCTTGTCATTATTTTTGCTTCTTCAGTAAATGCACTCAGCAAGTTTGGGCAGGATGTCTTCCTGTCAGTCAGTAGGACTGGATGCAACAGCACAAGTCTTTTAAAAGGATCTTTGAGCAACTATCAGAGACCAAACGATGGATATGGAGGCTCAGTTCTGGTGCAGTCCCAGTTAAGGAGCACATCACTTTCACTCAGTCTGTGCTGACAGCAAGGCTCTGTAATTACAATTCCACGCTCTGACAGAGCAGTGGAAACATAAGAAATACTAACTGGTCTTAGATGTGAATGCCTTTTTTTTGCTGGTTTAGATACTTTGCTTGTGTCTTTGAACTCATGAAGATTGTAACTACAGTCAGAGGATGAGGAAGATTGGTGACATTTAAAATAGATGTTATTGAAATGTGAGTGGTTTGAGAAGAATCACAAATTGTAAGAAAAGATTCGCTCTTTCTGCCATCCGCCTTTTCAATATCAGTCTTCTTATATGTGAGTTGTACCAGTGAGGATTGCTTTTTTTATTTGTGCCAAGAGGAAAGAAATTACACATAAGCAGAAGAAAGAATGGCATTAAATTAGCAAAGATAAAATATTAATTATGTGAAAATGCAAAGCAGGGAGAGAAATCAATTGTGAGGAAACAGCATAAGAAAAGAATGTCTTAGCCTTGTCAGATGCTTTGTGGCACAAAACCTTCAATCAGAAATGTGCTGATACTAAATTATCCCTGAATCTGATCTAGCTCTAATAATTGAAATCTCCCACTGCTGGAACAAAACCAGTTTGCTGAATGAACACTAATTTCTCAGACTGGATATTAAGTAGACAAAGCTGTTGCATGCATCTAATCAGATTTGTATTTTTATTCCATGACTACATCTTACACTGTTGTGATTTAAAATTATCACACCCTGCCCTGTGACATGTGTCTGTGAGAGTTACATTTTCCTTAGCACTTTCTGTCTTCACAGCTGTGATTATAATTTCTGAAAGCAGATTTTCAGAAAGATAAATTAGAAAAGGTGTGCAGATTAAATCATTTGTTTATTTAGTGCCTTATTAACACCACTGCCCCCTAGATTTTGTAGCTGTGTCTGTGAGATAGCTCAGTATGATTTTGCAAATAAGGCTTGCATGTGAAGAGCATTCTTTACTCTTTCTCTCCTCCTGTGGTTTGTGTGTGTGGTTTCCTACATCTCTCTGAAAAAAAAAGCTTGCACTCTAGTGACTGGGGTACCAAGCCATCTGACCTGACTATTTAGCTTTCTTTTTCTTTTAAAGGAAAAATATGCTCAGTTTGAGAAACAAACTGTGGATTTTGCTTGTGAAATAATATGTAGGAAAAGGGAGTAGAAATAAAAAACAACAGATCAAATTAAAACCTTGCTCAGTGTAAAATACATTTAAAATTCATTAAATGTTTTACCTACAGTGACTCTATTAAAATAATAAAATTTCAGTAAATAATTATTACTGATGGGGGGCTTGGTGTTTATCCATTTTCTCCCCAACAAGTTATTTTAAACTTTCCTATAATCTTTTGGCTTGTTCCCTTGGATTTATTTATTACTTATTCCTTTGGGTTGACCAATGGCTCTTGTTGCCCACTGTGGCTACTGACAATTGTCCAGCATCACCACTTAGAGCTGGATTTGTCCTTTATGTCCTTCTGTCCCTTATTCAGGGCAATACATATGCACAGATATCAGATCAGCTTTAAGGTGGTAACTTTTAGCTCATAGTTAGGTGCATATCTGATACTGGGTAGCCTGGTTGGATAACGATTGAGAAGTGTATTTCAATGACATTCTTTATTTAATGAAACATGAATCTATACTGGAAAACAGTCAGGAAAACAGAAAATTGAGAAGTACTGCAGCTGAGCAAAACTTCAGTTCTGTAGCTCAATACTGAAATGTTGAGACTCCTCCATCAGGAAAACTTCTTCAGTGCTGTTTCTGACTAACTGGTTCTTTGAGGGAGTTACACACTTGCTACTAATCCTCCTAATACGAGTGGCTGAAACTGGGACTTTTTTTCACAGCAGAGCAAGAAGCTTTAATTTTAGCATCCTTTAGAAATAATTTTCTTGTAAGAAATTTTATACTATTCCTTGATTGACAAAAAAGAACCGAAGGAACCTCTCTCTCCATGAACTAAAAAGATCTACTTTGCAATTGCACTGTGAGAAAATCCATTCAGGGTCTGCCCAATGTTGCCCAAACGCAGAGTTCTCAACATCTGAAAGGATGTAAAGCTTTCTTGCTATATACACTCATCTATCTATCTATCTATCTATCCCTCTATCTATTTTGTTAAAACAGCTTCTTTATTTGCCAGTTGCTGTTGGGCCTTTCTTACTGAGATCCAGGAAGAATCATTATCATCATCAAACCATCACAGTGGGTGGTTTGGGTCAGAAGGCACCTTCAAAGACCTCCTTAGTTCATACACCCATGATCATGGAAAGGGACATCAGAGAGAGTTTCTCAAAACCCCATCCAACAAGACCATGAACACTGCCAGGACTGGGTCTTCCACAACTTCTCTGCTGTGGAGATGGTGTGTTCCAGTGTCTCACTAGTTTCATAGTGAAGAATTTCTTCCTTATGTCTAATCTAAACCTAGGCCATTTTGGTTTAAAATATCACCCCTCATCCTATTGCTGCAATCCCTAGGAAATCCTCCCCACATTTCTTGTAGCCCCAGAACAATCACTCTCAGGGAAGTTCTGCTGAGAGCATAACAAACACTCCTTCATGCTTTCTGGCATGCAGCAGAGCCAAAATAAAATTTAACTATAAAATATAATTTTAAAGTTAAATGTTACTTGCCACTAAACTTTTATTTCAAATTTGATAAGCACATCTTTCCTTAAATGGTCAAAGGAATGATTTATGACTACAAAGACAGCTTTAATTTTTTTCACCTGCTCTGCAAAAGAAGGTAGTTTAAAATAAATACAGGGCATAAAAATTATACAGTCTTCTAGCTTTTCTGCTTAAAAGAATGACTCTGTGGATGGAAAAGGGAAGAGGGTTGATAGAATCTTCTTGGCACACGGCTGTTGCAAAGGAAACTCTGTCTGTAGTGTGTCTACTCTGGTTGACAGGTTCCAAAAGCCCTGCCCACTCAATGTTCTCCCAGCCTGTACATGGAGGGCTCTCTGATCATGGCCAGTGCTAAACCAAGGTGCCAAATGCAAAATATATTTCACATTCCTCTTGCCATCTACACCTGGAGAACTATAGTTTGCACAGAGATTAAGCCTGGTCTTTACAACAGACTTAAAATTATCCCCAGGATGTGATGTAGCTGTGCCTGAATGTCATTTGTTCATACAACTGGAAACGTTTCCCACTGAAGAGTGATGCATGGACAAGGCAGAGCACAAGAGGCAGAACATGCACACAGAGCAATCAGCTATGACAGCTATGAACCCGAGCCTAAAATCTAGACTCTAATTATGCCTTTGCTGCAATCTTGAGTGCAATGACAATTATGTTAGTGAGGGTCGGCACTTGTGAGGTTACATAGCCACCCTTATGCCATGCCCTACATCAGCTGTAGGGTCTTAGAAAACCTTGTACCACTTATCTCCAGGCTGCTGAGTACCCCAGAAAGAGCTCCATTTGTAGCAAAAGCCACAGAGCTGTTTGTATTGGAATACTGAGTCTGGAATTCAGCTGAGATGGAGGAACAGCAGCAGGGTATCAAAAAAACTGAGCTGTTACATTTCATAATTTTCCCTTTTCTGCTCAATAGACCAAATCTGCTCCATTTGTATTTCTGCTAAAGCCTCATTGCTGGATGAAATGCAGATAATTACCTCTGCAATGAAAGTAACTTGGCCATTTCATTCCATACCTTGGGAGACATGTTGAGGAAAGGAATAGTACTGCATAATGAGCTTCTCCTGTGGTGCCAGGGGAGAAGGAGTATTCAGAGCTTGAGATGGTACCGGATGGCTCAGGCTGAGAACAGATGCATGCCTCCAGGGCTTGCCAAGCTGGAAACTGTCCTCCTCCTTTATCATGGTTCAATCTCCCACATATGTAACATGCCAAGGCTGCTTCAGTTTTATGTTTGCCAGTTGGGAGAGGTGAGGCCACAATTCTCTTTCAGTCTGTGAAGCCTAATAAAAAGGTGTTTTGCTTTGACTGACAGGATGCTAATAGCAAAATCTCCCAGCGCAACTGCTATTATTATTTGGTCTGTAGAAAATACAGTTGTTCTTGTAATTCTGAGCAATAACTGTACTGCTTACTTCACTGTAAGGTGCAGAGCTTCAGGTGACCAGACAATGGGAACGCTGGATAAGCCTGGCTACTGTAGCCAAAACAAGAGGATGGTGAAATGGGTCCATCCAGGCTGGAAGTTCTGACAGATGTTCAACATCTACTGTTTCAGCTTTACCCTGACCTCCATCATGCTATTCTGCTTGCTCCATGAGGAAATTCAGAGAATAAGTGGTGCATGGGAAATTTGTAACAGTAGTTTGTGTGCAAGTGATACAGGTAGATCTTATTCTGCTCAATTCAGGCTGGATTTGGTGGGATTTGTTAGGTAAGGGATTATTCCACAGCACCATACGAAAGGTAGCCATGATCCTGAGCAAAGTGGCAGCACCAGCTAACCCACAGCAGCTAAAGTAGTAGAGTTATTGTCACACTCCTGGGCCTCTCTGTAGTATGGGGGTGGCACCATCTGTGAGGCAGAGCTGGCAGCTGGGAATGTTGGGTGACATTCCTTGTGAGTGAACAGCCAAGCAGGAGACTGGATGGCTTCCTCCCTAGGAAGCTCCACATGCTCCACAACCTGCAGCTCCAATATGGCCCTGCCTGGCTCTCTCGTTCCAGAAATCTCCATGTTCTCAGAATTTGCGGAGACAACCGTGCTGCAAGATTTCCCTGTCAACAAGCCTCTGCTCCTCGTCACAAAATGTGCCAGCAGAGCTACAAGTGTTGATTGCTTCAGCTAAAAATAAAACATTTTGAAAACACAAAACCACTGCAGGAAAAAAATTGTCCTCATAAGCTGGAATATGAACAAGTTAAGCTTAATAAAATTTTGAAAATTAGGTCTTATACTGCTTCTCACTTTGACTCTTGTGAACACAAGGTCCTTCATATCTTATATCCAGCATTCATTGTCAGCATTCATTTCTCTCCTTACACATTTGAACCATTACTGCCCATCTATTTCTAAATGCTATTTCTCTAACATAACCTTTGATGTCATGAAACCAAGCTATGGGAAAACAAGGAAACAAATCTCTGCCCCACAGCCATAAAATTAAACCCAAATACCATTTTTAAAATATCAATTTTCATGTTTCCAATAAATTACATTGTTCATATCTCAGGATCTGTTAGGCCAGAAGAAGACAGAATATATTGCCAAATATTCCTGGAAAAATGGTTCTTGCTAGGTTAACATTTTGAATGAAATACCAATATAGCTATTTGGGAATTAATTTTTATAAATTCAGAAAATATAATATTTAGAGAAAGAAGCAAAGCTTAGTGTCCTTTCTGATGAGGACTACACAGAATTGCTAAGGTTCTGACACCAACTAGCTTATCTGAAGTGTGGAGGCCCCAGGAGGGAACCAATCTTTTTCATGACATCAGTCCAATATTTACTACAACAGGATGCTATGTATTACTACAGTACAAATGCATGATTAATTTATTACTGGTATATTTTTATCATATTTATATTGTTATTTAATGTATAGTATAAAGCTGTCTCAAGTGTCAAAAATAATAAAATGGAAATGCCCCATAATTCTACTGTGAAAGTCAGTGAAAGTACAAAATGTTAATTCCTAATGACTTAGAATGTTTCAGATCATAATCAAAAAACAAAGTTTCATCACTATCCATGGGATAAATGCCCAGAGTCCGCAAATCCTTTTTACTATGAAACTTGCTTCTACACTGGGATAATATCTTCGTCTTTTAGACTCATCTGGAAGCCAAAAGTTGAGAAAAGGACTGCTAGTCCTTCAAAGTGCTGTGGTAGTATGAAAGAGAAAAATAATATGTGGTGAACTTAAGGTTTGTGTATATAGCCTCATATTTCTTTGTCCTTCCTTCAGCAAATGACGAATAAACATGGTATTATTGTTTGCAAAATCACCAAACATGGCAACACTGATATCAAGCAGTTGACAGTCATGTTTTGGTTCCAAACCAAGGGTCCTTTTTTCATGATCCATTATTACTATTTATGTTTCTGCCCTTGAAAATGGATTAGAACTAGATGACCTTTAAAGTCACTTCCAACCCTAACCATCCTGTGATTCAGTAAAATTGCTCATCTCGGTGGGGTCTTTAGTGGTGGGGGAAGCACTGTCCTGCAGGTGTTTACCACTGTTAAGAATTAGCACCACATCTTTAAACACTCCTACAGGTGACAGAGCTTCTCAACAGATCTGTGAAAACCAAACTGGCTGTGTACCAGGATGCTCTTTTGTTGCTTATCAAATATGTTCTAACATTTTTCTTTTGCAAGAAGAATTTCCCAGCTAGCAACTGAATACTGTAATCACTGTCACAATTCATGAAAGTCACTTGCTTTGAAAATAACAAGAACATTATCATAATTGTCAAAATTATGGTTCCGTAATCTAGGAATGCTTGTTATCTTGCCGACTGCAAGTTGTGGACCTGGTCCAAAACGCAGGAATATAAATGAAAGGCTTTTCATTGGCCTCAGCAAGTCTTGGATCAGGTCTTCCATTACGATTAAGGAAGGAAAGAGCCACTGCTATAGTGCTGAGACAGGGTGCATGAATAAGGAGCAAGTGAAGTGTTTCCTGGATGCCACATGTGGACTACAATAGTATCCAAAATGGTCTATCAAATTAGTAACTGGGTTTTGCAGGCATCTCTACCATTCATTGGATGAGCATTCTGCTTTCTGGCATCATTTTAAAGTTCATTTAATAAAATATTAATGTAATCATGACGAATAATAAGCCAGATTTTATTATGTTCTGGTTAATTACAAAATCGTATCTACCTAGTCTTGTAGAAAGCAGATTAGTTGAAATGCAGTGAGTCTTCACTGAATAGCCAAGGAAGGAATGAACTAAAGAGGAAAGGCAGGAGACAAACCACCTAAGTCAATGCAAAAAGATGTAGGTGCACCCTTTTTGCTCAGACCCATAATAGAACTCCCTCCCCCTCAAATATGAGGTGAATATACCTTTCAAAAGTCTGAAACAACCACTCATTTTTATATTGGGATTTGGTTTTATGACTGTATCTTAATTCAAGCATTTTCTTCATTGCTGTTGTACTGAGTTATGAGTAAACTGCTATTTATTTAGTGGAAAGGCATCCTAATAGGAAACCCCTACTTCGAAGGAATCAGCCAACAAATCACACCAAAACCTTTCTTAGCGATTACTCAGTAACACTTATTAGTGAAATTAAAATTCATGAGAAAAGATTTTGATAACTGCTGAAGCAGCAGCTCACATTTCCAGATGGTCACAAAAGTGACATCCTATACCCCTCGTGATAATAGGACGTGTTGGCAAGTGATTGTGGACGTTTACTTATTTAATTAATAGAGGGTTGTACATAGTTCAGCAATAAAGCCTGTGTGCTCAGCTCCTCCGAAAGTTGTATGTGCTTTAAGTAGGGACTATGGAGGATTTAGGCTCTACTGCCAAAACCTGCATTCCTCAAAATCATATCAGCTGCCATCTACCACAGCAAAATCCACAATTTTTAACTGAGGGAATAAGGGAACTCTTCTGGCATCATGGATGGATAAAAGTAGTGGCAGATACTGCTACATTTTAAAGCACAAGAGGGGATGGACCCCATTAAAAAAAAACAACAAAACTCAAAAGCACCATCTGGGTGACGGAAGATACATACTTCTGTGAAGAACCATCAGGAAGACAAATTTCTGTGCTTTGTTGCAGTCCAGTCTCACAGCCACTCCCTTTCAGACATTTTGTTTCCCTACAAAAAACGCTTTTTGCCAGTGTTTCCACTATCACTGGAGATGTTTACAAGCTGCCCATAGACACACACCCCTAGTGATTGGAGTAGACTTACAGGAAACTTACAGAAGAAAGAAGAAAGTGTTTAAATAAATTTGTTTGCAATTGGAGCAATACATCTGTTATGAGATGGTGAAGAAAATCCTGAGTGCATGTGCAGTTTCCATCATAGCTGTATCAACAGCATGTACTTCCACACCTACTTTTGCCTAATAGATATCCTCTGTTCTCTGTTCTTTTCTTTGCTTCCCTACTTCACTCACATTTACTGCAGAGTTTGCTTTTAGTGAGTTTTATATGCTGAGATTTTCAAAGTGGCTTGAGGCTATTGACTTTCAATAGGATTTGGGTAGCTAATTGCCTTTTCCTTTGTACTTTACAAATTCCAGACATAGCTCTTCTGTGAGTTCATTTTAGCCTTTTATGACTGAATTTCCTGAAATGTTATATCCCTTTTGAAAGGGAAAAAAAAAAAAGAGAGAGAGAGAAAAAAAAATAGTTCCCTTGTCTCTTTTTAGTGTAAACCAAAGGAAATAGTTGTCCTTTTCCCTCTAAAGGCCCAAAGCTCTTGGTCTCTTATCTATTTAAGTTAAACGGTACAGATATCAAACACATTCATTCAAGGCTCCTTGAGTTCTTGATTACAGCCTGGCAGCTGATCTGGGCGATAGAGATTTCCCCTGTAAACCCTACTCAGTGTGTGCCATGCAGTGGTGGCTTAGAGCCTGTGTAGGGGGGTGGGAACGCTGAAAACGCAACCAGTAGCCTTGGGGCTGCCCATTCAGGAACTTCAGTTTCAGCCTTTCATGCCCAGCCTGCATGAGCTACTGCTGTCTGTCAGAGCTGACATGCTGCCTTGACCCCTGGTTGTCCACAGCACCTCGTTTTTTGTGTCACTGCTGTGCTCAGCTGTGTGTTAACAGCTGCTTGCCGCCAGTCTCAGGAAGGAAAAGGCAAGAGATGCTCCATGCAAAACAGAAGCAAACCACTCATCTAATGGAGCAGAGAGACCCCCAAACACTAAAGAGAAAACAGATAGATGTTTTTGTAATGGTAGCAGAAGTCTGGCAAAAACATTCAGTAAACGGAACGAGTGCACAGAAGAAGCGAACTGCAGAGTGGGATTTTTGTGAATGCAACCTTAGCATGACCGAACCAGGCAGATACACAACTGAGAGGACTACATGTAGAAAACAAATTAGAAGAAACCAGAGGTTTCTCCTAATTTCCTGGTAAAATGCAGAGAGAGAGAAGCGTTAGTCATTGGTTACAATTTGTCCTTTTTTCTGTTTTTCTCTGTCTTTGCTGAGTGCATGGACTGTGCTCTGGCTTCAGGCAACTCAATGCCTTTCTCAGCAAGGGATGGGAATAACTCCACAGAGCAGGTGTGCTGTAAGCTGTTTTAAAAGTAATTTACACACAAGGAGACTTCACTGGAAGTAGACAATAAGTAGGAATAGAAAAGCAAATAAAATATTCTGCAGCAGCCTTTTTTTGTCCAACATAATAGTGCTGTGTGACTGTCAGAAGCATTAGGACAAAGGCACCTCTGTTAGAGATTAAAAATTGTTTCAGCTCCTTCAAAAAAGGTGCTAAATGGACTTAGTTTATTAAGGTCACACTATGTTTTGGAGGACAACATTTGCCTAATAAAAGAAGCTACCTGAGCCTCCAAGATGATTTTGTACACCTTGTGTCAGTTATAAGTTTCCTATGTTTTACCTTCCAAATCATCTCCACACATGAATGTTCAGGAAAGCTACTGTACCCGAACCTGTGCCTAGAAAAGGGTATTACCTCTCCTAAAATCCAGCTACAGTGTCGAAACCACTAAAGGATGGGTATGAGCTATTTCTAGATAAGTAAATACTGATGTCAATACTGGCTCCATTTCACTTCCAGGATTCCCACAATAAAGTGTCTCAGGATTACTCCTCATAAAACTTCGAGTCATGGTTGCTGCTTCTCAGTTTCCCTAGGCACAAAATGCAACTCCTGCTGATTGAGCTGTCAAAGGAACTGCTTTAGAGTCTCATGCTTTCAAACCACTGCGACACATACTCAGGAAATCCCCATTATTGAGCAAAGTGGTAGCCCTGTCTGACCATGTACTTCTTTATTGCAAAGGTTTTAAGGTGTGTATCTCCAGCAGAACTCCGCAGTCTGAAATAAAGAGCCAGATTTTTTTTATCTGCTGGGTTATCACAGGTTTGGAGTTCCCACGACTTAAACCAAGAAAATAAGTTAAATATATACTGCTTGGCATAGTATAGACCAAATTCTCCAGGGCAGCAGAAGCCCATTTGGAAAAAAAAAAAAATTGAAAAAACTCCAACAAGATAATAGCTAGAATAGAAAAGCCCAAGTGTTGTACTTTGCATTTGGACCTGTTGAATTTCATTAGGTTCTCGCTGGCCCAGTTGTCAAGTGTGTCCATCAGACCCCATAGACTTGTGGCTATTCAGGTTCACCAGGTGGTCTTAAACCTGCCCTTTACTTACAGTGAGAGGTACTTCAGTCCCCCAACCCATACCTAGGGGCTCAGGGACTCAGAGATGGGGAGAGCCTGACTACCAGTGAAAAATGACGCAAAGAACTTCAGCCTTCTATATATCAGCTCTCACAAGTTCTCCCTTCTCATTTATCTCCTTAGCACAACACGAAACATGGATAGCTGCTAGGCTAAACTTATTCCTCACTAAGAGTCTGCTTAACACCCAGGAAAGGACCCGTGGTTTCTACTAAGTGAACTGCAGACCCATTGATTGCAAAAAAAATCAAAATCAGATACACAGTGTATAGCAGAGTTCACCTTGGTATTCATGTTGGGAAGAAATAGCCAGAGATAAGTGAAACAGCAGTGAAATAGTTTTCTTCAAGCCTCAACAGCATCAGTTTGGCACAATTTAATTACATTATTAAAGAATTTCTTGCAAATCATTGTATAATTAGGCAAATTTGAGTAGTTAAGTCAGTAATTACCAGCACAACTTAATTCCTAAATTGCAAATTAATTCTTTTATTGAATGTAATTTCTCTATATTTGGGAAACTATCACATTTCAGGTAATTGTAGCATGCCAGCATGACAGAAAACTATAACACATATAACACATATAAGCACATTCCTTGGGGTTTTTGCCCTATTGTAATGAGCTATGAGACTAGGAAAAGCTGATAAACATTTCTTGGTTTGTGTTCATGTATTGCCATTCCATACAATGACAGTAAAAGTAATCCAGGCTGTTAAAGATAAGCACAAGTAACTCAGATAGAAGAAACTTCCGTCCTTCATCCTCATCATCTGTTTCAGTAGCTTAGAGCATCTTTCTGGAGTTTCATGTCTCCTCAGACACAGGACAGCTTGGGGCAGGAAAAACACCTTCACTAGCACCAACGCCAGGTCCAGTGGCTCCAGGCTGGTCCATGTTGGGCTACACCACTGCAGAGCAGATTTTGTTAGGGAGGCTGTTAGGGAGGTTTTGAGTCACTCCATTATTGGCCCTGGAGTCAGCACAGCCTGCTTCCTTGGACAGCTGTGCCAGATGTGCTGAGATGTGCTGCATGGAAAGGAGGTTTAGCAAACTCACCTTCTCTGCAAAACTACATTCTATTTCTTCCCAGTCATTTAAATGTTACTGTCTGGCCTCTCAGATGAAATGTTTTTGTAGGACCCCTAATATGAGGAAGAGAGCATGGTATTTTTTCCTCATGAGTAAAAAATTGGATTTATCTCAGGATAAGCTTCTGAGGAGGGCACTGTAAATACATCCTTGTACTCTTGCGGAATAGGGAAATTTTTCTCCAAGTCACTGAGTTCCACCACACCAGGACAGCAGAGGATACTGGAACCCTTTTGTGCTTTGAAATTGTCAAGGCTGGCAGGAGGGGCACTTGAATATACAGTCACTATTACAGAGGATCCAATATTTCACATATGAGGACACCAATCCTTGAGATGCATTTGAAGGTAAGAATTTCTACAGGGGGAAAAAACTGAGGTTCAGAGGCTGAACTTATTTAGGGCCAGTTAAAAACTGAGGCTAGAGCCAAGCCCAAACCTTCTGTTACAAGTCACAGTCTCATGAGTTTCTTAAAAAACATCGTTTCATCAAAATAAAATAAGTAGTTATTTTCCCTCAGTTCAAAAATGTTTCATGGGAATAATTCTTTCCCCTTGCCAACAGAGCTATTCAGATGTGACCAAAAGTCAAACTATCTCAATAATGTGAATTGCTTTATGTGACTTGTTTCTATCTTTCTCTCTGCTTGACCTCTTGGTAGATGTCTGCCTGACCTCTTCCAAAGTCTGATTTCAAATAGAAATTCTAGCAGTGCCCCATAGAGGCCAATTTGATTTGAAGATTACAGGAGACAGAGAGGATAAAGTTAATAAAATTGTCAGACTGCAAATAGCCACTTGATGTTATTTAATGTTTCTTCTCTTCAAAAAGGTCACAAGGATCATCTTCCAGTTCTCTTATGAGGAAAATCAAGCATTAAGGGAGGGAACATTTGTGTCAAGTTCACTTCACTGCTGAAGTGCAGAAAAGATGCAGGAAATTCCTCTCTCTACCCAATGACTGCATCATACTTTGTTGAAATGTGGCTAAAAATAGATGGATTAATCAAATAGTCCTAATAAGAATCAAAATGTAAAGAAAGCTCTGCTCCTTTCCCTCTTCAAAAAGGTGAGGAATAAGAAGGTGTCATCTGGCAACTAATCACCACACAGCTGCTACTTCACTCCCCACTGCATGTGGTGGGGAAAAGGATCAGAAGAGCTAAACTGAGAAAACTTGTGGATTGAGATAAAGACACTTTAGAAGGTAAAGCAAACGCTGTGCATGCAAGCAATATATAACAAATTCCTTCAGTATTTCCTTCAGTATCTCTAGGAGTCAGGGCTCAATTTTCAGCAAAAAGCCCAAACATAGTCCCACACAAGCTATTATGAAGAAATTTAAATGTTTAATCTAAAAGTAGCATTTCTACTTATGAAAAATAAAAAGCTTGACTTCCATATCCACTTTTTGATTTTTGGGCTCTAGTTTTTAAAGTATCTTCCACCATATAATGAGTTTCTACATGGTAACAAAGTGATTGCATCTTCAACACAAGGGCAAATCAAAGTCCAAAATTGTTTCACCTTCCAGGTACTTAACATGCAAATAAGCTGATTGAAGTCTGAGTTAGGAAAAAATACATTATACATATATGCTTCGTGCATTTCTGACTCTACACAAAATTTTTGATCTTCGTATACCTGATACTTACCCAAAATAACACATTGTCTTTATGTCAAAAAGCATTTTCATTAAAAGTCTGGAACTTCTGTTATAGATATGCCACCTTTGTGTCTGCAGGCTGAAATTAAAATTATTTAAAGTGGCTGAGAAATATGACTGGAGATTTTACAAGCAATCAGAGGCTGGTAGGAGGTGTAAATTAGAAAGATTATGACACAAATCGCTGTGAATTCTTGTGCTAACTAATTACCAGCACACAAAGTACAATCTTTTTTTCTGTACTACTTTCTGCAGAACAGTATCAATGACCTGGCAAAAATTTATGCTCCAGGGAAAGGTGGATTGGAAAGATAATTGGAGAGAGAGAAATATTAATAGCCTACAAAATCCTCTTCTGTCAGGATACGGATACAAATTTGGTCCATGATCCGCTGCTACTGAAAGATATTGTCAGGTTAGTAATGTTCATGGATATTGTAGTCTCCAGTTTATTTACTGGAAGTCATCAATTAATATGTCTTCTTTGGAGATCTGAAGAAAAAAGATTAAAAATGGAACTGGAAGTCAGCTGGGGTCTACCTGGCTACTCGAAACGACTTCAAATCATACAGATATTAAAGAAATACTTTGAGAGTGAGTTATAAGTACTTCAAGTCTACCACCAGACCCATTTGACACCCATAACTGCCACTTTCCAATGAGAACTTGACATTTGTATTTGTCTAATGAAGTGTTATGCTACTTTGAGGACCAAAAAATCACCTTCATATGAAGACTGTGCCTTATTATGCAGCAGCATCTAAAATGGACTGTCTTCTCTGAGGATATTTATCGTTCCATTTTTCATTGCCATCAGTACACATCTGCCAGACTTCTTCCAAGGATGGAGCTCTAATTGTAACTTTCATCTAACTGGGTCACACATAGACATCTGATGCTCTTTGTGCAGGATTTAAGAGTTTGTTCTGAAGTGAAAGTTCTTCTAATTTTCAGAAATACTTAAATTATGATAATCTCTCGATGATTACTGAACGAGGAAAGATAATTATGTCACCATATGTATCCACAGTTCTCACATCCTTTTAACAAAATTTGGAAATTGGACAAAGCCTAGGAAAGGTAGCGAGGGATATTGAAACTCTGGTGCAGCCCCCAAGCAAGGAATGACCAACTGAGTAGACTAAATTTTTCCATCTTGGGGAAGACAGATATGAACAACTGGGCAGCTGAAGATATGTTGGATACAAAGCTGTGAATAACATACTGAGGATAGAGGGGGATTGATTATTTACTCTCTTCCAGTATAAGCATCAAGAGTATCAAATGAGGACAGCAAAGCCACAAATTAAAGGAGGTGGTTCTTCAGGCTATTGGTGGTAGAGTGACCTGCTCAACATCCTTCCAAAGGACCTTGTTTCTGAAAGAAGTTGTCAGGAGTTCAAGGATAGATGAAATGAAAGGCTTGGAAGAAAGAACCACGAAGACCTTTCTGAACAGAGAGACAAACTATGGCAGGAAAAACCCTGTTCTGCATGTGGTCCAAGAGCAGGGAAGTGTCATATACGCTTTGCTGGTAACAGAAATGGTACTAGATTAGACCTACGTGCAGAACTAGTACAGCTGTGTTGATCAGTGTTTTCCATGTTCCATTTCTCTGTATATATTTCTGTCCATATAGTTACACTCCATCATTTTTGAGAACTCAAAGATTATCTCCCTCAATAAAGCTACGGGCAATAATCTTTCTCAGGTTTCAATTTAAGCTGCTTTGCCACAGTGCTCTTGCTTATTTTCCTCAGAAAGGCTGCCACAGCAAGGAGATTCCTGTGTCCTAAGAACTTCTGAACACATGATAACTCCTTAATATCCTTTATGGAATAAATATATTATTTTTATTTAGGATGTTGACCCCCTAAGCACTTTTTTCTTTGGAGATTTTTCCCTTCCACTGAAATTGAGTGGGAGAATAACCTTCTCTGAGGAGATATAAGGCAATCAAGGGGTTTATTGTCACTAGAGGATGGGATGAATAAAAGTGATATAATATTAATCAGTTATTTTTATTATTATTATTATCAAGTGTGGTCAGATTATACGTCAGGTAATATCAGGTATTTTACCTACCTTTTCAGAAACTCATTTCTGTCACATTTACCAGGCTAACAAACCACAATTAGTAGAACTCTACAGTAGTACAGTTATTCCAGATCTATAAGCTTGAGTTGGTACAAGAACACAATGGGAGAATCTTTTGTTGATGTAAAAGTGAGGAAAATGGAGTAGACGGATGCCATTAGCTCCTAAATTTCAATGTTCTTGCAGAACATGCCCAGCATCTAGTTTCTAATGAGATATGCAATGTTTAACCTGAGTTCTAAACATGGTGTCAGGAGGGCAACTAGGTGTGTAAGAACAAATGCTGTCTTGGAAGATTGTCATGTCAGTCATAAATTTCTTCACATGCTTTTTGATCATGGCCTGCTCCTAACATATCCAGTTTTAATCAGCTGTAAAGGCTAATTAACCTCTACATGTTTTGAAGAATAAAGGAAGTTGAAAATAGCACCTGTGCCAGTGCTGTCAGACACAGGTTCCTTGTTCAAAACTGATTTACTCCTGTTGAAGAAGGAGACAGCAGGGGAAAAAAAAAAGTGGACAGAAAGAGCTCTAAACTATGTGTTGGACAGAAAACTGCTCTCTTCCACAGTGCAGTGGTTACCAGGTGTAAAGGAGCTACAGAGGTTAATTGTAGTGGGACCTAATTAATATGTTCTCCTGCTCATCCTCTGATGAACAGAAAAGGAGCAGTGGAACAGCTGAAAGGAGTAGCAGGATCCTGGGTTTTTATGGAAAGTTTGAGGGATCTAGGAAACCATTTAGTGGAACACAGAAGTCACATGTAGAGCACAAGATGATGTTTTCATTGTGACAGATGTGATTAAACTGGTGTAGGACACAGACCTTTGCTGACATAAGTGTTAATGCTTCTAAGCTCTACTGACAAATGTGTGGAATCTTTTAATGTGTTGCTCTGTAGTTTTCTTTGTTATTTCTTAATTTTGCCACTCACAACTTCAGAATTCATTCCAGGAAAAAAATTAACAGCCATGATAATTCCTCAGTTTATCCAGGTGTTCATCCTTGACTATTTACCTTGAACTTCTGGATTCATGTGATTAGCTGAAGTGGGTTTTTTGGTTTGTTTTTTTTTTTGTTTTGTTTGTTTGTTTGTTTTTTGGGGTTGTTTTGTTATTAATAGAGTTTGTTTTGTACTCTGGTGACAGGATTTAAAAAAACAAAACAAAACAAAACAAAAATAAATTAAAAAAACCAACAAAACCCCAAAAAAACAACCTACCAAAAAAACCTTGCTGCCACCAAAAAACTCCACTACACTCTGAAAATTGGTACAGAGAGGCAATTGAATTCCTGGGTACTACTATCCAAAAACAGGAAGCATTGGAGTCTTCTGTAAAATGTCCCCTCATACTTACATATTCTTACATATTGAAGTACTTAATCTATTATTTCCTGAACACATCGCATGAATAAAGCTGCACTTAAAGTTTTTGCAGGAACAATTACAGAGGGTTTTTTTCCCTGAAACCTGCACACAGTATTTGCAATGAAGATTCCTTTCTGTGAACAGAAATTTAGAACAAAACCAGTGTGCCACCAGTTGTCATGGTGCTAGGATTTGACAACTACAGCTTATACAGCATAGTATCACTTTCAAGCCAAAGTTTTTGCAGAGATGGAAGAGTCTTCAATCAGGAAACCTGATGAATTGATTCCATTGTGATACGTGGGCAGAGAGTGAAAGCAGCAATACCAGCCATTACTGAAATGAGATTGTGGAGTTAGAGGAGATGAGGTGGAAGGGAAGAGCAATAAAATCAGGGAAGTAAAAAAAAGGAGGGGATGAGTAGGAAAAAAGAAGGAAGGACAGGACAGAGAGTGTTTGTTCAAAAAGATACAAGCCAGAGGGAAAATAATAAAGACAAACAGATGAAGAAAAACTTGAGAATGAGGAGAAGGTAAACAAAAAAAAAAAAAAAAAAAAAAAAAAAAAAAAACAACAACAAAAAAAAGGTGGTGTTTACATGAGTATTATTTTTTAAATTTACAATTCATCAGACTTGACTGGAATTTTCAGTTATGTACAGTGGGAAATCAGGATTTTTCTGATTTTTTGAAGGAGGGCAGAGGACTTTTTTTCTCTAACGGATTAGAAGCTATGTGAATATTTTTTTAAAGTGGGAGTATAAAAGTTATTTAATCACTTCTCTTTCGTAATAAAATAAGCTAAAATAAGCTTGGTCTTTTTCAGCACGAAAAGGTAAGGATACATAAATTATACTTAATTACAAACACATAAAACAAATCTAAGAGAAATTCACATGTATGTATGTGTTCAGTGGGGCTCTAAATTAGGGCTGCATCCATCCAGGTGCTTCCATCTTTCAAGCAGCACAACCCAGCTCTGGCATTTCAAGCAGTAATGTACCCAGTGACATTAAATTACCCACTGATAAACGTGGATCCAGTCATTTGACAGAGCAGCATCAGAATTGTCAACTGGGATACAAAACATGTGTTACTTTGTGTCCTCTCTTTAGCAAGGCAGCACCAGCTCATGAGGTACCTTAGCAAGCGTGGCTGCTGGTTCTCTTCATCTGCCTCAGGCCAGTGGCCATGGAAATGTGTTGAAGTTCATCGCAAGGGAGGATTTGCTTCCCATGGGAAATGTGTAGATTCAGGGGAAATCAAATCTACCCAGACAAAGTGGAATGAAACATTCTCAACAGAGAGCCAACAGATTTCCAGTGAGGCATCTGGAGTGAGGAAGGGTTTGGGAAGTACATGGACTTGATTCCTAAAGGAGTTTGAAAGGTAATAAAAAGAGTCATAAGGGGTTGAAAACCTTATTGCAGTCTAAGCTGAGACACTCTCCCTGCATAATTAGAATAAAGGTCAGTCTTTCTTTACCAAACTCTTGAGACATGTACGTATCAACTTGACAGCATTTATCTCTATTACAACTGATATTCTGATATTAAAAGTAAGAAGGCTAAACACACAAACAAGCAAATAAACAAAACCTCCCCCAAACCCAAAATAGACAACACAAAAGAAGAGGGCTTCCAAAAAGAAAATTGGAGAAAGGATTTTCCAGGCAATAGCTCACCATGGAAACCTGATTTAATAAATGAATTTAAAACACAGGCTTTGTTTTAAAGCATATATTTATTCCATATTCATCAGAGAATTTAAATCTGCATTATGCAGTGATGCAATAGAATCAAGGTGCATATACAAGATTAAACATGGGTTCAAATGCTTTGCTGAATCAGGACACAGCTTAGGTATCAAGGAACTGTAATTGTGCTCTCTCTGCGCTTGCTAAATTTGATAGTGATGTGCATTTTATACCCCTTCCATGCCTCTCAAATTATTATCTGTGGGAGTACCACTGTGTGACTCTGACATACAGAGAACTAATGAATACTTCATGAGACTCTCAGTTATTATTTAATCACAGCTCCTCTATGAGTTGGTGGAATTTGCGTTGATTCGAAGGCAAAATAGAACAGCACTGAAATGTAATAGAGAAAACAAAGCTAAAAGTAAACTAAGTTACTATTAAAAGTAGAAGCACAGAAGAGAAATATGGAGTAATGACTGAAAACAAAGATATTTGAAAGATTTCAAAATGCCAGCATAAAATAATAGACAAAGTGCTCAGTTCTATTGTATGACATTATAATTCATTCTTTTGTAAAGGATCAATTTTTTCCACAAATAACTCATTAAATAGTCTGACAGTCAGGATTAAACTAATATACAAGTAGAATGCATAAGAAAAACAAGCATTTAAAAACCTGGCCTAAACTGTCAATATTTTTTATAAACTTATTTTTTCTCCAACATGTACAGCAGAATAGAAACTATGGGTAGTCAAAAATGAAATCTTTTCTTTGTCTCTTAAACTGCTACCACCAAAGTTAACAGCCCAGTCAAGATTATTAACTCTAAAGTTAACAGCTTTAATAATTTTGTTACTTAGATTAATTGTATCTGAGATTTCTTTTTCCAAACCATTGTTATTATGACCAGTTTAATGTAGAATGAGTCAATCTCCCAGATTTCATAACACCCATGTGCCAAGTCCCAATTCTCTGCGCTCATACTGCATTATTTATACTGTTGTAATAAGGCCTGATCTACAGCCCTTTGAAGTAAATGAAAAGACTCCCACTGACTTCAAAGGACTTTCTATTAGGCTCAGAGTATTTTTTTTTCAGGGCTTTTGTACTTGATAATATCTGATATGGTAAAATTTGTGCCACCTCTCTCTTCTTCACCCTCACCCTGGGTGTTATTTCCTATGTTTATGGGTTATTTATTATCTGGGCTTTTTTGTTTGTTTGTTTTATACAATGATAATTTTTAATGAAGAATAACATTTTAAAAGCAAAAAATTGAAAAGTTGCACTTCAAGAGTGTTAAATTCAAATATTTTGGAAATAAAAAATTCATTTTGTGAAGACCAAAATATTTTAAATACTCACTAAAATATTTACTCAGTATTTTAGCTCTTTTGCCTGCAGGTTTCACTTGGATTTGTGAATAGGTTTATCTTCCTCAAACTATATTTCTATTAATGAGTATCCAATGGGTGCAGAATATAATGTTCAGCCATAGAAATCCAACTGCAGATAATTTCAGAGGAAAACAAACTTTTGCAATTCATAGAAATCATTGCCCTTATTAATCTTGTTGCGTATGATAAAGATTTTTAAATAGGTTTCTTTGGATCTGCTCAAACTTCTGTCTATCATAATTTTAAATTATATATTAAAAATTTTATATTTTAAAGTGAATCGGCATTTGTTTAAGACCTTTGGAATGCATAGCCTCCTGTCTTTTCCTTCTCTTTTTCTAAATTAAAGGACAGGATTCACAGTTTTCCGCCTTATCTGTCTTTTGTCTTGCGTGTAGTAAGATGTGGGTGTTGGCAAGAACATCTTATTTCCTCTTTTTATGCAGTTAGGCCCTCCAAAATAATTTGGAGGAGGTTGTTTACCATGCAACATACATGTAATCTTCATTACATTGTCATTATTTTTCATTTTTCATTTGCATTTTTCAGGCCAGTAGCTTCTGGAGGATGTATTTTCCCTCTTACATACAAAATCTTGAGCAAATGCAGAACAGTTCTTTTAAGATTAGCAACAAATAACTATGTGATGTATTATGACACTATGTGGTTTCTCTTTTTTTACTTCCACTAAATAAACACCTTGAATGCCCTGATGTTCAGATCAGTGTGCTACAGTTTAAAGGTACTGAATAGTACAATAGAAATCTTTCCATTGATCAAAACAGATTTTTGGTCTGAATATAGACAGCCAACAAAACAATTTCACTTACTCTCAATCTGATATTATAGATTAATTTCTCTAATGGGGAAACTGTGAGCTAACAACTTGCATTTGTAAAAAGTTTTATGTATCATTTATAATGAAGCCATGAGTACAACGCATTTATAAAAGAAGATGTAAGTCAAGAAAGAGATGTAAGTACCTCATAGACCCTCTCTGGAAGGTAGTTGTCTCTGGTAGTGAGCAATGTCATGCAGATCAAATAGCACAATGACCTCAGTTTACCTCCACACCCCTGATAAAGGCAATGTCAGATAAAAGGCACCTCTCTCAGTACTTTCAAAATAATGCTGAGCCCGCCAAACTCCTTAAACCGAGCAAAGCAGAGGAGTGGAAATGTGGTTATTCAAGGAATCAACAACCCCACATGCTGCAGTTCCATCCTGGAATTAACTAGAGCCCTCCTTTCTCACGCCCGTAGAACCTCACAAGTGTGCTGCCTTCCAGCCAGCATGGTGCCTCCTTAAAGTGAAGTGCAAAGAACAAGCGAACACTGTTTCCAAACATTCCTGTAGCACCAGCTGAAGCTCTAAACCATCTCTGATGAACAGACGCACCGTTCTGCTCACCTGGCTGGGCTGACACCCACTGATTCAAAGCCTTTAGATTTGAAGATGACAAAAGTTTCAGTTCTTCCATGCATTGATGTAATTCTCTGTCCTAAAGGCTGTCATCTGAAGGGGAATTTTTACCAGCAGCCAGCCTAGAACTGCATTGGCAACTGTGGAAACTGATATTTGTTCCTGCTGAGCACCAGGACAGTGCACACTGATTCATGGAAGAGAGAAATGTCATTAATCACAAAGAGTTTCATCCAGCTGCATATGTCATTTATCACTTTCAATCAGTATTACTCACAAAGAGCAAGCTTAGGGCATGGCCACAATGTTCACCCTTTTAACAATTTATAATTTACCAAATACAAGATGTTTGTTCCTACTTTACAATGGCCTTGTGATGAAACAGACAACTAAAAGCACTCATTTCATGTTAGGTATTTCAGGATCTCAAATGACTCTATTATACTCACAACAAAGGACCATCAAAAGTAACTTGTGCTTATAAAGAGTTGGAAAATTCACTATAATAGACATATCCATTTACCATACCTGCATGGCCACACAAATCTAATAAAAACAAAAGTATATATAAGATGGGTAGAAAAAATTGAGATGCCCCTAACACCTGTATTTGCAAAGAAGAGTGCTCAAAGCCATTTGCACAATCAAAGGATAACTGAGGTGGGAAAGGACCTCTGAGGTCATGTAATCAACCTCCCCTGTACAAAGCAGGGTCACCTAAAGAAGGTTTCCTAAGGCTCCATTCATTACCTTTTTTAAAATCTCCAAGGATGGAGGCCGCACCATCTCTATATACAGCTTGTCCCCATGTTCAATCAAACTTAACGATAACAGACTTTTTTCCTTACACAGAATTTTCTGTATTTCAGTTTGCACCCATTGCCTCTTGTCCTGTCACTGGATATCTCTAAGAAGTCTTCTGCTCCATCTTCCTTAGCCTTCTCCGTCAGGTATTTATACATCTGTCATCCTCTATCACATTTTGTCCCTTTTTTGAACAGCAAAGCCCTAAACTGGAACAGCATTTAAACTGGGACCTTGCTGCTACCAAGAGGAATGGAAGATTTATTGAGAAAACTTTCCATATGAAAACCCTTCATGGAAGCACCAGATGTGTCCTGCTAATAGAACAAAGACAGAGAGCCTTCCAAGAACATGAGCAATCACCTCTTGCTCTGGCTCATGAAGGAGCTATGACATCAGCCTGCACCCATACTTTCACACCTCTACAAGATGAGGAGGGTGTCAGTTTTCTGAAAATGCATGGAATTTGAGTAGACATTGCTTCTAAAGCACATGAATCACTTCTTTTTAAGACGAGCAATCTCTCACCCCTCAGAATGTTATAACGAGACGCATCTCAGTCAGTGCAGAAATACAGGTTAGCCATGACAGATGTCTTCATCCTGACTGAAGAAAGAAATATGTTCACTATAAGCCCAGTTCACCAATCACTAGGTAGACAGGCAGATCAGCAGCAGAGTGCCCAGCAACACAAACTACGTCACACATATTTTAAGATTCCAAGTAAGTGGAAAAAATCATTGTAGGTATCAGTGGTTGAAACAGATCACAGCTGGAGTGGGCACTGCCTTGTTTGATTGGCAGTTTGATTAACATTCTGATAATGAAACTTCAAGACCTTCAGCAATGACACATGAAGATGAGACCACATCCATAAGAACAACCTTGTCTGTGGGTACTTACATACACGGAGGATATATAAATACCTTTCTTTTATTTTTTATTCTCAGACCCATCTAACTTGAGGGTGTTTTCTAGCCCAGTTTCAGATAAATGGAGGAACAATAACTATAACACAAGTGATCCTCTCAGTAGGCATGAAAGTGACTCCCAAGAAGAGTTTGTCCCACTAAAAAGAACTTCACCTTTCTCATCTTTACCCACAAACTTGCCTCTTCACATCCTTTTAGTGCCATCATGATTGTGGTTTTTTTGTCATCATGCACTGCAGGTTTTACAGTACAACCTTGCAAGACTTACAGAAAGTGAGTCTCCAAGGAACAGGATAAGGAAGGGATGCTATGATTTGTAGGCAATGATCAAAAAAGGACCTTGCAGGGAGTGTCAAAATGAACTGCTTGTCCAAGAATTATAGTTTTTCTCTTTGACCCTGGCTGTGAAGAGGCAAGATTGATCCTATTTTCTCCCATCATAGAAGAATATCAATTTGAGATCACCTGAGGAACCTGAAGTTCATGGGATCCTGGGTGCCAGGGCACTGATGGAATAGGATTACATAGCTGCCAAAACAATCCCCTCATATTTGAAAAGTCACAGCAGTCAGGCAAAGTCCCTGGGTGAGCAGAGAAGCAAAATCCTCATAGTCATTTTTTTTAAAATGTAAAAAAGAACTACCAGCCTGTCAGCTTCCCCTCTGTGCTTAGTAAGACCATGGAAGAGATCCTCCTGCAACATGAGTTGAAACACAAGTTGAAACACTGTCTTAGGAAAGTGATTAGAAAAAGCCAGCAGGGCTTCACAAAGACCAAATGGTTCCTGACATTGGAATGACAGCATCAGAGGGCAGGGGAGGAGCTATGAATGCCATTTACCTGGACATCCGTCAGGCCTTAGACATGGCAATCCACAACAATCTTACCTCTAAATTGGAAAGATATGGTTTGATGGATGGACTGTTAGATGGATAAGGACTTAGCTGGAATGCTGCATCCAAAGAGTTAAAGTCAACTGCTCAGTGTACTGGTGGAAACCAGACACAGGCAGCATTCCTCAAGGGTCCATACTGGGACCAGTGTGATTTGGTATGTTCATCTCCAACACAGATAATGAGACTGAGCATGTCCTTGGCAAGTTTGCAGGTGACAGCAAGCTGTGTGGTGGAGTTGATTCAACACAGAGAAGGGGCATTCAGAGAGACTTTAAAAGGCTTGAGTTGAGCCCATGTGAAACTCATGGAGTTCAGCAAGGCCAAGCACAAGGTCAGGTTGGATGGGGCTATGAGGAAGCTGGTATAATGGAAAGTGTTCCTGGCCATTGCAGAGGGTTCAGAAATAGATGATATTTCACTGTCTCTTCCATTACAACCCATTTTATGATTCTAAATGCACAAGTTTGATATGGCCCATGTTTCGATTTATTTCCTTTGGGAAAACTCCCACCTTCTGTTTACCCACATGTATTCTAAAGAACAGGATTTTTAATGAGGAGAGTAAAATTGACATATTTGTGTTTGCAGTAACCAATCCTCCTCCACAGTTGAGATGAGGATAGTATTTAAATGACTTTTCTGCATCAATAATTTGGATTTCTGTAGCAGAAAATTAATTTGTCTCTTCTCTGTTGAAAATGACTCAGTGCATATTCTTGTATCCCAGCTGGACTAGCAACACAGAGAAAGAAGCAACAGCACATCTAGTTGGGGAAATAGGATACAGAGCTCTTACAAAAGACAATCATATTTTCATCAGATCCTGATGTGTATGTTCCTGTTGCATGAAACACAAGACATGCAAAACTTGGAAGACAAAGAAATGGAAATAGTAATGAGCAAAAATAATTATATGCATGTGTATTCATGCAACACAAGACAATACAGTGAAATAAACAACAGAAGGACTATGTTTTTTCATCTGACCACTGCAGATGAAAGGTTTCCTCTCATTTTTCATATTCCCATGTAAATATCTGTAAATGTTTCCTCTCACTTTTCATCTGACCACTGCAGATGAAAGGTTTCCTCTCATTTTTCATATTCCCATGTAAATATCTGCTGCTGATCAGCAGCACTCAGTATGAACAGGAGAGTACTGGCCTAGATGGGCCTTCTACTGAGCCACTCTCACATTTAGCAGGACAATGTTCATCTTCAGATGCAGAGTCATGGCCACATGAATACTATCAGAGCCATTGAACACAATTTCAGTTCTCTTTGGATCATGAACTAACAAACTAGATATTTTCATAAAAATCTTCCAGCTCCTTCCCTGTGCCAGTCTTACAGTCCAACTCCTCTTTCAAAAAATAACAAAAAAATCACACCTATACTGGCAAAAGTTGTACTGAATCCTTTTTACCTGAGTACTGAATTGCATTTTCAAAGCAGAACCTGTACTCACAGATGTCTGTCTTGTGATTACAGTCAGAACATAAACTTAAAGCCACACTGCTTGTCATTTCTTACTCAAAGCCTGGGTACAAAGCTACAGGTGCTGATGCCAGTGGCATATAATTTGCTCCTGCAGTGATATTGCCTGATTAGCCATCTGCTACTGCATCAAGAATTTTGTTACCTTCAGCTTAACCATGTCATGTTTTCAGCTGATCTGCATTTTGGTTTATGAAGGAACATTGCAGCAAAAGCACTAGTGGTTTATAAAGCTGGTAAAAACAGTCATAATTGTAGCAGGAAACAAAAAATGCAAATGAAAACATTTCCCTGTTGTCTGCTCTCTGAAAATGACAATACATTTAAAGGTGAATACTTCCTATTATCTCTACTTATATAGACATCATTACTTGGAAAGGGGTACTTGAGTTTTCTGTAAAAATTAAGCGAGTTCAGGCACTGAGTAAGGAATTCATTTCCTTCTGATAATATTCAAAAACGAGGGCAGAATTCAGGCTAGCACACAAGTAGAGACGTCATGACAGGGAGGTATAACACAGCCACAAAGAGCCTAAAGAGATCAAGAAAAACTGTCCTGTCCAAAGCAAAAGGAGTATTAATGTCCATGTTAACATGAAGTCAGTTTCCTTTGGTAGTTTCATCCATCCCTACAGCCCTTGCTTGCCTGTAAATTTACTTATATTGTTGAATATATTTGTTTCAAACCATCTGCTTAAGAGCAGGGGCTAATGGAAAATAGAAATGGCTTTGGAACAATTAGTGGAAGGCAAGTGCCATTAGATGAGGAAAGACTGAGGAGCCAGATGGCTGGTGTCGACTCTGACTTACAGCTACAGAAACTTGCTTGACTTTCCCTGCAGAGAGGAGTGATTAGCTCTGGTGAAACTAGATTGTCAAATGTTCTCTCATAGCCTGTGTGTGTCAGAGGGGAGAGAGAAGACCAGCATAGTTTGCCCTAGATTTGAGGCCTGTTGTGTACTTTCAGAGCTCAGCAGAAAGTCACAGACCAATCTCCACAAGGTGGATGAGCAGCACACTGAGCAGACCATACAGTGCTCAGAAGAAAGCAAAGCATCATCACAATTTGCTCATATTTACCCCGTACTCTTCTTAAGATACAAGTCATTGTGGAGTGGTACAGAAGTTGGCTGTTCTCAGTCTTTACTAGGTGAAAATTCAGACTTTATACTCAAACAGATCCTTATGTGGACACCAGTCAAAACCTTTTGTGAGAATTTGAGTTGTATTTGCTTGCAGGGAGAAAATCACTTGATATTTTCAGTCCTTTTTGTAGAAAAAATCCAGAATAAAATAAAATCCCATCATATAAAATTGCATACCTTTTTCTGCAGGTTAGAACTTCCGTTCACTTTTCCTTTTATTTTTTATCTGATTCCCAAATGTCCTTCCTCAGGTCAAAAACAAGGAAAATAGATCCATAACAGAGATGGCCAGGCTCAGACAACAGAATTTGTCTCCCAGCATGGGTACTGAGGTACCAGAAATCCAAACTGCTGCTGCTACACACTCCAGGAGATCCTGTTTGCCTATATTTTTCACTATAAACATCTATTCTTCCACTAGTAAGATTCTGCTGAATCTTAAATACTGTTTATCATTCTTCAGGGTCCATGACTGAAAGGCAGAATGTAGCCCACAGATCCAATAAATCTTTTGGACAAGAATTTTAACTGAATAAGAAATTTAATATAAATACAGAAGAATATATTTTTTCACATATGTGATGAAATTAAGAATTCATAAAAAGAAATTCTGTTACCTGGCAAGTACTATCTAAGCTATTAATGTGTCACAGAATGTGTTAAGATACAAACTGGCATTTCTATGAAAGGAGCTTGACTTTTATCCATTTGTGTTCATAGATTTTATAGTGATACCAGAATCAGCTTGTTAGGCTATGACAGAGTTTCCAGCTGGATTTCAAACACATCCATTTCTAGAATGAAAAATGTATTCTTGAAATATGCCATGGAAAGAAATATACAGGAAAAAATAAAAAGAAATAAGGGGGAATTTGGTTTGGTTGGGTTTTGTTGCTGTTTTGGTGGGGGTTTTTTGTGGTTTTTTGGTTGCTTGGTTGGTTGGTTTGGTTTTTGTTTTTTTATTTTTTATTTCCAGCAGAGAAGAAAGACCAGGAAAACACTGACTTTTTTTCTTCCAGTAATGCAAACATTAACATTACAGAAGTGACAAGAAGGTAGTCAATTTTCCTGCGGGTAAGAAGGAAGCAGGAACAGAGGAAGGAACCTAGATGAAATAAATTAATAAACATCTCTAGCACATGGGAAAAAAAGCTTCTGTAAACTACCAGGATATTTAAAGTATGTCTTCATGGGGAAGAGATTTCATTTTTCTCCAATGCTTGACCATCTAATTGAAATATCAGCAGGTTAAGCAGATAGAAAAATAGAGAAAATAGGACTCTACCAGATGATGCTCCAAGAAACACTGATCCCATTAAAAGTTGAGTAAATTATTCATGTACTCTTGTCACGACCAAAGGGCCACAGGAATTAGCAGTGCATGCTCTGGGTGTCTTTGTGTTCCATGAACAAAATTATTTTCTTTTGGCACATGATTTTTAATCACTTGATTTTGTTTCCTGGCAGTGATGAGCAGCTGTCCTTCTGGGAAGCTGAGCTTAGGCACTAGAAGTACCTGAATATTTTGGCCTCTGGAGTGGTACTTCAGCCATAGTAGGTATCAGGAGCAACAACAGCAAGAAATATGATAGATAGATAACTTAGTTCTTCTAAAAAACAAGTTGAAGGTCTGTAGGTGATGTAAGGGAGACTCGCCATGCAAAAGCATGTCTTGTTACCTTCCTTTCTGTGCAGCATATGCCTTCAGCAACAACAATATTAGAATCCACTGCAGTTCCTGAGGAAAAATAGCATGGATGTCATGGAAGTATTCCAACAAAATGCTCTATTTTCCCTGTAAAAGTTGAACCCTCTGAGTTATGTTAATGGTTCTAATAACATGATACCAAAGAATCTCAGCTTCAAACTTACTAGTTTTGCGTCCCCTCCATAGACTGGGACAAAGCAGAGAGTCTCAACAGAAGTAAGGGTTTGTAATTAAGACAAGGGAACATGGGAGGAAGGCAAAGGCAGCTTGTAAAGTAACCTCTAAAGGTGAGAAACAATCTGCTGTAGCTCAGATCTGCTTTAGCTGTGTTTCTTAAACAACTCAGGAAATGTGACTGATTTGAAAAGAATCAGAGCATCATAGAATCATTTACATTGGAAAAGACCTTCAAGATCACAGAGTCCAACATAACCTTTCCAAGTTCAGCACTAAACCATGTCCCTAAGTCCCACACCTACATGTCTTCAGAGTGGTGATTCAACCACTTTTCTGGAAGCTCATTCCTAAAAAGTTAGGAAGCATTAGTGAAAAAATTTTTCTTGATATCAAATTTAAGACTCTCGTGGTACAACTTGAGGCCTTTCCCTCTTGTCCTGTTGCTTGTCACGTGGGAGAAGAGGCCAGTCCTCACCTTGCTAAAACCTCCTTTCAGGTAGTCATAGAGAGTGACAAAGTCTCCTCTTAACCTCCATTCTTCCACGCTGAACAACCCCACATCCTTCTTCTGCTCCTCAAAAGATTGTTCTCTAGATCCTTCACCAGATTTGTTGCCTGTCTTTGGATGTTTTGGTTTTTTATCCTTTCTTTATTCTTAAACTTGATTTGAAGTGCTGAAGCTCAGCCAAAGAAGTTCATTACAAGGGTGGGCACATATGAGGGATGCACACAGGAGGAAAGAAGGCTGACTTTGGTGTTAGATGTTAAAAATTTCAGAATGGACAGGATCAAACAACACTATTTGATATGGTCAGTGTATCTAAACCACAAGTACTTGAAAATTCACTTTGACACAAAGAACTCAGTGTGCTGAAAGAGCTTTGTTCCAGGAAAGAAAAGAAAGCCCATTAACAGTGTGTGCACACAGGTTTATTTCTATGCATACATATCTGAGGCATACTTGTGCCACAAACTTAAAACACGGGTTATCTGGCCAGTTAGCATTCACTGCATATATTTAAATGCCTCTATTTATATGGGGGATTTTAATTGTATTTGTTACAGAAGCTGTCAGCAGAAAATATTACAAAAAACATTTCTTGATTTCAATTCATAGTGTGCAGTCAAGTTTTGATTTTTCAGCAGACTTGCTACATTGTATTTTTGAGCTCAGTCAAAACTTTCAGAAGAGTGGGACAACATTACCATTGGATTTTTCTCCAAGCTCTGACTAGTTAATACTCAAGGCTGAGTTACTCCTGAGAAGCTACTGTTAGCACAGAGTTAAAAATCCTGGAGGAAAATATTACCCTGTGTGGTTTTGGACTCTTTTCCTTCCTTAAGTAGTAGTATTCAGCCAAAGCAGACAAAGCCATTCGGGCATTAGGACCTTTTAAAATCACAAAAAGTATTTTACAAATCTCTTCATAATTACTGGATTCTATAAAATTGTAAGGGATCTTTTCCAAGGAGACAGTAATCCCATAGTAATCTGTAAAGGTGGTTGCAGGATTCTTCTTTTAGGTTATCTTCAGCCTGCTTGTGAATGGAACATTAGCATTGAAAATGGAGAGAGAAGGAGTAGAAAGATGAACAGGTACAAAAAATCACAGTGAAATTATTGGATAGATTTTTTTGCATTAGTCATAGATTTTATCAGTGCATCTAAGTTAAGGTTGAAACCATTTCTACCACAGATTTTTTTGTTGTGGTCTCATATGTGAGTAATTACTATCAATTGTACACTGTGATTTTCAAATTCAGTATGAAGAGAAAAAGTCTAGTTTGTCTGGCACAGACAAAGCATGGATTTTTTAAGTAGTAATAAATATACAATTATCAATACATTGAAACAGATTTGACCAGTAAGAACAGCAGTACCTTTCAGCAGTGTATCAACATTAGAACTTGTTCTTCTAACACTTCACAGAGTCTTTTCTAGACTAGGTCAAGCCAAAAGCAAAATTAAAGCCAACTGTACACTGACCTTTATTTACTTCATCTCAGTGCAATGATAAAAATTTATTTAGTTTAGCAAATTTTTCCTCCTGTTTTTTTCTTCTTTGTCAGTCCTTCACAGAACATTGTGGACATTTTCTCCTAAATTTGTCCTTGCAAAGGAAATAAAAGTTTCCACTCCCAAAGTGAATTCTCTTAGATCAGCAAAAAGTTCACCATGTGTTTTACACTGTGAAGGCATCTACTGCAGGCAACTTTCCAAGTCTGAATTTCCTGGTAGATATTCCTTAAGGTTTTCTGTGGAGACTTCCAGTAAACATTTCTGAGCTCTCTAAATTGGATAACAGTGTGATCCTTCCTACTTTTCTTTCAGCTTTCAGCTTACTTCACAATGTAAAATCAGCAAACACATGGGGATGTGCAGCCACCAGTGGAGCATCTGGTATGGCAAAGAGAAGCAGAGCAGGAGAACACAAAGTGCTGAGTCTGAAAGATGAAATGTCTCCAGAAAACCTCATCTGTGAGAGTGAACTTTGTTGTGCCCACATCAGTAGCAGAAAGGTCTGAGTGTCCACTTTAAAGAGCTTCTCTGGGCTATATGGACCATCAGTCTAAGCCAGTAAAAAAAAATCCTGTGGGGGTTCTATAAGTAAAAGTTATTACTTCACCCCTAAAAGGAGACCTGTAAAAGATGGACAACTTGAAAATGTTCCACTGGAAAAATACAGAACATTTTCCAAAGTTCTTTTCCCTTACTGTGTCTAAAAATATATTTGAAGTTTGTGAAAGATAAAAAGGGATGGTTTTGAAGGGTTTTATTAGAAACAATTTATCAATTTGCAGCCATGGAAATTAAAAATTTAGCAAATGCTTATTAACATGTGAGGAAAATTGGTGGAACATCCATTAACTGCAACTAAAATATTAATAAAATGCTCATAAACATCACAAAAAAGTAGAGCATTACCAGTGTCCCTTGAGTCACACATAAGTATAGATAAAGATGTCCTCTGCAGCAGGATTCTTGGGGAACTGCTCAGATTCTGACTCCGTGTGTTACCAAACACTACCACTATTCCAAGGAACAGATCATTGAGAACATACACACTCAGACCCTTCCATAAAACATTTATACACACCAGCTTTCATTTTTATTTCAGAGGGTTTGGTTCTTAGTGTTCTACATTGTTCTTAGTGTTTATCTACATTGTCTACTACTTCTCCTAGACCAGAACTCATCTTTTGAGAAAACTTTCTTCTGTTTAATTTGACCATCCAGTTTAATTTGACACAACTTTTCATTTGAGATGTTTGTCTTTCAAGTTACGTGCAAGCAGATAAAAATGAAGTTAAAAATCCCCTTTAAATTTGTAATCTCAGACATTGTATGAGAAAGTTTATATTTTTATACATATTATATACTGGATTTCAGTTAATACTACATAACATCATATTCTGCATTTTTTTCATGAGCATGAATATCTGTCTGAGAGGCAAGACTTCCATTTTTTATACCAAGGAACAAACCAGTTACTTATGCCCAAAAATGTCAACAAAAGCAAGCAGAGAAGAAACTAAGAAGGAATGTAGGAAATCCAGACTGAGATCCATGTAATAAATCATGCAGAGTTAAAAGCTGACACTGTCCTTCACCCTAGATGTATATACTGGGCATTCTAAACACTGTGCCTCCTCTTGTTTAAATTATTATTAATTACTTATGAAATAGGGCACAGCTGCAACAGGG
The DNA here is from genome assembly GCA_013400215.1 of Cisticola juncidis. Lineage (NCBI taxonomy): Eukaryota > Metazoa > Chordata > Aves > Passeriformes > Cisticolidae > Cisticola > Cisticola juncidis. Next base: position 503,062 of record VXBR01011069.1, read on the forward strand.
AAACAGAAAAAAATCATCCTACATCAGTCAACAGTCCAGCAGTTCAACATTTCCAGGGACGTTTGTGCTCTCTGAGTTTCCAGGTGGATCTGCCATTTCCTCCCTGGCCTTATTCCACAGCCCATCACATCCTCCTGAGGAACATGACATGAAAAAATCCCCATGGGAATTTTTGGTTTGGTGTGGTCTAATGAGGTCTCTCAGGTCTCTCTTCCCATTACTTCTCCAAATACTCAGCATTTGGAGAGACAAATGTCCAAGATACATCCTATAGATAGATAGAAACATCCTATTCTACCTGCCCAAGATGCTATTCACTTTTTCTTACAAGAGATTATTAATTTCTAGGCACTGAGCCTTGTCTTCACTACTGTTTATCAGCACAGTGGAGGATGAAAATGGTCACTCTTGCCTCACTGTTGTGACAGTGAAGGAGGAGAAGGTTGCATCTGACAACATGGTAAAGCAGAAAGCCCTTTTCCTGAGCAGTACACAGGTTTTGAGTGAGAGGAGGGGCATGTCAGGGGCAGGAACCATTACTTGGTTCCTGGCATTTCTGCCATGATGATATCCAACAGGCAACACCTGCCACAAATGATTTGCTGTGGTTCTATGACCACTGGCATTTCAGAAATGTTACTCAAAGACCACATTTTCAAACTCCCCTCTGAGTCATCCCATGTGAAACTAAGGGATCTGTTAAACAGGCGGGACATATAGAATTCCTTAGTCTCACAACTTGCACTTGTAATATGTCCTTATGCAAAGCACTGATAAAGTACAACTAAGGAATAATGGCATATATTTAAACATAAATAAATACTAGTCACAGAGAACCAGAAACAACCTCACAGAGCCTAGCCTTACATGGCCAGACTGGTAAGTGTCACCAGAGACAACACTGAGTGGCAGTTCTATGAAATTATCTGCCCCAGACAGGACATCTTCAGTGCCATGGCATGAAATGCAAAGACAGACTGGTCTCATCAGGCCCTAAAAGTATGGACAGATCTGTTACTGAAAAGGCTGCCTCTACCTAGCCTAGTCATTGGGCTCTAAAGCACACCAAGTCCTGTGAAGATAAAATGCAGGCCTCAAGTATGTAGAGACAAAATCCAAAAAGTCTGCTGAGTGAGTAAGTGGATCCTTCTGCTGCTGAGGTTTTCCCCAGATTCATCTAAATTATGTTACCACTTTCCAGGTTTAGGGAAAAATATTGACCATAAACTAAACATTTCCAGCAGGAGTAAATTTCATACCATTATGGTAGATGCATTTCTATTTTAAGAGGTATTTTACTGAGTGCATAAGCTATAGATGTATGGATTTGGGCAAACAAATACTGCTGTGAAATGAAGTTCCCGTTTTACTCCCTGTCTTCCTATTATTGTTCTCCCACAAACAGTAAAACTGAGCTGTTTGAGGGATGATGCTGTCCATCAGATATTACAGCTGGAAACATGCATTCTCTTTTCGATAAAACTGTTGTGAGGAGGTTATTGTAAACTTTCTGAGTTTAGTGGAAAATTGTAATAGTGGGTCATAGGAAATAGTTTGCTAAAATAACCCAAAGTGCATCCTGGTTTGATTTGCCCCTTTTCTCCTTTGCCAGTATTTCTTTCTCCCTTCTTTTTCGTTTTTTCCTCCACCTCGTCTCTTCCAGTTATCAAATAAATAATTTCCAAACTATCACTGTGGTAAGCATTTACTGAATAGAAACTTCCAGTTGCAGTGGAACAGAATAATGAATGATCAAGGAATTGCTTGTTTGAATAAACAGAGAAGACCCTTCATCTCTTATGCATGTGGGAGACTCCCATTAGTATTAATGGGTATATTGTGAGTGCACTGAAAAGTGACAAGATGTCTACAGTCACTCAACCAGTAATTCTTCCCAGCACAAAAATGAGAATAGTGCAGAAACCTCTTTAACCCCGTGTCTTGAGCAAGAGGATTTCTAAAACACTCAACCCTTGACAAGTGTATGTGGCAGGTTGTAAAGCACTGATCCCATCTTCTGGGCATTTTAAGATCTACTCTTTGTCATTCTTTAAAATGGTAAAGGAAAAGAAATAAATAAGAAAAAAATCAAGAAAATCCTCCACATGTTGTTCTTCTCTGCAGGGAAAATGGTCATTTGTTTTGTGAATTGTCTTTTCAGGTGCCATTTCCTCAAAAGCATCTTTATCAAGGAATTCAAGGAATTATCAAGGAAAGTTCTCTATTCACTCTAGAAACTGGAACTTAAGTAGTGCTTTATTCATTATTTAAAGACAAAACATCTATCTAGGATATAAGACAAACTGCTTTATATGTTCCTGGAATGGACTGCTTAGGAATGTTGGTTTCTCTGCTATTTTGTACATCTTTTTGCAACTCAAAGGTTTTTTCCACTCCTGCTTTGCTAAAATCCTCAGGGTATCAGCAGAAGTGAATAGAACATTGAATCATTTCCCCCTGAGCAACAGAAGCTTATGTGAAAATAACAGGACAGGCAGTCTAAGATGCAGAATCCAGATCCACTAAAGGATGGTGCTCCACAGAGTCTGCTGACAAAATATTAGAGCAGTAAAGCATAGAAAATGCTGGGGGATCCTGGGTTTTGGGGCACTTAGCCCACTAACATCCTCCATACAAGGAATTTGCCTGGCTTACCCCTATCAACATTAAAGCTGTTCTCTTTAGCATGTATCTTCAAGCCAGCCTGTGCTGAAGATGAGAAAGCCTATTTGCCTTAAGGAAGGCACAGGTCACTAATTACTCACTCAAACAGAACAGAGGTGAACACCTGATCAACTAAAAGGATATTAGTAGTGCCAAGAAGACAAAAATGGTAAAAATTCCGGGAAAGGAAGCTGATTTTGTTATTTTGGAGCAGCACTCCAGTTAAAATTATTTTGATCCAGTGAATTCTTTGTCGTGGTACTGCACTGTTAAACTTACATTCATAATCATGGGGTGTCTTAAAGGGTAAACTACCACCTTGACATGATGCGTACCTCAAGTCATATTAGTATAAAAAATAAAAAATATTCATTTTAAAAATTACTGAGTTTATGAAGTCACAGGAAGAGAAACTGTAGAGTTATTGATCCACTTAATAAATTTGTCCAAGCAAATTCTTGCTTTGCTGAAGGTAGGTGATGACTTGCAATGCCGTGCACATGTTCACTACAAGGCATCTCCAAAACCAAATCCTTGTTTCATCTAAATGGGTTTTTTTCCTGTCTACAACCACAAGATGATATTTGTGTCTCATTATTGGATCTTGACAGAAGCAAGTCAGGATCAATTAAAACACATGGGAGCATGAAGATCTTGGGGTGAATGATCTCAACCATATATAAAGAAAACCCAGTAATCCAAAAAGTGACTAACCCAGGCAGACCCACATATCCAGAGAAGAAAGACTGATATATAAAGAAATGAAACCATGGGTCCCAGATAATCTCATTCTTTTAACATTTGCAATTGTTGTAACTCCATTTAACTTGATGAACACTCATTTGTCTGTGAGAAAAGACAGTAAGCTGTCATCTGAGTCAAGATTTGAATCACGTCCACTTAGTCTTTATGTTGTTGATCTTCTTTTGTAGACAACAGCCTTTCTGCTGCAGGAGTTGCTCCAAAAGGTTTACCAAAGTAAAAACTCAATAATGGAATTAATTTCTGTTCCTACATGCACAGTTCTGTGACAGTTCTGTGATTTTCATGATATCTGCAATTCTATTGAGAGTTTGAAGCATAAGCATACCATCCCCTGGCATTAAGCAGCAGGAGAAAAGCCAAGAAGCACTCTGCTAAATAAGCAAGCCCCCAAAATATAATTCATGAAACTTTGAAATAATCTCAGGCCAATCTACTGTAAGATGGGGATATTAATGTACAGAATGTATAGAATGCCTCTGAGTGCTTCTCAGATTTGCAATCAAAATTTGCAGTTCTGAAATGCAGTCATTATAACTTAATCGTAATGTCATATATGAAGAGTTTTCTTCGAGCAGCTTGGAAATAATATCCACCTGGAACTTCAAGTTCCTTTGGAAGCATTTCAAACTAAGGGTTGTGAGGAACCATCTGACAGCGCAGTCCTCTGAGACAAGAGCAACACAGTGCAGCCATAGAACCTAAAGTCATGAAGATTCTTAATGTTAAAGACTGAGGAGATGCTGCAGCTTTATTGGGAATGCTGTAGAATAGGTGGGGAGCTGGATTGATCAGTTATTACTATTTACACTTCGGAGTACAGAGAATAGGGGGGCAAGTATATAAATGTTTACATAATATGGTTCTGATGGTTACACTCTTCACTGGAAATTTCATGTTCAGATGACTAAATGGAAATATCTTTTTATATATTTTTCTTTTTTCAGATACACACAGAAAGGAAGATGTTGTAAATATCAAAGAACTTGTTTTCATAGAAGATGAGAAGTTACTTGGAAATATACTAACTATTGCTTAAAGCAGAAAGACGGAGACCAGAGAAGAACAACCAAACCTCACAGCCACATTTATAGTGTATGGCGATATCAGATAAAGTTTTACAAGAAAACTCAAACATTGAATCTATATAAAATGTAAGTTGGATTCTTACCATATTAAGACACATGTTCTGTATTATTGATTAATGAGTCTAGTCCAAATAAATGGCCTTAAAAAGGCATTTGGCCACATTCAAATTCCCTGACTGATGTTTCATCAAGACCACTGTGAGGGAAGTCATCTTCCTAAATTACCTCATGAAAATGATATTTTACTGGGTTTGCCTTCAATGCTTCTATAATGGCCACATAAAAGTCATCATCACTGCAGAAGGAACAACTACCCTTGTTTCTGTTATGAATTCAGCTGGATTATATTTGCCCAACATAATCACAGTACTTGGAAAAGGTTCACTAAAATTCATGAGCTCTTTTCTTTGGGATAAATGTATAGAACTTGCATGCTGTATGACTGCCATAACTTTTTTGGATAAAAAATGCCAGCTTTGAAGAAAAGAGAAAGGTGACACCTCTAGAACTCATGAAAAGAAATCACAGTTACCAGATCCAGACCAAACAGAGAACAGAATGGGAGTTCTTAGAGGAACTCTTTCCCACCTTGCAGGAATTCACTTGCAATCTGTAATCCCGTTCCAGAACACCAGCTGCTGTCACTGAATGACATTATCAATTCTGCAAGTGAGGATGAGGGTCTTGGCTCTGAGCAGCTCCCACCTTGCAAACGCTGCAGCAGATTCTAGCACAAAGCGCACATGTGGCATGCAAGTCATTGAGCAAAGATGCTCAGTCTAACAAACTGTGTCTGGGTGATTGCTGCCAAAAAGACTCTGAATCATCAGCAGACTGGCACCACTGGCACCTACAGTCATTCCAAAGCTTAACAGATGAAACTCCTCTGGAGGCACTGAATGTACATGTGTTGGGGAAGGTCTCCTGCATGGACTTTGCAAGTTACAAAAGATTGCACAACAGAAAGTTGAGGTTAACTTTTTACCCCAATGCACAAGGTCATTTCAGTCTATGTTTCAAGGGACAAATAAAAGAGATTTATTGTGTAATTTAAAATAATCTGGATAGGCTGGGATCACATCCCTGAACCTTAATTTTAGACTTTCTTTACAGACAGAATAAGACATTAACCCTCCAGATGGTGATTCATCCCATTTCTGTTGAGAGGGAATGAATCACCTTCTGTCTTTAGTCCTTTTTCTGTTGATTACAAGAAGAGCTGAGATGATTAGCTTATACTTACCACTCCTTTGATCACAGGTTAATCCATCCATTCTGTGTTCCAGATGCCACAGTGTTCATCCAAAAATTTTTCATTAAAGAAAAATACTCCTAATGTTATCTTCTTAGTGCTGTACAGAATCTTTAGGACAATAAATGTACACCTTAAGCAGCAAGTAAAGAGACTATAAAAATAGGGGACCAAACATTGTCTCTGCTCATCTCTTGTTCTTCTAAATTTACTCTGGCCAACAGAAGTCAGATTACAAAAAGCCTTTGAAGACATCATGGTAACTTCATTTCAGGTAGCAGAAATAGTTAAAATTTCTTGCCTGGGATCACTGACAGCAGAAGTACATAATTCAATAGCTTTTCATCCCCACAGAGAATTTGGGTATCTTGAAAGGTGCTTCATTAGTAGCCATGGTCACTTTTCTTTCTCTTTTCTACCCTATTCAAATTAAGAGTTCGAACAGGAGTTCAGTTGGAATATCTCCTGTAGAAGACTGGCAAGAATGATCCCAGCAAGTCGCCTGCATTGCTTACTGCAATTAGAAGGAAATGCAGAGCTTTGAAAAAAGCGAACTTCTTTACCTAGGCAGCAACCATTGGAAAGTCCTTTTCCAATTTTTGTCTATTCTTCCGCTCTAAATAGTTCCTATCTCAATATTTTCCATATTTATTCAATCAAGTGTTATTTCATCCAGATTTATGGTAGGTAAACTAGTTATACTGAGAAGAGCATGATTGTTTTCTCATGGTTTAAAGTATTGCTGATTTTTATCATACACTCTATATAAAAAAATCATCTCTCTATTGTGAACATATTCAAGCACTTGCTTTTAGTTATTTCCATTTTTCTCCTGGAACTTAGGAGGCATCTCTTCAAAATGGATGACATTTATTTTCTCTTCTTTTCCTCTAACTTAGTTTTCCACTTCAGCTGCATCTACTGCAATGGAAATTTGAAGCAGCACAGTGAGAAAATGAAACACAATATATTGAGCTTTCTGCTACTTCACCCTTAGGTTCCCTCTCTAATTTCTCTACAAAAGTCAGGTCTTCTGCTCCATTATTTAGTGCTTTGTACAGGGTAGCTTCATCATCTCTGAAACTGGTTCTGTAAAATAGGCATTCCTTTTAAAAAGAAAACCTTGTCCATTAAAATTTCATCTATTTTTTTATTCCGTGAGACTTCTTGACATGAAAATACTTAGGAAAAAAAGCCTTGCCAATCGTTCCAAAGCTAAAGTAATACTGCAAAAGCTGCATGTTCCAAAATTCACATGGCCTTTAAGAGGGTAGAATTAGGCCACATTTTGAGACAGCCACTGATAAGCAATACTGTGAGAGTTTGTATATTTACGAAGGAAGGAGAATACAGGCAGTGGCTTCTCTTTCCTTCTTCTCTTACCTCCTTGGATTTTTCTCCTTAAGTAATTTTGAACTTGCAATGAGATATAGTGCCTCACATATGTGGAATATGGCTGCAAGAATGTAGGAAGCTGAGGGAAGTAAAATTCTCTTTAGCACTTAGGGCTTTTGTTTGAGGGACTTTTTCATGTTTGGGTGGGTTTGTTTTTGTTTTTGTTGTTTTTTGGTTTGGTTTGTTTTGTTGGATTTTGGGGGGTTCTGGGGTTGTTTTCTTTTTTCTTTTTGGTTGGGTTTTGTTTGTTTGTTTGTTTGTTGGTGTAAGGTTTTTTCTGTTTTGTCTTGGGTTGGGGTTTTTTCTTAAATTTCCCCGGTTGTTGACATAGATATTACAATCCCTCTGATGCTTCTGTTCATGTGCAGTTCAAAATAAAAGTTCCCATCTAACAAGGCTAAAATGTTCTCACTGGAAAATTGCAGTTGTACTGGAAAAAATTTTTTCCCCAAGGATATTGGAAACTGGCAGGTTGCAATCTGCAAGCTTGATTGTTTCTATTTTCTTATCTATAGACAGACTCCTGGAAAGTCTGTGCATCATACTCAATCTTTCTTCATTGTAGTTTCCAGGAGAAGGTGGAAAAAAACTCACAAAGCCATGAGTGTCAGCATTCAGTCTCCTGGAATTTGCCCATTTTTTAAAATTTTCTGTTGAAGAGTGAAAAGTCAGTAAGTTTTAAACAGAAATTGTTTGAAAACTTTCTTCAATTTAAATATGCATGTGTTTTGCATGCAAATTTGGGATGCATTTTGTGATGCAATTTTCCCCTGGAAGTAATTTTCACCTTCTGAAGACCTCAGATACCCAAAAGGGGAAAACAAAACTAACGCTCTTTTCCCTGTTAGTCAACAGAAGCTTTACCTGCCTCCATACACAACTTTTTCAATTAGCTACATTTAGCTAAATGTGTAAAAACTCACCTTGATGTAATGCCATTGCTACCCTGGAGTTTCTGCAGTATTGCATTTGGCCACTAGGAATTCATTATTCTTTTGGATAAAAGGCTGCTGTTTATGAATTACACTTTCAGTGTGGTCTGGAGAGTATGTTCTATGTAATTTGGTAGACTATTAAAACCCAAAAACTCCCTTTAAACCCAAAAACTAGACAGGTCCCTCCATGCAGTGAGTGTTTACAGAATCAGAAATTACATAAAATTATATTTTTCACTACATTCAGCCTAAACTCTGCATACATACTTGATGGTGAACTTCATAGTTACTTGAGAGGCAAAGCAATGCTAACAATATTGCCTGATGATTTTAGAATAATTGCTCAAAACTGTACAAACTTTACTTCCGTGAGGATGTAAAAAAATATATATATATTATTTTCTTACTTTTTGCTTTTTCAGTCCATACTGTTTCATGCAAAATTTGCAGCTGTGACAGTGTGACTGTAAGGTTGATTGAGATGTGCTGTTGACATTGCTAGCTCAAAAGGACAGGAATGTATCTGGAGTAACCTAGTTCTCTTGAAGTGAAGTAAATGAGTTTTTGATTGGATTGTTTCCTCTGAATCAGAGAAATCAGATTTTATTTTGAAAAATCTCAAATTTATTTTCTTGAATTGAGGTTCCACCCCTCATTCATGGTGGAATTTCTCCTTCTGCTATAAAACAATCATAATTTTTTTTAATTTAGTCATGAAAATAAATAATTTGTTAGCATTTTTCTAATCCTGATACTCATGCATACTCTAAGCAATTTATTAATGCAGCTGCAACACAAGAAGTCCTAAGATAAGTTTTGTACAAGGTAAATTCTGTCCCAAACCCAGTGCTTCCCTCTTAGGGAAACAAATCCTAAAATCTGAATAGCTAGCAGAATATATATATATCTAGGAAAGAAAACTGAAAGCAGACTCTATGTATTATAGTCTATTACTATTTTCTGGGGAGGCAATTATGAGGAGACAGCTAGGGCTTTCATATTTTCTGGTTTTTTTTCCTTGCCAAGAACAGCTTCTCTCTGTTATGCTACTTACCTGGTAGATAGAGCTAGAATAAGGTTTTTAATGAAAATTGTCTTTCTAGAGGAAACCAGTTTCTTAAAAATCTTCAATTCATTAAATCTTCTACTTAAGAGTTCTGATTACCATACGTGGTTCTCCATGTTGGCACAGCTGTACCTTTTGTGGACACAGCAGAAATAGGCATTAGAGAGAGCTACAAAAACAAATCTTCTCTCCTAACAGAAACAAGCAGCCCATAACACAAGCTGTTAATCATCTTCTTTGGAAAGGCCCTATTCACAAGGATTATTTTCTGAAATGTTTCTGACTAGCCCTATTAGAACTATTAATAAAATCAAAGGGTGACATGAAGAGGATGAACAGGTAAAATTGGTGTCCTTTATTACTGGGATCAAAGACCCAGTTTCGCAGAGCTGGTCTAACAGCTTGTTATCCCTTCTTTATTCACAGCATCCTGTCCTTGGCAGAGAATATACACACATTTTAAAGACATCACGTTTGAAAATGGTTATATCCCCTCTGTACCAGAGACACTCTCTGGTACCCTTTCAGCTTCATACTAAATTAAAACACTGTATTGTCATATGTATACAACTATATACACATATATAGGAGTATTTATTGAAATACTAGTCTGCTCATCTCACTTCCATGTTAATACTACACGTAATTTCACTATCACCTGATAAAAATCTCATAGAAGTTCAGCATCAGAACAAGAACAACATGAATTCATAGTTGTTTCAGGAAAAATGTTTTCACTGGGAAGTTTTAAGCCACTTCTAGTCCAATAGTTCTACATACCTCAAGGCAGTCTTGCCTTACCACCCCATTGGAAAAAAGGAAGAGTTGCCTGCTGAATCAATGACCAATCTTTACATGTCGACTTACACAGCTTCCTTTGTGGACTCTGAGAAATCTCCCAAATAGCTAGGCCTCCTGAGGATCCATGTCCTCTTTACATGCATTATTTCAGGTGCCAAATTTGGCAACCAAAGAATGGTTTGGGTTGGAAGGGACTGTACAGTTTAGCTGGCAGGAGAAACACTACTGGATATGATAAGGATTTGCCTGTGTTCCTATACTGTCCTTACAATTCCATACTAAAAAAGGAAGAAGAAACAAAAAACCAAAAAAACCAAACCAAACCAAACAAACAAATCCATCAAAACCAAAACTAACACAACAGGGATCATGTCAGCTATTTTGCTTTTTGCTGAAAGAGGCATAATTCTGAGCATTTTGATTCATTTCAGTGAATAAAGCAGTACTATAGAAATTCCTCACAGGAATCAGTTTCCTGTCATTATCTAGGAAAGACAGCCCTTGAAGACATTTCCCATCTTTATATTTTCCCAATCTGTGTATTTTCATGTAGGCCTAGTTTCACTATATATTGTCTAAGAGTAGTCATCACCGTGGTTGCAAGAAATGGCCAATTATTGCCAAATTTGGGCAAGGAAACAACTCTTACAAAGTGACAGTAACATTTTGCAAAATTTTTCCTGTCATAAAATCTTAGCACTTCTGGGCAAGGACACATATGTAGCAATATACAGACAAGAGATTCATAGAGGTTGTCAGCAAAACAAAGGAGAATGCTCCAGCCATAACTATCCGTAGTTTTTTTCCTTTAACTGAAGGCCCCAGAATGTATTTTGAAAGGCCAAACCTCATCACTGCCATTTTCCAGATGGGCAAACTAAGGTAGAGCTCTGTTAGGTGACTTCTCAAGAATCAATAAGCAGCTGAGTAAGACATTCTTTGCCTGATCATTCTATTGCCAGGGAGGGAGATTATAGGAGAGCTGCAAGTCCTCTTCAAGAGTATCTGTGGGAGAAATATGCTTGACATATGACTCAGCCCTAATTCTAATTCTGTACCTCAGTGTTCTTTCATGGAATATTTCTTCCTGCTTGTGGGAAAAACAGGACACAGGGCTGAGTGGACACTTGAACTCATCCTTCTCTTGGGCTGCAGTCTTAGACACATGTTTTTTAAAGTTTAAATTTGACAGTGTTTGACTACTTAATATTTTAATAACTACAAATCTCAGAATCTTGAGATCCATCTATATCAATTTCTGGGGAAAATCTAGTAGCATTTAAAGCCTGAGGGGAAAAATAAAAATAAATTCTTCATTGCACTGAAAACAGACTTAATATAAAACAGACTTAATATAAAACAGACTTAAAAAAATTAATTTCAACAAAGTGACATATCTCCCTGGGTTTAGTATAATCTGTATAAAAGAAAAGGTAATTTTATGTTTAATCATCTCAAAACAATTTTTAAAAATCTAGTTGTGAAGGCATTGGTTCAGTCTGAAGAGTGCTGATGTGGTCTGTGGGAGAGAGAGGACGCCGGAAATTCATCTCATGGTTTCATTGTGTCACAGATTTTGGGTGACAAAAAGGAGTCACTTGGTTTGCAGCAAGCCTTACTGACATGTTAGAACAAACCATGAACTCAGATATTTAAGAGCAATGCAGACCATTTCTGCCAGGTAATTTATAAGGATGGGAAACTCAGCTTGTGTTCAGGGATAAGACATGATAGTAGACCTACATTAGCTACACAGTGCTTTCTAACTAGTACCAGCAATGTGCTTTCTTTATCAGGAACCTCAGTTTATAATCTCCCCTCATGCTACTTTCTGGTTTCAGATAGGAGCAAACACAGCGCTCTTAAGATTTTTTTCATTCATTTTAAGTGGGTATCTCAGTTTTCACTCACCATACCCACTGCTATTTTACCTGCGATGACGCCTTTTTCCCTAGTCCTGCACTGCAGAGCAAGAGCAAAGGGCTGTATGCTCTTTCATTTATTTTGGCTCCAAAATTTTGAAAGCTATTCAGACAAAAGACAATGCTTCCGCAGTCCCTATCCTTCTGCCTTTTTAAGTCCCCCTCCAGCCTTGGTTCTGAGCGGCTGCAGGTACACCTCCCACCCTAATGGTGGCAGAAAAACCCTACACTTCACTCCATTGACTGCAGATAAAACAGAGTGCAGCGGGGGAAAGAAACGGGACATATCCTTCCACAGTGTAGGAAAAGAAAAAAAGAAAAGAAAACCACCGATAAAGTGAGAGGTGCTCAACAGATCATTGTGAGGGAAAAGACTGCAACTGTTTAATTTAGAGATGAACTCGGAAGTTACATAAAAGACTGAGCCAAATCTGGTGGGGATAAAACCAACAGTTCTTATTGCTCACATACCCCAGACTGGGGGCTAGAAAATGCTGAAAGAAAGGTTTCCTAACCCCTGGAATTCTCTATCAGAAGACTTGGTGTTTTTAGCATGAAATAACAGTAAAACAGATCTGGTACCTTTGTGGATGTCTCCTAAACAATTTGAGGAGATGTGGAATGAAATGAGTGAGTTCATGTAATTGACTTAGAGATAAAATGTGTTTGCTTAAGAGGCAAGCTAAAATTTGGGTAATGCTTTTGAAAATTCACTTTCTTTTAGTAGACAATTATAAAATTCCCTTGGCACAAATCAGCTTCTGAGTCAGCCAGGGCCAGTCATGCCTCTCCTACACTTATCCTATGGTTACATTACACAATCTGACAAGTTAAACTAAACTGGAATCACATCAGTCACCTGATCCTGACACAGAATATTGTTTAAAGAAGAAAACCAAAGCAAAACAATGTTTCTGATTACAAGTAGCAGTCATAAACTTAAGGCCCTGCTATAATAAATCAAATGCATCATCCTGTGTTTCATGGGGTTAAACAGAACTTTTTGGGGGGCGGTGTTTAGTTTTTTTGGGGTTTTGGTGGGTTGTTTTTTTTTTTTTTTTGGCAAAAAACCATCCAGCATAAGTAACTCAGGAATTTGCTTGTTTTAGATCCACCTATGGTGAAATGCAGTCATCACTAATTAATGTTAGTAACATTTTCATTCCTCCTACTTTCTAAGTGTGTACATCTGTCAGAATAATTGATTCCCTGCAGCAGTGACAGGAGGAGCACTGAATTTTCTCATTGTGATCAAAATATGCTGAGTGATTATAACTTATTGCATCTGATACCAAGACTTAGCTCCTCAAAATTTATTGATATAATTCTCATAAATGCTGGAAGTGGGGTAACAGACATTCAACCCAAATCTGGAGCTCCTTCACATCTATGATATGAGACTGTTCATATCTCATGTTCATATCATGAGACTATAATTCTGGGAAGACTCAGAATTCATGAGTGAGGTTAAGCTGGAAAAAAAAATGAATTGGGAGGAATGTAAAGATACTGTGCAAAAGAAATACTTGTCCTCTTGTCTGAGTACTATCCATGCTGCCATAAAGCCCATGCAACAACTCTATGACATGACGAAACACAGCATCAACTAAAAAGTTCATTCGGAAGGGATTTCTGGAATCTTCCCAACCTGACATGGGACACAGACTGAGCCATATTTTTTATTCCTCACAGTTCCTTTTCTTACAGATAATCCTTTCAAAACAATCATCTTTACCCTATTTTGAACCCTGTCCTAATTTTGACTGTGCCTCCTTCTCCACATTCCCTTTGCTAAAGGCCAAAGTTTCACAATTGTGAAGTGCACAAAATGGTTACCAAAGACAGAAACAATGTCAAGGCAACAGTCAAAAAGTGCCAAAGCCCCTGGAAAACAATTGGGTTAAAACATACCTGCTACTGTAGGTTGTCTTAGGATCACTGAATAGGAAATAGGCATTTGTCTCCAATCACAGCCGTGGGCAGTGGGAGCCCCCGTGCATTTCTGAGGAGGAGCCTGCAAAGCTGACATCAAACAATGCCTCACCCGTGTCTGAAAGGTGCAGACAGGGGTCAGCTCTGCAACTGCTAGTGGTGATTTAAAGCACATGTGTAATTGGAAACACAAATGGGAGCTTGTGTTGTTTGGCTTTAGCAGGGAGCTTTTGAGGACGGCATCATGTGACTGCACAAAGAGCAAAACCACCAATCAACCCTGCAAAGAAAGTCACAGAATGGGACTGGGGAGGTTTCCTCTGCCAGGCTGTAGAAACCCAAGAGTTCGAAAATATCCAGCACAAACTCCTGTTCCTTTGAGAGAGACTGCCACCTTACATCTAAGAAGCCACAAAGAAAGAGGTACAATTTGAATCTTAATAATATTTATCCTCATCTGCCAGGAAGAAGATGTCAAATGCCTCAAGGTCCGAGTGTTCGGAAGAGGCCTGAAGTCTTTACAATCTGATGCAGCATTAAAAGCACCACTGCAGCTTAAGTTCTTTGTTTTTTAATAAGGAGGCCATTCTTCTTCTAGTCCCTGAAAAGGCTGAAGGCCTTCAAGCTTCTGATGGTTTTGAGAAGCATAATCTAAAGTTCATGTTAGGCAGAAACATTCATTTCATCAGAGGATTCAAGCTTATTTGACACTTGTCTGGAGTTCCTAGTTGCTCCTCTGCACAGCAGTTGTAGGTTCCCCCTTTATGATATCCTTTTCTTATTTTCTAGGATTTTATTCTGTCACATTTGATTGGTTTGGTCATTAATTTAGTTCAATTAAGATCAATGGCAGTTTCAGCATTATTTCGAATTGCAGCAGCCACACACTTTTTCTGTAAGTTTAAATTTATTCAACCACTCTTTTTACTAGCATTTTCCCATATCTCTATACATTCTTGTTGAACCTCAATTAATTCTGCATTATCCTTTTTGGGATTAAGTATGTAGAACTGAACATAGCTTTTAAAGTAAAATGGAGCTACTAATACAAGTAATGGCACTTGTAATTGTTTCTATAATATTATTTATCCTCATGCATCCTTCTATTTTTTTGTCTTCTCTTACCAAAGCTGCAGACCAAGCAAAAGACTGTATGGGTCTGCCAAAAATTCTTTGGTTGGATTGTTTCAAGATCTCATTTTTCAAACTTTTCCTCATATCCCAAAGTAGAATCTTTTGACTCTGAGTTCCTAAAAGCCCCCTAGACAGCAGTAGACAGCAGCCATATGTAATGTTGCTGCAACATTCGTGCAGAAGATGGACAATAGAATTGTACAAGCTAACCACAACATTTTGAAATACCATCCCTTGCTCCATATGACTAGAGTAGAGGCTGCCAAATGAGAACAGAGTGGAGGAGGATCTTCAAAAGCTGTTAGCTCTAGACTGAAATCCATAATTCCCAGTGGAAAACTCTTATAAGCGAAAGGCTCTCCATGTTTACTGCATGCTTCCAAAGACTTGCTGAAGTAACATGCTGCTGGAAAGACAGAATTTCACTTCTTGGGTTCTTTCCTCTTTCAGGAAATGGCTATGTTAAGGTCAAGTAATTATCAAAATTTAAGTCCAACTAGTGCTTTTTCAAGAGACCATACACAAGAATGCTGTTTTCTGAAAAGATAAGGAAGTCTTCTTCACCAAGAACTTGACAGATATTACTGTGCAGTGGCTGCACATCAACAGCAAGGACTTTCTCCCATCTCAGTTTTCCATGAGTGTGAATTCGTATGTCGCTGGAGTACTTTGGAGAGGAACGCCAGACAGAGTACTCAGTTTATTCAGCTTCTCCAGGCATGGATATTCTTCAAGTATAACTTCCAACATTGTTCTGCTTTCTGTTGGTTCGTTTTTGATCTGAATAAATCAAAGTGATGTACACAGTTTTGTACCCCTGGCTAGCTTTAGAGAAGCCCAGTGCTTTGCTCAGCCCTGCTGGGATTTACTTTTGTATGCACACTTGATTTCCCTGGAAATTTGAATTTCTCTTTGTCTGATACAATTTCATGGCTGTGGCAAACCCACACAGTTCAGCATGAGGTTGGAAACTGTTGCTATCATAGTGCCAAGAGATAATTAGCTCAGCAATGTTAACACACATGCTTGGCATTCGGTATCAGACAGGGTGGGAACAGAATGCAGCAAGATTTCCACCACAGTTGTCCTCTGACCCTGCTGTCTGCTCTGTCCCAGCTGCCCACGCTTCCACTCTTCCTCTGCAGCCATGGCAACAGTTTGTGCAGGTACCAGGTTCCAGGAAGCACTAACCACATGCATCTGTGCTTCTTCCTCTTCCAGGACACCTTTCCTTCCCCTCTCTCCCCAATGTCTTTGCAATGCCCAGCTCCCCTTCTATCCATGTTTACCAGCATAATTCTGAAGCCCTGCTTTCTAGGAAGAGCAAATGGAACTCAGAAGGATACACATAAAAATCTCCATCCTTAAAATGAAAGCTCACTGGCAAGACCAGTGGAGGTGATATTTCAATGCCTGTGTTTCAAAAGCTCTGTGTTCAAAAGACACTGTTTTCCATGTTTGGTGCATTTGACTAAAGATTGAAGGGAGTTGTCTAAATCAGAAAATAGCTTTGCATGCAGGGTGTCTAAATAGTTGCAAATATTTCATTATTGACAATGTAAAACAATGTCAAATGCTCAGAAGGGGGTGAAAGCCACCTTCTTGGTAGCAATACCTGTGGGGTTTATGGACTCCAGCCACAAATCTTTCCTTCCAAGCAGCTCCTTTTAGCCCTGGATCATAATGTTAAAAACCCCAAGAGAGGCCCGACACAGTAATTGTTATGAATTATCATTCATTCATCTCTTTATGACCTTTTTCTCTGAGAAAATGGCTGCCCATTACTCGGTGAACATTTCAGATGACAGTGCAATTTCCTGGACAGCCTTGATGTTGTAACAGTTACCTGAAATAATAATTTATGTACAGTTCTTCCTGTCTGGAGGACTTTTTATACAGTAGAAAAGAAAGAAGATTCCTTCAATAGAAAAAAAGATCCAAAACAAACCAAAAACCCACGACAGAAGAACATCCTGACTATTAAAGGAAACCCACACCAAAAATCCGTTGTCTGACATATGTCCTTGAGCTGAAGATATTTGATATTATTTCTATTGGGACTGTGGTAGGTTTGGTTAATCCTTGTAAGTATTTCATATTATGTAAACAGCTCTTATTATTACACAATACATTTTCTATTACATCCCAATTAAGCAGCTTCCCAAGGGAATAAAGAGAACTCTTTCTTACTTGGAAGTACAACAAGTATGCCAGATTGAAAGTCATATTATGAATCTCGAAGCCACAATATTTTTTAAAAACAGCACACAACAAACCTTCCCTGGCTTGGGAGCAACAGCAAATATGTTAATACATAACAGCAAGTATGTTACTATGTATGGGAGGAAAAAGAAAAAGGAGAATAAACCTAATGCTTCTGCAAAAGTTATTTGGAAGATAGATTTTAGAAATCACACAGCAGTCTCAGAAATTCCAATGTTAATTTACTAGTATAATCTGAAATACCATTAAAACTCTTTGAACACCCAGGTCTAAATGTTTGTTACTGAGATATTGGACAATAAATTCATTTGGAAAGTCAATGGTAAGTCCTAATTTTGGAAGTTGGTGTGCACCTACAGGTCTCACCCACTTTATAATGGATAAAGAAATTATCCTTGCAATTTAACCATTTCACATCTTTGGCTACAGAAGAAATGACTGCCAGTAAACTCTGAGCCTAATTTCATCAATATTTTTGAAAAAAAAAAAATGTGCAGAACTGGAAGAGATTCATAAAATCACAAAGAAACCAACCCATTTATATGCATGTATTTGACTATCCTAACCCTGTAGAACTAATATTTACTTCTGATAGAAGGAAGAGAGAGAATTTCAAAGGGAAATGGGAAGAATTAAAATGTAGAAATGGAAATTTCTCTGGCTTGTGTGATGAAAAACATTCTCACTGCATGTCAAGGAGGTCAGTCTAGTTAGCATCACTATATGAACAACTGCAAATCTTGTACCACTACCTGTAGGGCTGAGGCAAAACAGAAAAGGAAAAAAACCTCTAGTAATAAATCCACTGCCATTTTATTTGCTGTGCACCTTCTTTAAATTCCAAGCAGATACAAACAAACTACATGTTAGCTCTCTCTGTAGGAATATTTGTTTTGGAGTGGGATCAGCAGTATTCCCTAATCCCCATTTTTATTAGTAGTCCACAGAAAAATTTCAAAGTGACAGTTTTAAAGTACTGAACCCCACTACATCAGCAAAAAGAACATCAACACACCAAGCAGCAATTCTTCCTATAAAGTCACACTGCTTTATGTAGGAGACATTTCCTATTCAGGCAGCCCCTTAGAGAACTGGACAGCATTTGGGATAATTCCCAAATATCAAAGAATACAAAGTAGGCAGAAGTTAAAGAAGACAGTCAGCCAAAATATTTCTCTTTCTTTAACCCTGAGAAAGAATCCTTTGAAAAGTGCCAGGGCAGAATCTGTCCATCCTGATTATTTTGAATAATCCTTTGTTCCACCGAGCCTACCCATTGAAATGAAAGTGGAAATACTAAGAATCTCCATTATCTCTCTTGGGCTGAGGGGAATAAAAATGAGAAGGAAGAATGAAAATGATGTTACAAACTTTAAAAAACCCCAAAACAAACAAACAATTAATGAATGGACTGAACACAAATATGTTACAGGGTAAAATAAAATCAAAATCTTTCTTTTCATTTTTTCTTTTCTCCACTTCCTGTATCAACAGCAGAGGGCTGTTTTTCCACTCAGAAATGCCTCTTTACAATAAGCATGTCCAGACCTGATTAGAAAACTGTTTTTCCCAACATCATTTGGCTTCAGCTGAATTGCTATGGTTTCCCACCCTTCCTATGAATCAGCACTCCTTTTCCATCATCCATCACTTTCCACACAGTCTGCTCTGTTCTGTATACCCAGGGCATAAAAGAAATAATGCACTGGCTATACATCTGCCTTTTTTTGAGGTCCTTTTCACCCATTAAGGAATGTACATCTGAAAAAGGAACAAGATGTTCTTTTCATAATTTGGAGAAATTAGGACGTTGAATATTATAATATTTTCTCAGAGCTATGCAAAATATCTTAATGTTTAAATATTTACATATTATAATAGAACTCACAGGTTCCAAACAAGTATTAGAAATCCTTAGCTTGGGGCTCCACATAATGCAGCCAAAACACGAAGGGAATACCCTAGATTAACAAGCAATTGATGGATGGAATAGGAAAAGTAATAAATGAATAAATAAATAAATTAGATATGGAAAAATAATTGTAATATTTGTGAGTTTTAAACCCTATTCTTATTATTTTGCAGTACTCTGTCCTTATCAGAGTATCACAGAGATAGAAACAAAGGTATGGAGTGGATTTGTCTCTGAATCTGCTCCCCAAATTATAATTAAATTAAAGAAGCAATTCAGAGGACAAGACAAACTGAAGCAGAAGCTTCAGAAACAAGGACAAAAGAGATTAAACCTTTTAATGGAAAGTAGAGGAAGTAGAAACAGCAGAAAAGGTGATTTTTCCTTGTAAAATTCATCATTGGTGCTGCCAGGGTGAAACTATTTCACCCTTCACAGGCTCAGTCAACCGTAACGAGGACACGGGCTCAGTCTGTGAAGAGACAGTAGCAGAAATGTTTAGTATAGCATGGACTGATGCTCTAAAAGGCTGAAATAAAATCTAGAACAAACTTGGGTCTTGTTTTAGCAGAGTGCTGACTGCTGCTCCCTGAGAAGCTCAGACGGGAGCCCCAGATTGCATCCTGCAAACTTCAGTGGGCAAGAAAATCAGGATGTTGTGAGAAACAGAGCCAAGTGTAGGATGGGTTAGACCAAAATGAGAGCAATAGGGGAGCTGTTTCACAGTGGAAGGTTTCAAGGAAGAGAACATCCAGTGTGCCACCAGGCACCTCTACTGCTGAGGGCAGAAAGAGGTATAAAAGCTGTAGGTCAGCTTCTACAGAAGTAACAAATGGCAGTAGCTGGAATAAAAGAAAATAGAAGGCATAAATAGATAAATAAACTCTCTGTAAAAGTTAAATCAGGCTTGGCATTCAGATGTAATTGCTGAAGGCCATGCTACTGACAAAGGCCAGCTACTGACAGAGGCATCTTTTTAAATTTATCTGTTTCAAGTTTAAATCACCATTAAAAAGCCAAAATACTGTATTTTATTTTTGTGGGGACCTAATCAATATCAATATGCACAAATATCTGGAGGAATGGTGCAAGTACGATGGAGTTAGGCCTTTTTCTGTGGTACTCAGTGATGGGACCAGCAGCAGCAGACACAGTCTGAAACAGGGAGAGTTTTTATTCTCTGACCACAAGAAAACTCTTTTCACTCTGGTTGTGACAGCAACCTGTGAGGCACAGGTATTCCAGAGAAGTCCTCTGGAGTGTCCCTCTTTAGAGATATTCCTGTCTAGAATAGGACCTGAGTAACCTACTTAGGCAGGGGGGCTGGACCATGATGATCTCCAGTGGTTCCTTTCAACCCAATCATTCTGTGATTCTATTTTATGATAATGAATCAGTTAATGACTTTCATTTTACAGAAAAAAACAGTAATGTTCTCAGAAAAATACCCTCCTTTATCTTTAAGCAGGATGTTATTTGACACAGGTTGCCTTTAGACTCCTTAGTACTGAAAACAGAGACAAAAGGACATATTCAAAAAAGATGAAATAACTGACACTAAATACCTACCCCCGTGGGGCACTGGAATTTTTAGTTCATATATATTTTCATATGGCAACTGTGCTCTCTTTGCTTTCACTGCATGTTGCAAAAAAAATCATAAATGCTTCTGAAGGGTTAATAGGTGGTTAGCAGATATTTTAGGCTATGCTACCAACAAGAGCAGCATACGTAATATATGTTTATGAAAATGTCAGTGGGAAATGTTAAACACAATTATAAGCAACCTATTGACTTCTTAGAATTTAAACCAAGATATTAAACATCTATGAGTAATTATTAACTTTAAATAAAGTATTTGTGTACACTATCTTAAAACTCTTCATGCCTACATTCTCATACCAATAGATGAAAGAAACTTTCATTTCTTTTGACATTCTCTACTTATTTCATGCAAGAAATTTAAAAGTAATGTTTCTAACTGGACAGGTGAATTCCAAGACTGAAAGGTTTTTCACTTCTTTTCTTTTCCAGACCGGGTAACATTATATTTCCAGTACATACCCAAACCAAACACAGTATCCTTGAAAAGTGAAACAGGACGTAGCAACTGTCTGTTACAATTAAGGATAAAATGAAAATACTGTGTTAGGTATGACCCAAATACCTTCTGCTTTTTCTTAAAAATATGTGTTAATTTAGCATGACAGCATTGAGGACTGCTAGGATTTTCATGATGCTTCATTGTATCTGAAAAGAATAATAAGATGGAAAAGTGTTTAACCTTTCTCTTTAGTGAACATAGATCTGACTGGCAGTTTTGGAAGCAATAAAACTATGATTTGTTTAGTAAGCTTGATTGATAGTCACAGAATACAGGAACCTTTGAGGTTGGAATCATAGATATCGTATGAAGTTTAAGGGGAAATTATTTCTAAATTAAACTAGCTGAGGAAACAAACTTTAAATAATCATCAGCTACCTGATATCCAGGTAGACAGGACAGAGGGGGGATGTGGATAGGTTTTATGCACAGAATCTAAATAGAATAAATCTGATTCAAACATTGTTTTATATATTATCATTTCATTCTTTCCTGATAAGCAGGATAGCTGGGGCAATTCCTCCAAAACCTGGAAAAACGGGAATGCTTCTTTTCTTCTGATGATCATTGCACATAGAGGTACATGGGAAGAGATGCAGATGCATAAATGTACTTACACATAGAAACACTCAGAGAAAATATGTGATGAAGTGGTGTGATAGAAAATCTTGAATTCATATGCTACTCCCACATGGCAGACACCAGTAAAGTGGCCATAATATTCCAAACACATATACACAGACTCCTTATTCTACATAAGTCTCATTATGAGTTCCGCATATGCCATCTATTTACAGTTCATCTATTTTAAAGAATTTCAAGCAATTGTATATGTGTCCCTCTGCCCAACCATCAACTGCCTTTGATACTATCAGTTTCATACTCTCAGTTCAGATACTGCAGCCAGGCAAAAATATGTGTCCAACATGTTTTAGGCATCTCTGACTTTTTGACATCTTGCTAATAGATAACGGTGTCAACATACCAAATGCAATATCTTTGATGTTGACAGGGTCAAAATCATATGCAGTGTACCAGCGTGTGGTGTGCACTTCCACCACCTGTCATAAATCCCTGCCTTTAGGACTTTGGACTTTTGTTATGTTACTAGGCAAGGAGCAGATTCTGCCTGTTCTGGGCCGCAGTAAGTTTTGGAGGGAGAGAAAAGGGATTAGGAAGAAATTGCAGTTGAAGTTGCTGGGACGGAAATAGTCTGGGTAGATTTTACGTAGAGATGTTAAATGCAATTATGCAATTCTTCGTCTAGCCTTGCAGTTCATCGCTGCAGCCACTAAAAGAGAGGGATAAAACTGGTCCTCTATTCCTGCACCTCCCAGTTGCCCCTTCCCACTATCAAATCAGGAAAGTAGGGATTGAAGTCTTTCTGGTTTCCATGTCAGTTGCCACAGCATTCTCTGGCAGCCCTGCGGAGGAGTAGCTGTGAAAGCTTTGCTTAACCCTGCATGTCAAAGTGCCTCTTTTGGAGGGCAGATGCAGAATCCATATGCCTGCTCCTCCTTTGGCTGTTCCTGGAGCACTGCCCCTGTGAGTGCCCAGAACAGGGAGAGTCCTCAGGGGATTGCAGTGCAGCACACAACAAAGCCTCTATTAAGTTCACTCTAAGGCAGATTTGTCAGACACTTTAAACTTGGACACAAAATTTGCCTGAAACACATCTCTCTGAGACCAGCCAGCCATGCTGCAAGTTTTCTTCAGAGGCAAAAAGTGCGGTTTTTCTGGGAACAGCTAAGAGTTTCCAGAAAAATAAGAAAGAAAAAAAGTTACAGAATTAATTTCTCCCTAAGTTAATCAATCATTTTAGCTGTAACTTAAATATAAGGCAAATGTAATAAAAACATCAGTTTGAGATAAAGTGCTGCTGAAAGTGTTGGCTGGAGGCATTAAAGTGTGGCAAAGTTGCACACAGCTGAGCATTGGCAGCTGTACTTGCTGTATCTGTTAATGACACCACTGCCATTCTGTGTTCTGTACATTTTAAAGAACTGCCTGCTCGATGCCTACCACAATCTCAGTTCTTGGAAGCCTCAAAATCTCAGCTTTTGGAGCAGCACTGCTTCTGTAAGTGTTGTGCAATGCCCTGAAGCCTTTCCAGTCCTCTTAATGACCGCTCCCATGGAGCAGATATGTTATTGAAAGCCGAAGGCTGTTTAAAAATGTCCAGAAAGTGACAATCCTCCTTATATCAGCCATGCAGACACCTTGAAAACATGTGGATTCCCATTGAAGTAGAGATATGATCCCTGAAAATGCATTTTTAACAGCTGAAATTTCTGAAAGAAGGTAAAAAGTATGTTGAAACAATTTGAGGAAGAGACTAACCAAGCATCAGAGATACATTGTAATTATTTCAGCTTTGGCATTATAAATCTGGGAAATTAATAAGTAAGTTTTAATTTAAAATAAATAGGCTGACTTGTGGAAATACCCTTACCAACAGCAGAGAAGCTTGACTGCTTTTACTGAAATTATGCCACAGAAATGCAGTGATGATTAATGTATAATGGATACTGTGATTTCTGAGATCTGAATACAGTTACTGTAAATGATACATTAGATTAAAATAAAATTATCATTTTGCCCCATTTTGACGCTAGAGCTTTCAATGGAGTTGAATACAAAGAACGTTTGAAGAAGATGCATAACAATATATTTTTTTCTGGTTAAAAAGCTACTGATGCTCAATGCTACATGTAGAATGCTACACCTTGCTTGCTAGAAGCAAGATAAAGTCTTCCTCATTAGTGAAGAGACCAAATTACTGTTAACCAAATTCAATTCACTTTAAAGAAGAGACAAAAGTTTTGTGAAATTTGAAAAAGGGAGTAAACCATCACATGAAAAAAAAGGGTTCATTTTCCCTTGACTGTATGAGATCTTATCAAAGTTTCCAAGACATATAAGCAAATTGAAAAACTGGGGACTGCAATGGGAAGGGAAATTCAATTTTGACAAAGTAACATATGCAGTAGGAATAACTTTTATTTTTACCAGGCTTTAAATCTGCTATTTAATCCCAAAAAAAAAAAAAAAGCTAGACTGTTACCCCAACTCAAGTTAATCACAGCTACAAAAATAATTAAGAAAACCTACATTAAAAATGCTACTTCAGAGGTGGTTCTTCACCAAGAACTATATGCCAAAGATAGAAATTGCCTGTGAGAATTAACTAAGTGTAAAGAAATATCTCTTTAAGGAGAGTCAAACATTGATGTTATTAATTTTAGAAAAGAAAAATGCAGAATCTGCTATGAAAAAGGTACCCACAGTGTTCAAATGTGCCGTAAAGGGAAGAAAATCTTCACAAACAAGACTTGAACTCTAAATACGGAAAATTGAAAGCTGATCATGAGAAAAGCTTTCCCATCCTACACATTCCCTTTTAAAACTCCCTGCTACAAAGTGTTGTTAGAATCAGTAATTTAGAAACATTCAAAGTAAGATATGGCTATCGAAAATGCTCAGGGTTTTATACCATATCAACAACAAAGTGTTTTAGAAGGGATATAGGTCTGAATGTCTGTTCATTAGCCTTATCTCACTGTGAAATATAAAGAGCTGCTGTTGAGGGCAAATGCAGGCCTGACAAATGATCAGATTCAACTCTCCAAGACAGTGCCCACACTCCCACTGTTTCCCTGCCACCAGTGGCCTTTCTTAAAAAACATTTCATTAAAGCACAGTAACCTTCTTGCCATTCACAAATTCACATACACCTTACGTATGAGATTAATTTCTCACGCTGATATCTTGAACTTTGGACATGCAGGCAGCTGATCTGTAATCATCTGTCATCTAAGCACGAGTGTAATGGGGTGATGCCATGGTTCTCCTAAAGTGCATGGCAATCACAGATCTGTTCTTAAAGCAAGAAGAGACCATTAGATTATTTAGTGTTACTTGATTTATTGCACAGGTAGATAGCACCAGTAGGAGCCTGTTTTGCAGTCCAGTTGCCTTTTTTGATTCAGACAACCATTTCACATGTTCACAGAAGAGCTTAGTATATTTGGATACTGGCCTGTGTTAGTTACAAGCACATTTGGACAGTTTATTTTTCTTTGATATGTGTATGGCCCAAGGCTATCCTGAAAGTACTAATCTTGCTTAACAAAATATATTTCAAATTGAAAGAGGGGAGATACAGGTTACATATATGGAGGAAATTCTTTACTGTGAGGATGGTGAGGCACTGGAACAGGTTGCCCAGAGAAGCTGTGGATGACCCATCCCTGGCAATGTTCAAGAGGATGGGGCATTAAGCAACCTGGTCTTGTGGGAGATGTCACTGCCCAAATCAGGGGGAATTGGAACTTGATGATTTTCAAGGTCCCTTTCAAGCAAAACCATTCTATGATTCTATGGTATCCACATTTGGAGATTGCTTGTGATGAGAAATTTAATAGAGCCTTCAATGTTATATATGAAATAAATTTAAATGATCATAAAAATAGATACTTGTCTGTAAAACTGGAAACCAAGGTTCAGTTCCCTGCTTTAAATTTCTTAACTTAAGCTCAGAGTTATGCCAATCAGTACATCTAATCCTTGAGAAGCTGGCAACCAAGCATGGATTCCCCAAAATTTTTAGACTAACTCCAAGACAAATAACCAGCCCTTCAGTGATGGGCTTCTACAAGTACTTTTGATGTCAATACATGCAGAGGACAGTAAAAGTCAGATCTCTGGGAGAAGCAATTTCAGAAAGCACAACTATGGTGTCTGGAAGAAGAGACATTGCAGGTTGCCTGCCACAGCCTTGTTGCCACAGTTCCTCCCCCTGAACGTGTGTTGGTGCGCCCAGGGTGAGAATGAATCAGCACTGCGGCATCAACAGCGTACCACTTCCCCTATTAGGAACACCTGTTGATAATTTAACAGCCTGAAGAACAGCTGAAAAATGAGTCTCAGTGCTGGCAGCCAGCACATCTATTCAGCAGTAAATCTTTCCTCTTCAGCGGTTATTCAAGGCTCTTGCTCCTACACTCTTGTTTACAATAGCTTAGCTCTGTTGGTATTTGTGTGTGAAGAGAACACAAGAAAAGAAGAAAAGTAGGCTGTGTATTATCACCTAAGGCAAGAGAAGGCTGCCTGCCTCCGTGGCAGATCAAAATGAGGATTAATCACACATATGTATAAAAACCCCAAAACTAAAAACAACACAAACCCAACAACTTCTGTAAAAAATGTTTTCATTAAAATAATCAAAAATATTCCCAACGGATATCTTACATGGAGGACAGAACTGAGAGGCAAAACAGGATACTTTCCACCAGAAGAAAAAAAGAGAGAGTGAATCTAATCTGCTAGTCCCTGAGGAGAGAGAATGTGGACATGCCTCTTTTACTGAGCCTAGATGGAAAGCATTGAAAGGTTTCACTTCAATTCAAAAGTAGAATGAGAACCTGTATGAAATAATCTTCAGTTCCTTAATGCTGTGGACATGTTTACCGGTTTATTAGTTTTCTATTTCACCACTGACAGATGAGCAGGGGTCTGAAAGGCACCTGAACAACCCAACCTAGTTGCAGCCCTGCACCAAGATCCTTGCAGCTGTGTCCAAGAGTAACAAAAATGCTGTCCATATGTGATATCTCTTTTGAGGTTGCTGTTGTGGCTCTGAACATGTCAACAGATTTAATATCTTACAACTCCAGACAGATAGCTAGCTGTAACATTTCACCAGAGCATATTTTTGTGATCTAAAGGAGGGAAATGTATTGTACAGATAGCAGTGTCATGGAGGGAGAGAATGCAAATAGTTAGCAATAAAAATGAGTGTATATCATGGCAATATTTGCTTGTGATTTCCTGTGTCAGGAAGAAATCATTGCTTCTCTTTTGGAAGCCATCCAGCTGAAGGGACTTGGCCACAAACTTCATCATGGCAGTCCCAGTCAGCATTAAGAAGGTCTGAACACTCTCTGACATATAGCTGAGTTTAAAAACAGAGCAATAAAATGATATTCTGCCTAAATGGCTTTTTGACAATGCTAGAAAATGTTGTCTATTTCTGCAGTGAAATTAAAAATAAACAAAAAGATTCATAAAAGAATACTTGAAACACTTTTCAAAGCTTTATAAAAGTGCTTTGACATATAAATCCCAATGATTTGAAGACATTGTTAAGAAGGGAAAGTAAAGGTTTTCTCCAGCTATTGTGATACCTTCAGATATATCCCTCTTCTTTAATCTATCTTCTTGATCGCATGTTTTACATTCTATATTCAGAGTGTGGGCTCTTGGAGTGTAGACTGGTGAATTTCCTCATTCCCACACACCTTTGGACTCTCTCTTTAACTGTTTGTTCTAATGAAGAACAAGGACAAATTTCACAGAGTCAAAGAATGGTTTGGAAGGGACCTTAAAGATCACCCAGTTTCAATAGCTCTGCCATGGGCAGGGACACCTTTCAGCAGTCCAGCTTGCTCAGAGCCTCATCCAACTTGGCCTTGAACACTTCCAGGGATGGGACATCCATGATTTACCTGGACAATCTGTTTCTGTGCCTGGAAAAGAATTTCTTCCCAACATCTATTCTCTTTCAGTTTAAGACCATTTCCCCTTGTCACTGCATGCCCTTGCAGTCACTCTGCATCTTTCTTGTAGGCTCCCTTCAGGTGCTGGAAAACCATAATTAGATCACCCAGACATCAACTCTCTTCCATCCTGAACAAACCCAGTTCTTCTTAGACTTTCCTCATAGAAGAGGTGTTCTCTCACTGCAGGTAAGGTCTCAGCAGAGCAGACCAGAGCAGAGCAGCAGAATTCCCTGCCCTGATGGCTATGGTGCTTTGGATGTTTTTGGCTTTCTGGGCTGTGAGAGCCCATGTGTGGGTCATGTCCAGCCTCCCATCCACCAGCAACCCCCAAGTACTTCTGAGCAGGGCTGCTCTCCATCTGTTCCTCTCCCAGCCTGTGCTGAAAACAGGGGTTTTCCTGGCTCAGGTCCAGCACCTTGTGCTGGAATCCCCCAACACTGCCACAAAAACATAGTTCTTATTGTCTGGCCAGCTTTTCTTGTAAAACAAATTCAGCTTAAAATTAGGTCCAAGAAAGAAAAGAATTTGTCTCAAAGGTATGACAGCACACAAACTGGCTAAAGACATTTACAAATGCACTTACAAGGCCATGGTTTTCAAATAATGTTTTATAATGTTTTGTATTTCAGACCTCTGAGTATTTATTCTGTGGAAGAAACGACACACAGTTCTCGCTACAATAGAAAAACAGAGGGTCTTGGGAAAAAATAGTTAGTAAAGACACTCAGCTATGCAAGAACTGTAGAAAAGGCAGTATAATGAAGGAGTAATTTCTTCTTCAGTATCTAGGTAGAGGTTGCAAGAGGTGTACTTGGATGACAAACAGAGGCCACTATGATCAGTGATGGTTTCAAAAACTTAAACTCTTTACTTAATAAGGCCACTGGAGATATTTAAAAAAAAAAAAANCTTCTCACAGGAGAGAGAGAGAGAGAGAGAGGGAGGGATAGAGTGAGACAGTGAAAAATTTAAGTATTAAAACATAAAGACTCCCTGATTGACATCTATAATTACATCTTGAAACACATGCCAGAGCAGCATGTCTTCTCAGCTGCAGCAAGGTCTGAACATTCAGCTTGTTAACAGTTAGGGATTTTATTTGGAATATTTTACTGTGTCACTAATTGGGTTTAATTTAATAAGTCTCTTCTCAAATGGCTAATCTTAGAGGAGGAAGTGTGATTTTTAAAATCTTTTAACTTATTTTATGTTTTGTCACCTAATATTCTAATTGGATATGTTTGATTGAATCAGGCACAAATGAATTAGAAGTGGTTTGAATCTTGAATATGCTGTGGTAGTCCAGGAATAGGATAGAACAGAAAAAGTTCAATTTTAACATACTTAATAATATTTTTGAAGAAAAATATTCTAAAACTACATTGAAAACCAGTGTCCATCCACAAGTTCGTCATTGCAGATAATGATAAATCTTATTCCTACTTGTTCTCCCAACAAAAGTATATTTTTTTAGGAATGTTTGAAATGAACTGTAACCCATTTGAATAAAATGGAGATGGGCCAGTTTTAATAAGTAGATTTTGTTCTCGTCTTTCATTTCCATGAAGACCATGAAAAATTGGACCAAAATAATTGGCTGCCTCTTTTAGCTGGATTTCTATGCATGGAAAGGATAAATAGCACTTATGCCTGGTACTAGCACAAGGCCTGAAGCTACAAAATGAGCTCTTATATGTTTCAATTGGAGGCCAAAACCAATTTAAACATCAATGACCTCAATGGATTCTTGGATCAGACTACTTGGAAAGAAAGCATAGAATTAGTTTGGACTATCTCTGTCCAAGTTAGAGTGAGCACATTTTTCACCACTCTTAAATAGCAGCAAAGGGAGAATTAGAAAGGCAAACAAGAGCTTTTTCAAAGATCCCACCAGATCTAAAACCACCAGGTTTTAGAAAAATATCTCATATGTTTGAAGACACTCTTCATATATATCCAGAATTTTATAAAACACTGACAAGCAAGTTTACTTCACACAGATAAATAATGCCATTTAATAATAATAGTTTAAATATACTTTGGAAGATTCTTAATGCAGTTTATGTTCCTTTAGGATAGGACTCATATTATCTAAATTTTATCATCTGAGAACTTGTGTTTTGCCTCAGCTAGACACTCCTTGGACACTTCTTCAAGGAATGTGAAAATTACAGAGGTAATTTGGTCTGCTGAAGCAGGGTGGGTTGCTTTGTCCACAGATCATAAAATGAGCAGGAGAAAAGAATAGTTTGGGCAAGATGTTTTTTAGAAAAATCATGTTAAAAAAAAGGAACCCAGTTTTCCACACAGATAGAAAGACCTGTTTGAAGGTGCCAAACAGTTACAATTGAACTCCTTCTTACGGTTGTGCCATTATAGATTAAATGGAATAATTAAATAATAATACAGGAACTTATAAAAGTTCTTGGAAATAATTTTTCAGTCTGTTCTTGTTACAGGAAAATCTGTTATCTCAAGCCATTTCAAGGCTTTTAGTAATGTACAATTTATGGATTGCCTTGGGTCATGAGGATATACACCTTAAAAATAACTAGTGAGAGACAGAATTGGAGCTTACAAGCATAGGGGAAAGATTTTCCTTCTGATCTCATTGCATAATGGCCTGTCTCAATTTTGAGACTATTCTCATTTCTAGACATAGAGACAAAAGCCTTCCTTGGGAAAGTGGGAAAATCTGAACATGTGGAGATTTCTGCCAAGAATAAACTTCTCTTTCCATCAATACCAGGATTAGAGGAAGGAAACTAACCTCCAACAATGGATGTCTGTTTGCAAGAAATATGAATCTCTTCAACCCTCACAATCTGTTCTAGAAGAGAACAAGTGCCCACAGCACTGTTCTAAATACAGGGTGAAGGAATTCATGGGTAGCAGCGAAAGTCAGAGATTTGTGTTCAGTGGAACAGAACACATGATTGTGACCTCCTTAGACATGACTTGTATGAGTAGCTGTTGGTGGGAGAGAGAATTTATATCATTAAACTTGTCATAGTTGATATTTCTCACCCCCTATTTCACCTATTATAATTTCTTCAAAATATTTTGTAGTGTTTCCAATAGATGACTTTCAGCCAAGATAGAGTATCAGTCATAGTGACAAAGAGGAAAAGATTCTAATTATTCTATCTCAAATCAAAATTAATAACATCAAAGTTATAATTTCTTGAAATACTTCAATAGATCTTCATGAATGATTTAATGATGATTGTGTTCCAGCAAATTTTACCATGCATAATGATTCTATTTGAGTTTTGATATGGTTTATGCCATACCCTCTGCTAATTTCTGTCTGGGAAACTGAGATTGATAGTGTGAATCCTGAAATATTAACATATTGTTAAAAAAAAATTAAAAAGTAAATGAGCTTTAGACAAAAAAAGAGACCAAAAAATAGACTGAAACTAAGCAGTTCATGACAAGCCTCAGTCCTTGGAAAAAGCAGAGTGAGGATGCATATCTTGTGAAAATATGATATAGTTAAATGGTCTAGTGAAAGGTTTCCCTGCCACAGCAGTGGCATTAGAAAGAAATGATCTTTAAGGTCCCTACTAACGTAAGCCAATCTATGAATCTATGGTGATTCTATGATGACTCTGGATGGTTCCATGATGATTCTGTGACGATTCTATGATTCTACGCTTCTGTGATATAATACCTTCTTTCACATTAACAGCTCCCTGGTAAATTATTATCATCTGACCTAAAAAAGAGTGTAAATTATAATCTGAAAGAGAAAGAATATTAAAATGGAAAGGTCCAGGCCAATACCACCATCAGTTTTTCTGGCATTATAAAAGAAATTTCTCTAGTAAATTGAAATTAAGCCCATGACTTCACATTCACTAGGTTCCCTGGTAGAGTATTTCCAAGCTAGAGGTTTTCCACACTGTGTAGCTTCCTGTCTTTAGTGGCAGTGGGGCCACTAAACAGATTAGACTACATTTGCCATCCCACTGTATGTTTATCTAGGCAGCCACAAAAATGCTTTGAAACTAATGGGTCAGGACAGCTGTCTCAAAGGGTTCTGCAGAACCACAATCCAGGTATGACACTAGGATGGCTTGTTTGCACAGAAAAGTTGGCAGTTGTAGCCACTGCAAGTGAGCAGAAAACAAATCTGATTCTATTTTAGTTATGCTGGTATAATGTCCACATCAGAGTTCTATTTTAGAGAAAAAGTCACTCTGTGCAGCAGTAACAACACTTTACCTTACTGGAGTAAAAACAGACCAACACCTGTTTTTCTCAAATAAGAGGGTGAAGGGCTTTTCTTGCAGCTTCTATTTTTTTTTCTCTTTTTGGAAAAAGAAACAAAACAAAAATGGTTCCGCAAGTTTCACCAGGAGGAATAAAAGAAGAGGAGAAAAATGGATTTGTCTGGGTTCTTGCCCTTGCACCTACACACTAAATAAAAGAATACTGAGGACAGACAGTTCTAAATCATAAGAGAAAAGCATCAAAGGTAAAATAATATCTTCTGACTGAATTGCAATGTTGCGACTTTCCATGCCCTTTCTGGAACACTTTGGAATGAAAATGTTTCTTTTACTTGTTCTGGGCTTTTGCCAGGTTGTTCTTTTGTTGTTGTTGTGTGGGATTTTTTTTTTTTTTTTTTTTTTTTTTTTTGGTTGTTTTTGTTTGCCTGGGTTTTTTTGTTTTTGTTTGGGTGGGGGGTTTTTTGTTTGTTTGGGGGGTGGGGTTTGGGGTGTTTGTTTGTTTGTTTGTTTGTTTGTTTGTTTAGTATGAACAAAAATGACAGAAATCTGGATAGAACATTCTTCCCTTGGTGGCTCCAGGCCAGAGGGAATGATGGGGCAACTACAGGTAGGGAGAAGAGAGGAAGTGGTGTCCCAAGTTTGATGTGCCACTACTCATTAGTAGCATCCATGGTTGTACACAGACAGCGCCCCTTGGACATGCAGTCAGTGAGGAGGGAGAAGAGAGAGAAATGCATGGAAGCCCATTTAATATATGTTGACTGATCCACACTGGCTAATTACCCAATGGGCCAGCACTCCAAAGGAACACGACTTGGGAAGAAGCTGTGTAGTGAATGCATTTGCTGTGGTACCAAAATTAGGGTCACCCATTTGATGAGAGGGTCTCTTAAGGACTGTATGTCTCCCTGATGACAGTTCAGTTCTGTGAGAAGCTAGAAAAGCACAAAACTGCTGCTTAAGAGTAGCTCTGACAGGAATAGGTAAGTGTGGGTTGAAGCAATCATGATTCATGATTAACTTATGGGAGCTAATCAAAAATCCTGTGGGAATCCCTGGACCCCTACAGTCTTCAAAGCCTCTCACAACAGTCTCTCAGTAGGAAGAAGGGTATTACATAAAGATGGAGAATGATTTTTAAGGGACCTGAATGAGAATTTGATGGAATGGGCTCCTGTGCACTCCTGTGGTTGGCAATATCATCGCCTTCCCCAAGACATATGCCTGTGATGTTGGCTTGCTTGGTAAGCCTGCTTGAGCTGGTTAGGATATGCTTTCAGACACAAAACCAGATCTGAATTATAAATTGGAATGATTAGGACTCATCAAAAAAATCTTGCCTTGGCATGCCTAAGAGCAGAGAGATACTGGGTGTCCTGTCCTTCTCCTCCCATTTCCCTCCTCCCCTGCTGCAGTCAGATGCATGTGAAGAGTAAATATGGTCAGACAGAGAGGCTCCATGTGGGTCACAGTGGGACATGCTCTTGGACTGAGCAATATTAAGGTGATACAGCAGGAAACAGGAACAGCATCTTCAATTTAATCAAAATCCATATATTTTCCTTTGAAACATGAGAATCTGATAATACTCAGAGCTTACTGAGCTTCCCAGTTTGGCCACAGAACAAGGTTTATATGAATGCAAGGTTTATATGAATCACTGTCAGAGGGAAAGTTTAAATTGTGATAAGTAGCCTATATGTAAAAGCAGTATTTCTGCATCAAGTAATAATGCTGTGTTTCCTGAGAAGGGAGTGGTTGAAATCCATCCCTTGTCACACAATATCACGAACAATAAATGTAATTTTAAATCCATTAAAATGCTGCCAAATACATTAAACAAGAATATATGGAGGATTTATTCAGCAGAAGATTTACAGATTTCCTGAGTAGTACATCATTATCGGAACTGTCAATTTGAAAATAAAAATTGTCAAGCCATCACTGAAACACCATAAAAGCTGTGACAGAAATAGACAATAACTACTATATTTTTTAAAAAATAAAACCCTCAGTAAATGCATTCTACACACAATTATCACCTCTATGGACTACCAAGGAAGCAGCAAAGTACTGAAGGATACCAGAGAAAAGTCTGGTATACAACATAGTTACCATGAGCATTCTCCAATTATTAAGTGTACTGTCAAAAAGCAGACTGTTGTGCATTTAATGATAGCATTCAGAGGAGCTAACATCCAAAACAGATAAAATCCCAGCTAAAAGAAGATAATATGTTGTCAAGTTGCTGTGGTTTGGATTTGGACCTCTCACTGGGCTCCTGACTTGTCAGCCTCACACCTGTTATCCTCCTTGGTAGAGTTGAGACAAAGACAAGAAGTAGTTTTGTCACAGTCCACAGGTAATTATTAAACAGGAGATTTCTGACATACAGTTTTCGGTAAGCCTTTCCTGCTTACAAGCTTACCAGGCTGATGTGTTCAAATTCCAGGAACCCATCCCATGCCTTGCTTTGATTTGAGAACACCAGAGTGCCATCGTTCCCTTCCACATCCTTTGTGACTCCTCCACCTGATTATTTCCTGGTAGACTACAAGATTATATTGCAATATTTACCAAGAAGTAAAGTCTAGGGCTACCTCACCCTGATGGTCTAGTAATTTAAGCACACCTTTTTTACCTCCCATATCCTGCAGGTTCTCCAGATTTATAAATTGACCCTCAGAGGG
This sequence comes from Cisticola juncidis, assembly GCA_013400215.1. Taxonomy (NCBI): domain Eukaryota; kingdom Metazoa; phylum Chordata; class Aves; order Passeriformes; family Cisticolidae; genus Cisticola; species Cisticola juncidis. The sequence goes on from VXBR01011069.1 coordinate 537,740, forward strand.
CATCTGACTGTTAAAAACAGACAGGAACAGAGCCCACAGAAGTGATTCTATAAGTGGTTGATCTGAAATCCATCTGTAACATCTATACTGTGTTGTCCTATTTCCCTAGTGCTGTTGCTTCATCATGCCTATTCACTTTCTGAATACAGAAGGAGCCTAGGAGCATTCTCTTTGGCATTGCTCCTTCTTTGCACCATGTGAGCTCGCTTTCCCAAGAAGCCCACTTCTGTCTTGCTCTCTAGCTGAGTTAGATCCACTTGCAACAAAAGCATGTCTCACTTTTCTTCCCAGAAGATGGTTCCTTACCACATCTTTGCTATTTTATTTTTAAGGTGCTACCCCAAGCACCTGTTTACATTCTTGTGCTGGTCCCTCACAGGGAAGGTCTGTGCTGTTACCATCTCACTGCTTCACAGGGCTTCTGCTTGGATGAAAGTCATTTACTCCATTATTCTTCATGTTAATTACATGTCCACTCTTGATAAGATTTCACTGACTGCAGATGTAAAAGATAACAGAGAAAGCAGCCAGTGTTCCATTCAAAATGAGTTAGCAGTTTCACACCTGGAAGCATAAAGAGATCTGAATAGGTGGCTTATTAACAGATCAGGAGGAGTCTTAATGAACTCCTATGGCTGAGAGATGAAGCAAGACTATCCCAGATTAAAAGGAGCACTTTATATAGGGAGAAAACTTAACCTGTTAAGTGACTTAGCAGGGACCATGCTCCTGTGCCTTTTCAAACCTTTATGAAAAACTTACATGTCCTCAAATATCTCTGTTGGGTCCTCTTCTCAGTCTTGTACTCAAAAGTAGGAGGGACTGATTATCAGAATAATTCCTAGAATAAGAACTTTACTTTATGGAGGGGTATATGGTGGCAGTTTCACTGCAAAAAATATTTGAGAGAAACTTGGTGCTTGCACATCATGGTACACCTTGAAGAAGATCAGCAGTAAAATAGAGATACCCACAGAGAGCTTTTTTACTAAAAGACTGACCAGAGTGAAAGAGAGTGAAGGGACTGGTGTTGGGTCAGTATTTCTTCAAGATGGATTTGAATGTGAGGGTCTTCATTATGTAATCTGATGAAGGGAACATTGAATTGAGTGTCTCTACTGAATCCCAGTGTTGGGGATCTGGAGTTTTGGAATCAGTGACTAAACCTGCATTGGCTTAAATAAAACCTAGTGAAAAGTTGGAGGGGTTGTGACACAAAATTGAACAGAATTACTGCAGTGTAGCAAGTTCATTGTGGTCTAGATTAAAGCATTAGTTTAATGCATTTTAGATAGCATTTGCTGGTGGCAGAGGACAGTGCTCCAGTCAGCTGATGTCATTAAAGTGTGGTAATTCATTTGTTTATCATCATGGTAAGCTTTTGCCGGCTGCTGGTGTACCCTGGATTATGATCAGTTTTGTGTTTTTAGATGACAAAAACTGACCTTCTGTTTGGTCTCACTTTTATCCAGCTTTGTAAAATGATATTTGGTCCCTTAACACCATGCCTGGTTAATACTATCCTTGAACTGTGGTACTCTATAGACTGATTTGAGCTGATGCCCCGACTTTCCTTATCTGGTCTGATTATTTATTCCTGCTGGATTTGTGGCCCAGACATATTCCTTTGTATTTCACAATGCTACACTTAGAACATTATTATTTATTAACCCTATTTTACAGATGGTGAACAAGATGATACTGAAGAGGCAATAATGAGCGAGACCTTGAAGAACACTGCAAACTCACTCCTGCTTTAAAAAGGAAAACTGCAGTAGGTGTCATAACAGAATAAGACTCTCTCAAGCACAAACACCGCTTGCTTATGTTATTATTCCCTTTTGCAAATGAAAATCCCCAAAGCTGAAGAAATTTTTGCAATACAAACATAATTTGGCTTGATTTGCATGTTGTTGTCCTTTTGAGATCCTGGCAACCAAGACAGGTGTCCTGCTTTGGCTGTGGACATCTGGTCACCCTCAAATGGAGCCAGTAATGCTAATTAATTCTAGCAGAACACAGTGCCTTGTTCTGTACTGTCATAATTCACTGAAGGCAGTGAAAGCTATACCCCTCTCTGTGAGGTTGCAAGCAGGCACGTGATTGGAATATTATTCCATCGGTATTTCACGTTCTTCATTAGCCCTCATTTACCACAAAAGAAAGTTCAATTGCTCATAGTTTGGAAAAACAGCAGGTTAATTTAACTTGCTGAATAGATTTTCAACCATTGAAAAGCTTAATATTTTCTGAAAACACCCCCAGTTTTGTTTATCGTATTATTAACTGCAAAATAGTTTAAATAAACTACCTTCACTTATCTTCCAAAATCTCACAACCAAACAAAAACCCAAGCCAGTACCTTTCAGTTCCAGCAAGGTTTCGCTGTCTAATAGCCTTAAATGCCTTTGAAAATACCCTTTTTAATAGAAGAAGTGTTTTATATGAGGGGTTGCAAATACTTCACATCTGCAGAAAAAGATAGCAATTTAAGAGTCCCAATTGCTTTACTTTAGGGATCTGGGGGCTAAGTGACATTTTCAGTACAAGTACCAATTATCTATGTATTCAGCTTCTCCCACCACCAGATTTATCTCCATTCCATATTGTTGCATAACATGCTTTTAAGAGAAAATTTCAGTCAGTGGAACCCCAACTGAATGGCAAGGCATGGCTTAGTGAAAATATTATTTCAGTGACAAGAGTGATATACCAGGTTTTGTAGGGTGGGGATGATGGCAGCAGGGGGGGACTCAATAAATGCATCTACAGACTTAATTCATATGCACACCAGATCATATCTTTAAAGCAAATTTACTGGCTTTCTACGTTTTCCTGTTGCATATCACCAGGTATTATAATGGCAGCAGCAAGGGAAGGTTGAGTGATAACTCAACAGTAATTTCCCTAGCGCCTGTAAATAACAAACATTGTTAGCAAATGAGTGATGGAGGTCAATGAGCCATAGAGTCATTAGATGGTTTAATGATATGCTGCAGGTTATCTCAGGGCACGGTGCTCTAATGACATTCTCAGCCTTCCCTGCAGCAAATAACCTCTGCAACCCGAGATAAGCAGTTGCATTGCACAATACAGTACAATATCAAATGACTCCAGCAAGAAAATTTCTCTTCTGCTTGACATTTAATGTGCAAGTACCCGTCAAAATCTGTCCTGGGAAGAGAGCTGTCCTACTTAAATCTGTTTTTGCTAACTGAGAAGCTATTAAAGGGCAGAACCCAAAAGTCCTCAGACCGGTGGCTTCCAGATAGGAGGGTAATAGTTGAAGAATGCCTAGCAGGAGGCCTCCTACCTTGCTTTCCTGGCTGTTGCTTTAAAATAAATCTTTCAGAGACTCCCAGAGCCATGCAAGACCTCCACAGAATGGGATTGTGCCCCTGACAGTGCTGCTCATTTAACACCCCTGGGAAGTCAGGGTGGCCTGATCTAATCCAGTGTACACCACAGCAGAGCAGAGTGCAAGGGGAAGTTTCTTACTTTAAGAACAAGTGCATAGCCCTAATTGTGTGCAACAGTCTTAATTTTAATGAGGTCCAGATCCTGGACTTTGCCTAACTATCCAGTCCCAGGAATAAAAGGCAAAGGAAAGCATGACAGGAGGCAGAGGCTTGACAAAAGTCACAAGTTTATCATTATCCTGTTGCCTCCCTACAAAGCTGAGGTTTATAGTATCTACAGAACTTTTTAGTTTATTCCACTGTATTACCTTGAAGTACCCGTTTTTAAGTGCTAGAAATTCCCTCTTTCCTCCCTCTCCCATTTCTCATTAGCTAAGGATGAGGCCCCAAGTGCAAGAGTTGCTTCAGAAAGACAGATTCACACTGTGTGCTCCGGGACTTGGCACCTTCCAGGACACAAAGTGAAATCCATTGAAACAACCACAGCTTAGTAAAAACAGACACAAGAGGGTTTTGTTTCTGGATGATGATAGCTGTCCCTGTGCATGCAAAGGAGGACAACCCAGCATGAATGACACACGTGCGAGACAGTAAACAGCATAGTGCCAATCATAGATGTTTCTTCTAGTTTAGATGGGAATGGCTACAATAATTTACTGTCCTGCCCCTGAACTTAATAATTCTTTTTCATTTGAAACTTTCTTAGCTGCAGGGCTTAATTAACTGGGATTTTATTTGGGGCAGGGAGGAAGAGGGAAATAGAGGAGGAGTATGAGAAGTTGTCTTTAAAGGAAGTAATTCCCTTTAAAATCTGTTTTACTCAACAGCAATCATTCACATAATTATGTACGATACATTCTGGTGTAACTCAACCTTTGGTCTGCTCTACTCAGGGGAAATTAACCAGCAGAGCTGTTCTGTAATGACTTCCATTATTGCTATTTTGGTATAATTTAACTATTCTGGAATAACTCCCCAGTGCAGACATTCAGCTCCAGAATAACAGAAATTTTATTCCAGAATAATGATACTGCTTCCAGAAGGGAATAATCACTCTAGAATAAAGTCATTTTTATTTCAGAATCAAATATGCAGGGAGTTACTTGAGCATAGCTCCCCAACAAAGTTATTGTGGTGCCACTTAATTTTCTCATGTATACAGAAATGTAAGTAGCCTTCAGCAATGATGTGTCTTGTTACATTTATCTGTTTTTATATGCTCATCTCCATAAAATTAGGCTCTAAAGTGGCAAATGTTAAGCTACGTGAATTTTCTTTTTTACCTTGTCTCACAAACAGACAGTTCAAGATTTTGTAATAAACACATACCTCACATGAAGAAAAGAAAGAATGTTTGAATACTTTCCTCTGCATAAATTGTATGATATGTCAGTGCTATCTGAAGTTTATTTCCAACAGTTTGCAAAAATAGTCAAACAAAAACAAGTATATATGCACACACAAAGCTGTTTTGAATTTCAGAATTGACTTGGTAAACATGTAAAATGACTGCAAAAGCAACTTTAAAGCAATTAAATGGAACAGATCCTCCTGGAAGCTGTGCTAAGGCACATGGGGATGGGGATGTGATTTCAGACAGCCAGCATGGCTTCTCCAAGGGCAAGTCCTGTCTGAGCAACCCCATGGCCTTCTGTGATGGAGTGACTCCATCAGTGGACAAGGGTAGAATATGGATGTCATTCCTTTACACTTCTGTAAGCTTTGATAGTGTCCTGCAGGAGATCCTCCTCTCTAAACTGTAGATATATGGTTTTGATGGGTAGGCTCTATGATGGATAAGGAATTGGATAGATGTTTGCATCTGGAGAGAAGTCAACACCTCAGTGTCCAGAGGGAGACCAGTCATGAAGGCTGTCCTTCAGGGATCTGTACTGGTATCTATACTATTTAGTATCTTAAAATCTGTTTAATAACTTACTATCTAAGTCTAGTTCAAATTCCAAAGGGTCAGCAGAAATTTTGAGACTCTTCCCTACCTGATTAGACAGTTCTTCTGAACCTCCTTGATGTCAAAACAAATGTTCTCATTGCGTATTAGCCAAATCCTACCTCTGGAACAAGATGCAAATTAATACGCATTTCATGAGAATTTTGCAGTTCCCCTAGTTTCTGTTATGGGAAACTGCACATAAAAACAAACAAACAAACAAACATTTTACTTAACCTTTAACAATTTTTTTTGTCTGTAAATTCAAAAATTAAATACAAAAAAAAAAATAGAAGAACTATAGGACATCTCATGTATAAACAATACTGTGTTGTTTCAATTCAGATCAGAAAGCAAAGTTGGTAAACTGGTATTTATTTGAGGTTAGGAATGTTCTTTCACAGTTATTCTGCTGTCTGTGAAAATCATCTATTTTGAGTAGGATCCTGACAGTTTCTGAACTTCTTCTGTCAGGCATTCAGCACCTGTCAGAAGCAAACTCTTAGGTACTTCTTTTTAATACACAAATTTATATATATTCTATGTTAAGCGAGTTGACAGATAGACAGACTGGTATGTATTTTGAAGAAATAGCAAATTGTTCTTCCAGTGTGTAGTTGTAGGCTGCTTTCATGGTCATTAAAGTCTATTTTAACTCTATCCAATAATTTTCTTCCATTTGTATTGAAAAATCTTAGACTGAAAATTGTACCAATCATGCTGAAAATGAGTAAGGACACTTCTGCAAAGTCTGAGAAAGGATATTTAGGATTATTCTGCATTTAAGGTAATAAATTTTGCCTGTATTTTAACCATCTGTTACTTCACATTTTAACTTCAGTTACTTTGCATTTTCAGAACCATCACCTTGGGATGAAGTGACTGTATTCAGAATGCAGAGTTTATATTTAAATTAGTTAGCGACTTGAACTGGATTCTTTTGGGGTCTTTTGAGGGAGTTGATAATGATTTCAAGAGCAAAATGTCCAGCAGTATGTATGATGCCCACCTGCTTTTTAAGTTTGTCAAGACACAGAGTACACCACTGTCACGTAACAATCTAAGAAGATTTGAAACACAGTCAACCCTTGGTCTCCACATCTAATCTAGGGCCTGCCTTCTAAACATCTGTCATTCTATAATTAATTCAAAAAGTCTCACCTGGAAAACATGATATATTAAGCTAATAGAAAAATCAGCACTTTACAACACAAGGAGATTTCCTCTGGATAATCAACACAGTTACAGGAGTATGGAATAATGTACGCATGTGATATTTAAAACTATTTACATTCTAATCTGAGTAATCTAATATTTCATTCTGAGTTGTTTTCACTTGACAGATGGACAGAATTTTGCAGATAGTGTTTGAATCAGTAGTATGAAGTAGCTCTTTTTGGCTATACATTTTGGTGAGGTAAACCTACAAAACAATCTTTATGACATTACTGTGTTCCCTCAGAAATAGCTTTCTGAATGTTAAAAATGGAAAGCTAACTTTCCAAATGAAAAAAAAAAATCCTGACCAAAAACAAATAATAAAGCAGTATGATGGGCAACTCCCTTGTCAAATTATATTTTCTGTCTTTCACAATGAAGCCTGGCACTAGAATACGTGTTCTGGTTTTAGTTCCATCATTCAAAAAATAGCCCATTTCTTTTGACTTTTGACTGTTTTCATTTTGCCTGGGAATTTTGTACTCCCATTCCAAGTGAGAATAGGGAGTTTTAGGGATTTAAGAGCCAGCTTGAAAAAATATCATTCCTGTTGCAATAATTTTACTTTACAGCTGAAGTAGCATTCATTACCTTTCATAAATCATTAGTTTTACAAAGCTTGATATTAGTTTGCTATTAGGTAGCAAAGGTAGCAAATGTGCATGCACTGAGTATGTGTTCTTCACAAAGAGAAAATATAAATTTTAGGGCCAAATTAGTGAATAATCAGGCCTTGGCCTGATAAGGGATTTGGGGCTCTTTTTAGACATATGGTTGATAACAGCCCACTCTGAACAGTGATCTTGCCATCTGCAAACATAGTCCTGCACTCAGACCTGCTGAAAAGCACAACAATTTCATAATTCCTCTCTCTCAGTAACTTGCCTGTGGTATTTCTGTGCATTTCCAAACATAACAGAATTGTTGCATTTACAATGCACATTGATAGTGATCCTTGAGTTTAGTAAAGTTGTAGAGCAGACACACATATTCTTCCAGTGTTTTCTGGCTAGAAATATGTTCCTGTGTTTCATACTTTTGAGTTCAGTGTTTTGTGAAATATCTGACTTGCTGTGTGAAAGCACTACCTTCACAGGAAATTCCAAAAGTCAGATTTATGGATTATGATGTAGTTACAATTTGACTGGCATTTCTGCATGACCAGAGTCAAGCCAGAGCTCTCCTGAGCTGGCAAGTTGATGGGATGCCAGCAATACCAGCCCATGTGCCTGCATTTCTCCTTCCAAATGGTCAAATATTTCAGCTGGAAATAAAACCTAGTACATCATTTAGAAATATCTGAATGTTCCATATCCAAAATTCACGAGTTTGTATTATTTAACAACTCTCCTTCTAAGTCACCATCATTCTTGAAAGCTTTGAGTCACGTCATGAAAATACGTATGGTAAAGTGAGGAAAAACAACTGGATGGAAAAAAAAAAAGGGAGAAAATATGTACTAACTTGTCCAGACATTGGAAAGATAAATCCAAATCTATTTGGACTACATAAGAGTGCTCCTCTTCTTTATGACATATAGACCTCAGGCTTAACCCACTCAGTTGTAGTCATATGTTCATAATGCCTATGTATTCACATGGTCAAAGTGAGGGACCAGAAGCACTTAGGCAGCAAATAACTGTCTGATTTCCTCTTAAGTTTCCCTCAAATTCCTGGCAAAGGATATGAGGTATACTGCTGGGTGATAAGGAAGAACTTACCCAAATGCTCTCTAATAGAGGCAGCAACACCCTTGCTCCAGTCTGTATCTGCCTCTGAAAGATCTTGGAAGCATAAATGCACAAAAGGTGTTTAAAAGTGATTTAAAAGGGAACACTAAATTTAGGACAAATCTTAATTTCTTCAGTCTCATCTCCACAGCCCAGCTGGATATGTTACAGTTTGAAGAATGGAAGAGACTTGTCTAGTTTGGACTCTGCTCACTGTGGACTTTTTTCCCTTATACTTAGGAAAGAATTTACAAGAAGGAAATCTAGCAGCTGGCTGGAGCTGCATTATCACAGCAGTGGGAAATTCGATGGGTATCATCAGATTTCTGTGAACTAACGTCAGGCTTCCTGAACTGCTGCTTTATTTGTGCCCTTTGGGAATGGGGCCAATATTGTCATGGTATCGATGAGCCAAATCACAGAACAAAACCTGATGATGATTTCCTGCTTCATACTCCCTGTATGCCACCCTGTTGCCAGAGATTTCATGAAACAGATACCACAGCCCATCCAGACGTACTGGACTCCTGATTATACTTCACTACAAGACACCCCTGCCACCCCACCTACATGCCTTACCCTACTATACATGCATGATTTTATTCGAAAAAAGGAAAAAAAAGAAAAAAGATGCCCCACTTTCAAAGACACTCTGCATGTCTGCATTTTCAGGCAGCTTGTCTCTTAAAAATTTCCACTTATCTACACTAAGCACACATTAAAATTTGGGACCTTATAGGGGAGAATAGTAACTTTGGATATTCTGGTCCTGGGTATAGTTAAAACCCAGCTGTCCCAGACTGTGGAAAATCACCCCCAAATTGCCCGTTTCCCTATCAAGTAAAAGGACTTTATTTTTGCAGACTGTCACACATACAATGCACCTGCCTTAGCTTCACATGCTGACTACCCTGATGAGATTAAAATGCATATTTCCTTTCCTCTTGACGCCTCTCCCCCTGTGACAGTTTGTCATACTAGTTGAAGAAGCAGCCTATGCAACAGAATAATGTGTCATGTCAAATATATTAAGCATTTTAAGGCATCACAGACCAGGAGGATTTCAGATAAAAAGTAACAATTGTTTGAATCCTAAAAATTGTTATAAAAACCACAGGGAATTTGGTATTAATACCTGAACTTTAATAATGCCTGTGATTTCTGTTTAAGGTGGAGGTATGTGCATAGTTATGGCTGTAATGTTAAGATTGTAATTGCCATCAGCTTTTTAATAGCATTGTTTTGAAATGCCAGACTTAACATTGTGCGCTTTGGGTTTGTTTTTTTTTCACTACTTTTTTTCCCTATGGACACTGATGATGACAGCAGGGTTGAGCAGAAAGGTATCAGTAACTTCTGGTAGTCACTTCTACCAAGTGACAGTGAAATGGGATCTTCTTTGCTTCAGCTTTGTGGGCTCCCTGATTTTGTTGTGACGCTGTGTGGCTGCTGAGTACACTCCATGCTGGAGGCTGCTGTACCATGGGGCTCTGAAAAGCTGAATCACCTAGAGGTTTTTAACCCAAATTCATGAAGAAGTATGAGGGTCAAAGGCCATGAGGTGTGCTAGTAAGTTACACGGATAGACCAGAAACCTCCCACAATATCTTCCTCTCTTTTTGCCAGGAAATTTATGCCCAGAATACACTAACAACAACATAAGTTTTAATTAGAGTAACTAGGAGACAGAGCCACATTCTTATCCTTTACATTTCTTTTTGTTGGTTTTTATATTACTGAATCTGCTGCTCAGATGGGGACTCATTTTCACTGTGTGATGAAACCCTAAAGCCACAAAAATACTGGCTAATCACAAGAAAGAGAAGCACCTGTGAGAAGGAGGTGAGGAGAAGCTCCAGTGCAGCTGTAGAAATCCAGTGGTTGTTTGGGTATAAAAATTAATTGATGTTTGAGAGAAAAGAGGATTTGGTAAATTTAGCATTATTAAGGCAGTTCCACTGGATTTGTTTAACAGCTTAGCTCAGGGAAGAAAGAACAATTCTGTTTATCAGATGTGGGTCCCAAAATTTCCTACATGACCAGAATGAATCCTAGCTATGAGAGCTACATTTTGTACATGAAACCAAAGCTTTTACATAAGTCCAGGGACTTTACATTTACACAAGACATATTACTATAAAGAGGGAGAGTTTGCACTCATAATTTAACATTAGTTTCCCAAGGACTTCTGAGGTGTCAAAAGAAGATATTACTAGATGTCCTTGGTAGAAGCTTAGGAGAAAAAAAGTAAATTGGTATCAGTGTACAGAAGAGATAGGTCAGTCTCAACATGTTGGAAAAAAAGCTTGGTGCTCATTGGACTAGATTACCAGATCACAAATCACACAGTGGAAGCAAAACTGAGAGGGCATGAGAAGCCTTTAAAATTCAGCCAATACTGGAGTAAAGAGCATGAGAGATTTTATTTTTTTGCATCCTGCATTGATCACAAAGAAAAGCAACATGCAGTCTTGAGACAGAGCTGAAAACACATATTGAAAAAAGCAGAAGTTTTTGCTTCTGTAGAATATGGAAGGGGGTGAAAATACACCTAAAATCAGGCTTCGTAGAGATAAAATGTACTGTAGAAGGACAGAAATACACATTAAAAAAAAAAAACCAGACAAAAGCTAAACTAATTGTAAATCTGAAAATAATAAAGTTGTCACAATTTCCCATATTATATCCAAATGTCATAGGGAAAAGTCCTAAAATAAATATTTTCAGCATGCATAAAGTTTTGAAATCAGGAGGAAAGGGAGAATAAAGAACACAATAAGACTATGTACATAAAAGTGTGCTGAAAGGAATAAAGGACCCAATATTGTCAGATGTGTGTATGTTGCATAAGGATCCTGCAATGTCCTCCCAGAAGCTGGAGTGAAACCAAAGTGTGAATACACGTCCTTCTCTGGGAGATTTGCCTACTATGTAGAAGCAACACTCTAAAGAAGAAATAGACTTCAGGAAGAGTGAGAAATACCTTCAGCTTCTTCCAACAGAGTGCACAAGGGAGATGCAGAGCAAGAGTGTGTTTCCTCTAGCCCAGTTTTTGCTTGCTCAAAAATAATTTGTCCAGGCTGAAATAAAATGGATTAATCTGGAGTCAATCCTAGGAAATCCATAAATTAATCCCTGAAGAGAGGCACCTACCAAACTTCCTTGACAATGAAGGAACGTAGAGGACATCTCAAGTTGTGTATATAACGTGAAGACGAGTAAAATAAGATGAGGAAAATAAACTCTTCAAATCCCATTAAGAGTTTTGAAGGTTCAAATTTCATGTAGGGAGCGAAAGTATCAAACAGCATTGGCAGAGGCTGCTGACCAGAGCTGTATGGGACTGAACCCAAGTTTCTTCAGATGTACCCAAGAGTGATTATTGCATGAAAAATATTTCTGTATTAGCTTTCACTGCAAGGGGTAAGTGTAAAATAATTCCCCCATTAAGGGCTTGAAAGATTTTGACTTGAGCCTGTAGTGGTTAGAGTTCCAATTTGTTTTATGTGCTCTAGAATAAGTGAAGCAACACATGAGGCTCCTTATGATCATGCACAATGAACAAGTCCAGCAAATTCAGCGTTAAACATGAGAAAGCTCAAACACACCAAGACTTGGGAGTGCATACTCTTGGCGCAAATGAAATTTTAACTTGTCCCTTCGGAATATCATGCAATACCACTGTCATTTCAACAAGAGCACTTGAATACCTTTGGCCCAGATGAAACCAAATCGCTTTGGTAAAGACACTATGATTTATGTCCCTGTCTTCCACTGGCATCAACAAAGAGGTATTATCTTGCATGGCTGCTCTAATTATGCATGCCCACGCCATGAAACTTCCCTGTCTTTTAAGTAGTCTGGTTTAATTCATTGGAACATGTAAACCAATCATTCACTTGTAATGCCTTGAAAAATTCACCCTGTGCCCAGAAAATAAGTCTTGTCAGCTTGCAGAGGTTTCACTGTAGTTTTATAACCCCAGCCCTTTGTTAAGGATAAAAGTCAACTGCACAATGCTATTAGCAAAGTCTAAAGCAAGGTTTCTGCACTCAGAGTCCACTGCAAAGCCCCCTCCCCAAGCCTAATATGAAAGAGTTTATCTTCTATAAGTCTTTTACTGCTGTTGACTGCCCATGCCATATCTTCATTTAATTGCTGTGGCTTCCACTAAGTTTATTTACTTGCCCCTGAAGCTTTGAATGAAGGACTCCTTACATTTAATTACTTTATAATGCAGCTTGAATAGTAAATTTGTGTCTGCTAATTGATAACTCCTTCTCAATGAGGGTTTTTATCCTTGCCTGTCCCCTCGGGTGCTCTGGGTAAGTTCATTGTTAGGGTTGCTAATTCAAAGAGAAAGGGTACAGGAAATTCAGATTTGATACTGTACAGTGTAACCCAGCAAAGTGATCCACATCTGACTTCCAGGGAGGTGTCTTCAAAGGGGAATAAGCTGTCCTGACAACAGAAGCACATGGATAGCATGACTGAGGTTAGGTTGCCATTGCCTACCCATCCTTTACAAAACAACCTTTGTTTAAAATAGGTTCGGGTGAATTAATCAGGTCAACTGAACACAGACATAAGTTCATCACTCCAGAAGCAGTCTTAAACAAGAAACATCAGTGTGAACTTTGCCACTAAGCTGAGAAACGATGAGACACTGTAAACAAAATTTTGGAATTTTGAAAAATTCTCTACCATAAATTGCCTTGTTCAATAAACACAGCCATCATGGCTCTACCAAGAAACAAATGCTATTTTTTACTTCTGCCCAGAATGGGATCCTTTCATACCTGTCTTCTACTTCCTAGAGGAGTGGCCTGTCTGCACTGGTATTTACACTATTCAGGAGCAAACAATTATCTTAACAATAGTTTTGGAAGAGGGAAGACCAGTACTGCTTGGACAGAAGATAATTAATAATTTAGGGCCCATGTATATGACCAGGTTTTGGCAAAAGTGAAATGAACTTACTGAAATAGAAATATGCATTATGAATTTTTAAATGGGAACTCAATATCTGAAGATAAAGTCTTTGCTGCAACAAGTCTGGGGAATTGTTCAGGTGGAAGCAGTAGCTGCTGAGTGATATCCTGAGTTTCAGGATATGACACAGCACCCAGAGACTTGGATACAGCTTTTCATATGAAGTGCTAAAGAGATGGGCTGTGTAGTAGCAGAGAAAGACTATTTAGTATGCCTGTCACTGCTACAGGACTCAAAATGTTTTCCCTTCTGGAAAAACAAACCAAACCAAACCAAACCAATACAAACAAATAAAAAAGTATAAGTTTCTGGACATGTCACAAAGACAAGCAAGTGTACATGGGTTATTCCTGTACTCTGAAGTTTTGCACTGAATGCTTGATAGGAATACTTCAGGAAAATCAGAAGTGGAAATATAAACCTTAGAACAATTTCCAGATGACTGAAGCTATCATTTCGCTTAGGAAGCCTATTATGTATTCCTTATGTTATTCCAATAGATGTAAAATCAGCACTACAGTGCAGTGCTAGGCACTACATTAGAGATTATTCAAAAGCAATTGTCCAGAGTTATCTGGGGGATTAGCATACACTGCACTCTTAAAGAAAAGGGCAAAACTTGCTCTTTGTGTCATAATGTAAGGAGTAGCCTGGAAACTGCATCCTTATAATGTGATCACAAGTTCCAATCCAGTGTATCCTTGAAGTTTTGGAATCTACGTCCTTTACTCTGGAAGTACATAGAGATTTATGTCACGTCCTTGCCTGTACTGCATATAACATGAAATATTTCTGTTTTGATAGAGCAACTGATAAACAATACCAAGCTTCCATTTGTATACCAGGATTTTCAGTCTTCTATGCTCATGTACAGAAAATTATTACTGCATAAGGATTTAACCAGAGAACATTTTCAAGCAAAAGCAGTCATACATTCTTGCCAGAGATCAAGATTGGTCAGAAACATATTCACAGCTTATTTTACTATTCTTTCTAAACTTTCTGCAAGTCAGATGAATTGCCAGGCAGGTTTCTGTTGTTCTTTTTTAAAAAAGTTGTTCTTCAAAAGCCCTCTTTTTGCTTTGTAGTTTCAGTGGAGATAAAACAACTGTGCACATCTGTTCTTTTCCAGTTACTGTATTTATTTGTTTTGTTCTTACATTTCTTCCTTATTCTTTGCATATCTGCCTGAATTGTGATAGAAGTTGCTGTGCTCAAACAAACTCTTTCTGTCTCCTTGTCTTTCTCTGTTTATCCTTTTCATATGACCTTGGCATATTTTCTTCTCTGTTTTCATTCCTAAATATTGTTTTCTCTTTCAGGTTCAACTTTTTTGACTTCTTTGCTACCATCATCACTTTTATGATTCTTATTTTAAAGCCCATCATAAAAAAGCCTTTGTTTTCTGTTTTATGTCTCAGTCTTCCCTTTCCTTCTTGTGAAAACACTGACTGTTTTCTCGGGAAGCTGTTAGGTGTCAGTTATTTTCCCTTTGTTTCCCCTATACTATAGCTTTAGATAACAGAGGATATGTAACAAAATATACATGGTTTTGAAACAACTACATACAGCTGAATTAAATTACAACACAAAAATGAGGAAAAATATTTTCTGGTGAACTACAGGACAAAGGGCAGATGCTGTTTGGTACTTGTTTTGGTACTACAGGACAAAGGGCAGATGTTGTTAGCTTGTTTTGGTACTGGACCTTACTAAGATATAACTTTGTAGGTCTAGCCTTACAGACAGGAGGCTTTGCAGCACTTGGCCCTTAGAACTTAGCATTTTAGAGGTCCTGCTGAGAGGCTCTCCTCCATCTACCCTGTTTTCCACCTTCTGGTTTCTGAACTGTAGTTACCTCTCCGCCTTTCATTTTACACTGAATATGACAAATAAAGGATTTCTGATATCAACAAAACAAAGTTACGATAAGTAACAGGCATTGTCCATTTGGTCAGAAGGCATCAGAAGCTTTGGAATTCATTTCTTCCAGTGGCAAATGCCTTGTCATAATGCATGGTCATCCCCAGAACATACTATCAGAAAGTTAAGTTCTAAGAGGACACCATTTCTTTTGTTAGCAGTGATCATGACTGGATAAATGGAACAGAGTATTTCAGGTGAGTATTCAGCATTTGCAAGAATGTCCTTTAATTGTTTTCACCCACAATTTTTTTTGGATATAGATCACCAGAAATGGTGACAAATGGATAGTCAGATTGGAAGGAATAGGCATGTTACATGGGATGCGATTTGCTTTGGTTTTGGTGTTTTAAATTGTTATTTCCAACAATTAGATGAACTTACTTTGGACATAGAGCTCAAACTGTCACTTGCCCTCCATTAAGACCCTGTTCTCCAAGTGAGTGCACTGGAGTGGATAAAAAAATGAAATTGAGCAACACAACCAAATTCTAAAGCTCAGCATCATGTTAAGTACTGAAAGTGTTACTGCTTAAAGAGTAAACATGAGGCAAGATTTTTAAAAGAGCATTAGTTTATTAATATTTTTGTAATCTGAATGCTTTCTAGTAATCAACAGATAAAACATTACAAACTGCTCCACTTCCTGAATGAATCATTACATGAAGTCATGCAAGCTAGTGCACTTTACAAGCTCTTAAACTTTCACTTTCATGGTATTATGCAGTGATTGCTTGAAATAAAAAAGAGAACATGCTTACTTAGAAAGCATTTCCCCAACTGCTGTACATCACTCAGCATTAGCTATCCAGGACAACTGCCCCAGTCATTACAAGAGAGGGTCACATCAGTTTTTAGTTTCTTTTGTCTGACCTTTTGAGTCTTATAGGTTTTGCTGCAAAAAGTGAGGAAAACACCCCAAAACAACGCCCCACCCCACCCCCCAAAAAAAGTTATGGAAAATGTCCTTTAATGTAGAGCAGCACCTTTCTGAATAGCAGACAGCCTGATGGATATGCAGCTCTGTTGGGCAATAAAAGTTTAACATTTGTCTGCATCTTCTGCACTCTGTGGTGTAATAAACGGCATAGAATAATTTGTGCTATAATGTGTCTAAAATGTGATGTAAGATATGTACTGTGAAATAAAATGAACAAGTGGGTAGGGCTTGAAACAAACGAATTTTAGGATGAACAACGGCTGCCGCCAGGAATCCAAGGAGAACTCACCAAGTTAACAGCAGACTAGAAGGTGGGCCAAGAACAGATTGACCCTTCATGGGGGTGGAACTGTGAAATGCCCAGCAATCAAGAACAATATGGATCTAGCCTCGATACTGGGGAAAACACCTTTCCATTCACAAATCTATCTCCCCATTCATGCTTCCGAGAAACTGAATTATTATTCATTTTTCCCTCGGAAGCCCCATTCAACAGACCAGATGGCAAAAAACGGACTCCTATGAATATGAAGGACAAAGATTGGAGAAATGTTCTGCCCCCGGCTAAATAAACTGTATATAAGGAGACCCCTAAAAGACTGGATTTGTGAACAGGGGGAGTTACAGTGCGCTAGAGGCCATAGCTAAGGTTCATCCAGTGCCGATCCCGGGACTCAACACTGAACTTCCAACTGCTGGCTTGTCCTAAATTTTTGTTTTGTTAATTCTTTAATTAATAAAAGTATTTGTGAATTTGGAATTGGCTGAACGTTTATAACAGTGGGATCCAGTACACACTTCACAGGCATCTGATCCTGTCATGTTTTAGGGGGCTACCTGGTATACCTCCACGTGTGAATCTTTGGAGAACTCACACAGATGAGTACTGATTTCATGACCAGGTTTAGTTGTGACAAGATGGGTGCCCTATTCAAACATGTCCATCTTCACTTTCCATGTATTATTATCCCCTTCTGGTTTAGTCCTCTCCAGAGTCCTGGGTTTCTCACTTATTTTCCACAGTGATTGGTATTTCCTGGCTCAGGAATTTCAAATGCTGTATTCTCCATTGTCTTGAAGGCCTTGTTGAGAAGTAAAAGCTCACTCTGTATGCACTGACAGACCCATTTACCTCAGTTGAGCTCTACTGTTTTGTGCCAGCTGAGGACCTGACCTACCTTTAAGAAGTGTCAGTTGACAGGTGGCACTCTTTTAACAAAAAAATAATAAAATTGTTTGTTACCTATCTGTACACTGGTAAGTTCTTTCATTTCTGCGACTAACACCTAAACATCCAAACTGAACACCCAGAGATAACACAGGCAGTGATACTAAAAGACTTTATGCACTCCAAGTAGTCCCCTGGCATAAATCTTTGAAGGCTCAGAGCCCTAACAAATACAAGTGATGTACATGTAGTGGTTCATAAATTCTGTTTATTACATCTTTGGCTGCCCTCTATTTGTTTTCCATACTCTCCTCTGCATGCTGAAAAAGATGGTCCCCTACAGCTTGTGCCTGCTCTGGTCCATTTTTTGCTGTAACAAAGTAAAATACCAGAACAGGTTGGGTAGCAGCAATTTTTTGAGTTTTGTCTTTGCAGTGACAACAAACACATCCTAATGAATAGTTAAGTAAGAAGACATAAATAATTAACAGATTTTCTTATTATTTTTAGAACATGTTAATTCTGTCTGGATCCTGGCATATAGAACAAGGGAATGCTTTGTAAAATCCCCTGTTGTATTACAGAAATGTTATCTTTTTTTTCTTCTTGCTCAGCTTTCAGAGTCTTATTCCCTCTTATAGAGCAAGACAACAAAGTCAACCTACCACAGCAGAATTTTAACAAGTGGTCAATTAGCCATTCAACTTCAATTTAAAACTAAATTGCTTTCCAAAATACTCTTGTATATTTCCTGGATGATTTTTTCCTTTAAAAGAAACAAAGGTTATTTAATTGAACACCCCAGGTTTTGCTTTTCAGGTTCTTGTAATTTTTTTATATAGTCTTACAGTGGTAACTGGCAGGCAATCCTGTCTCAATAAGTCAAAAAGTAGAGCTAGGTGCCAAAAGAAAACACTTACAATGAGTCTCTCCTACTGAAACCACGTTATTTTAACTGATATTGACAAGCAGTACATTATATCTTGGTTGAGAAAATTTAGTTAATATTGAATCACACACCCCAAAAATGAAAACTAAAAAACTAAAAAAATAAAAAATAAATAAAAAAAAATTTAGAGATCCCAATTCTCTAGAGGTGATGATTTTTCTACCGTCACATATTCTCACAATTTCCCCAAAAAGGATGCATTTGAAGGTAGTGCGAGCAAGACGCACGATATTTAATAACTCTGGACTCCAATTCTGACCCGTCTGTCATGATTTCCTTTTCAATCCGCTGAGCATCTTTCATTCATGGGTGCTTTATACACTTTGGAGAGTGAGAGATGGTTGAATGTATGACATCATTGCTGCTAACACCAGGGAACAAAAGAGGCACATTTACATGAGAAAGGTGGCTTTTCTGCAGCAGTGAAGGGAAGGAGGGTCACAGGTTCATTCCTCTGTTTGCAGGCCATGGATAGGGCTATAGGCTTACCGTGCCTTACACTGCGCTGCTCACAGTCAGCAGAAACAGCGCCGAGCCCAGGGCTGACTACAAAAAGACCATTATCCCCTAATAACAGTTGTGCTGTCTGTGACTTTTGCGTGGCACTAGGAGCTCGTTTCATGTTCAATGGCCCTCTGAGAGAAGAACAAACCAGTCTGCCTCTTCTTTGTGCGGGTTGGTTCTGTGAGGGCAGCGGACCAAGAACAGGGGAAGTGGTTTTGTGGTTGCTGTTGTCAGCAAGTCTCCCCCACACAGCTACTGACTTAATTTCACCTCTTTATGGTAGCAAACGCCATGTACATGCTGTGCAGAAATTAAAAGATGACTCTTTGGATCACAAGAGTTCCTCAAAATGCCACAAAGCCCCCAAATTAATTCCAATAAATTGTTTCCTGCAGCTCAAGAGGTCCATAGTATACATAAAGCCACATTAATAGGGGACATTTTGACAATTAAAACGTACTAGTTTTCTTTGAGTATGCTTCTAATGCAGAATTTTTGGCTTATATTTTGGAGGAAAAAAACAGCTTTGGGGAAAAAAAAATACCAACCCAAACACAAGGATTTTGCTTTTGGTTTGAGAAAAGAAGTAATGATCTCTGATTACAATGCTATGGATGTGTGGAAATATTTTTACATGGCACAACATGCTCTTCTTAGTTTCAGGGAGAAAGTGGGAAGTGTGCTCTTCCTCATCATGACTTGTGAGACTAGCAGGAAGAGGAGTGCTTTTGGAGATGTTTTGCAGAGAGTATGTTCCCTGATTATGGAAATAACCAAAATGAGCCACCCCACTCCCTCTCAGCAAAATCGGTGTGATTGATTCAGTGTTGCACAAGGTATATTAAAAAGACTCAGAGAAATTGCAAAGAGGCACATCTAGGCTTTTTCTATAAAGTGAAATAGCTAATAGGAAATGCTTGCTTTAGGTCCTCATGAAATCATAGATACATAAAGTGCTATTTCTTTAAACAGATATTGAATGGACAGGATTCTTTTAAAGTTCAAATCAGGTAGCTCTAAGCCATCAAAAGACTAATCTCTTCTTCCTGCTTACTCTCACGTGCTGGAAATGTCTGTCTCTTATTTGCCAACAAAATGTCACAGGCCTTACCTAATGTTTGTAATAGACAGCTGACCACAGAGCAGCCCAGAAATTGCTGCATCAGTAAAGTACTCTGAAAGGGACACTGTAATCTCAAACCAACAAAGACTGTGTCTAAATTAAGAGGCACAGTAATATTCTACTCTAGTGTCTCAATGAAATAACATCAGCAATTCCTTCCTATGCACAAAAATCCCAAATGTGCCACAAAATCCCCTTGCTTTACCACTGCACCTGAGGTGACCCTGCCACAGCAAACCAGCACATGTTATCGTTGCTGGAATTATAAGCAGCAGACAGACTGTTTCACAGAGCAGGATATTTATATACCCAATGTGTTTCGACAGGCTGCTCAAAAGAGCAGATGAGCACAGCATCCAAAAACACTGGGTGTGTTTGTGTGATAAGCCTGTGTATGTAACAAACTCAAAACACTGTTCGCTTGAACTCAGACAGTTTCCAATATCAATTTATCTACTAATTTATTTATTTATTTTGGTGACTATTTGACACTCCTTCTTAAGCTTAGAAAATTAAGCCTCCTGCTTCATCTTTCAACTCCCTCCCTGCCATATGGTTGCTCTGATTCATCCCAGCCATCAGCTGGTACAGTGCACAGTTCAGGGATGTTTTAAGTTTTACCATATTTAAGGGCAGGAGGATTTATATGTTGCTCATCTTTTTGATATTCTGGACTTGGATGTGCCAACTAACAACACTCATTGCTGTCTGAATTAATGATATTCTTTTTTCTTTCAGACGACCAGTCAATGCAGGAGATGAGAAGGGGAAAATGTACTTCAACTCCAATTCTCCTATGCCCAAGGCTGTGAAACCTGTAAATGTAATGCAGCATACTTTCTCTGTTGCAAATTTAGCCCAGTTCCCCCACAGCAAGTGCAGATAGATTAAGAAAAAATCAGACCACATTGTGTACAAGTGATTTAAGCTGCAACTGCTGGGCTTTGGTGTTATATTTATTCCCTGAAAGGTTTATCCAAGTGTGTTTGAAATGTAGAAAATTGATGACATTAGACAGCATTATACACTGGCCTGCTCTTTAAGTACCAACAAATCATTCGAACAAATAGGCCTACAGAGGGAAATACAGGCAGAAAAAGCATTTTTATGAAGGCACAAGACAGGGCCTTCCCACTGTGGAGCCTATTCCCACACTTTCTCTGTTCCCTAAAGACAAGAATAGAGTTGTCTGCCAAGCCTCAAATCTCAAAGCCCGGAACCAGTGCTACCACCAAGGCCATCACCAATATCCTCAAGTAAACAGTAACTAACAGACAGACCCACCTTTGTACCCACAGCTGCTTCAGATAAATGTTGAGCACATCTGCAAAATACACAAAAAATCAAAATAGAGTTTACCCAAAGCATTACAAGTTGACCATATTGGTTTTTTTCTCGGTCACTAAACAAACCACAGAGAAGAAAGAGTAAGCTGGATCAGAACTGAGCAAGTAAGTGCAACTACTAGAAACACAAACAATGTATATTTTTACTCTATTTAAAAGTATGGGCTACAGGCAGCTTTATCCAACTTCACGAATTGTTTTCATGATCAGAAATATTTGCAAAGGAAAGAAGTCCAGTTTCTGATGATTAAAATCTGCTTGAATGGCGTGACAAATAAAGACTGTGTAACTTTCACACAATATTTTTACATTCGTTTAAGCATTTAAAAGATTGGAGTTTGGATTAGATGATCTTAAGAGGCTCCTTCCAACCTTAACTATTCTGTGATCCTGTGACTTGCATGTCTTAAATTGCATCTTATATAATTAACTCTAAAAGTGTATTCCTAAGCCAGGCAAGATTTGAATCAGAAGGAAGTTTGGGGTTTGGTGTTTTTTTAATTACTGGTATAGTCAAAACTGACAAGCTTTCAAGTGTACAGGTTCTTCAAGCTTGAAAGAAATGCAGAGGTCTTTGGAGTTTCATGGAGGCTCAGAACTACCACTTTGAATTTGTTAATCGGATAGATCATTTGACAGAAAATGCAGCAGGTACCTCAGAAACACCTGCAACAAAACAGATGATAAGATACATATCTCTTGTGGGAAGAGGAGACGGGTGATTGATCATTAACTGAACTTGAGAGAATTAGCAGACATGGAAACAAGAAGTGCTGTGAAATGCGCTATGAAAGTAATATTTCTCTAATCAATTCTTTATTTCCAATAGTATTATGAGTTTTAGTTCCCAGGTACCTATTTTGAGGCATTTCTCAGGCTTCCCTTGAAGATAAGAACATAACAGGAAAAAATTAAATGAAGGGTTTGTAAGAAATATTCTTTCTCAGATCTTTGAGTATATCTGTTTTCCATCAATTATTCACTCATTCTGGTGTTTGTTTGATTGTTTTCACACGTGCAATTTCCTTGTGGGTATTTGATGTTCTTGCTAAAGTATATTGCACGTGGGATATGTAAGGTCCAGGTCTTGTAACGACCCCGTGGAGGACAAGGCATTGAAGGAGCAGAGATGTCTAGGCAGGGCTTACATGTGATGTTCATGTGTTATGGATCTGCTTACATGCATTTGTCCATCAGGGTGCTGCTGTAGTGTTTAGTAAAGATCCACACTGAGGACTGGAGGGCCGTTGAAGGAGGCAGGGACTCATATTGCATCTGTGGTGGACTTTAGGGGAAGACTCCAGATGATAAAGGTGTCATTTATATAAACTGAGGTACAGCATAAGTATAAGCAGGAGCATGATGGAATAGACATTTAAAATACCTTTTTCTAGGTGGCTCATTGCAAGACTAACATACTGCAAAATCCTCTGCATAAGGCAGTTGTGCCCTCACTGTGAGATACAGAAAGTGAAGTCCTATGTAAAAATCAAAAGAAGTTGACTGATTTGGATTTCTGAGGACTACTCTCTGTGTGGTACATACTTATGTATGTAGTTTTGGAGGCTTCCATGATGTGAGGTGTTGGTATTTGAACAGGTAACATACGTCAGAACTGAACAGGTCCTGGTGAAGTCAGCTTAGGAAGTCTCCTCTGTCCTACAAGCAGGAGAAGCAACATTTCCTTCAACTTCCATCACCTTGTTCAATGTAGTCTTTGTGGACCAAGACATTGTAGATCTTTGTCTGTTGGTTTAATCACAATGTAAGGACTGTGTTTTAAACACTGCTAAGGGTAATTTTCAGAAAGAGGCTGTGATACCCCATTTTTATGCTGAATATCTCAATGGTCATGCTTAGTCTAAAGTAATTCTTCTAACAGCCCCACGTGGGGTTTTGGCTAAGCTTGTCAACCAGGCTCCTTCTTTAGACTGTGGAGACATTTCCTTGCAGAGGCAGACCATGCCATTTTGTGTAAGGTAGGTGGGAAGTACCATTTGAAGATATCCATGGTACTCCTCCAGCTGCCTGTAGTTAGTAAAAGGACTCCGTTTTCTTGTCAAATACTCCCTTTCCAGTCAGATTTTTCACAAAATAAATGAACTGTTGTTCCTTCACGGGGTGAGATTTACAGGTTTCTTTTTCCAACCCGTTGGCATGAAAATGTTTAACAGTGGTATTCCTACAAGCTCCAAAGAATTTCACAAGACAAGGCAATTCTTCAATAATTTCTGATTTTTATTTTTTTTTAAAGAAACTCTCAACTCTCAGAAGTCCGCCAGAAGGAGGACTGAGGAGAAAACTGACACAAAAAAATGCAGGAGTAAATTCCTTAAGCTCAGCGGTTCCTATAGTTCCAGAAGAGTGAATGTTTCCAAGATAGATCTTGCATGAGTTGGGCAATCCATCCACAAATATTTACTAAAGATGTGTGAGCTGGCACTGGTTTGGGAGTCAGTCTCTATCCAGATGGTCTTGCTCTAATCACTGGACCAGGACTGTTGAATTTCTCTTCGTTTACAGCAGCTAGAGTCAAAATAGGACAATAAAAGTTTCCTGCTCATTTTTACGTCCAGACTCTCTATTCCTGTTCTTTGCAGCCTTGGCTCAACTATTCCTGTTTCAGCAGCTTCCCAGCCAAGAGCTTCCTCTTCTGATGGTCTCTTGGGACAGAGCAAAAGGAATGGGCAGCTAAGCATGAACAGCTCAGTCACCACACTGTTATCCATGACAGATTATGGGCAGTCTTATTCCTACAAAACACGGTCACCACATGCTGTCTAGCTCTGCCCTGTTGTCCTGTCTGTACAACCTGACTGACTGCATTGCCCAGCAGCCCCTTTTGGCTATTTCAGCAGGTTCAGACAGTATCTAATATGCCTGAATTACATGTTTAGATTTCCTGGATAAAATGAGACAAAAACCTGATTGTTTTGCTTTTCAGGGGAAAGTGAGTTGAAGACTTGTAACCTTAGGAACTGCAAGGCTTCTGAATGACCTACAGCTTATACCAATCCATTTCAGCAGATCATAATTTCTTTCCAATGACCATTTTTTAAAAAACCTGACACTCTGAAGGTAACAATGTCAAAGTAATCTCAAGGTAAATTCAACCTAATCTGCATCAAATGCTTACTAAATACTGCTAACCACAAACAAATTTTGCCAGTTTGTTTCACTATCAGTGATCAAACTGTTAACATAGCAAGGCACTTTCGTTCATTAATACAATATGAATACAATACTAATAAATACCTCAGGCAATTAAACCAAGCACTGCACTGTATTAGGGTGCTTGCTGCACTTTAGACAGCCTCGTGAATATGTATTTCATGCAGTTCATGCAGCAGTGCCAATGACCCCAGATAGAAAACCATCTTTAGTGCTTCTCTTTTTTTTGACTACAAAATCTGTGCAAAAATCTGCTGAACACAAGCAAAAAAGGTAGGTGGGTGCTAATAAGAATGGCCTGAAAGCCTGTTAATATCAAATCCAGAAGTTTCCTATTAAAGATTTGAGTATTCTCGAAGCTAGCACCAGCTGCCAGTGCTGCTATGCCATAACTGTTTAGATGCTATGGTAACAGACAACTTGAAAAACAGTGAGGTAGTTTTACAACACTTTACTTAATTTGGCTATTACATTTACTTTAAATTCATATGCACCTACCAGTGGATGTTTTAGATTAAAGCTCCAATGAATTTAAAATCTGAAAAAATAGCTTAGTTAAAACATCCATGTTTCACTCAGTTAATGCAGAAATGAAGCATACATTGCTGGTCTATTCCTCATCTCTTAGTCGTTCTCATCTGCTTCTCCTCTAACTCAAACACAACTTGTTTATAGCTTCAAAGAAACCTCACTAGAAGTTTTGATAAGTTGAGTGTGAAAGAAGATATGACTCCAAGTTTAGGTCAAACAGTTCATGGAGACCTAAGAACTGTCCTGTCACTGTTCTACTAGCAAAAAATTAATAAATTTTAAAAGTTAAAAAAAAAACAGAAAAACTTCACACATTGTTCCCTTGATACACTGATAGTAACACTTATGTGATTATGTGACAAGTAAGGATTGCACATACCTCAGATGTTCTGTATGAGGCAAATTACAGGTCAAATAATTGTCTAACACCTCACCTCTTAGTATCTGAAACTAACCTCATTGTCCCTTTAGGTCTCCCTCTGGGGACTGAAGAAAACTCCATTAATTTAGTGTTAACAAAGCTAACAGCTAGGATAACTGGTATCCACACAAACAGGACTGAATAAACCTATCAGCAATGCAGTTGGGGGTAGCAGCTACAATTTAAATTAGATAAATGTGAAGTGATATGGAGTGAGAGAAAAAGCCTAATTATTTTTCACACACTGCTGGGATCTAAATTACCTAGAGATCTAAATTACCTAGGGTATTTCAGGAACAGATCTAGCAGTCATCGTTAGCAGGCTGGTGTGCTGCTGAGATTTCAGAACAAGGAAGTGATTGGGCAAAATTATAAAAATTGCAAGGATTGCTAAAAGAAATATTGGAACAGACTAGGATTTTATGATTTGGTTATAATGCTTTTCCCCTTTAATGCTGTGCACAGGGTAGCCTGTGCACAAAGGAGTTTGTGCAAATCCAAACTCCTGTGTGTTAGAGATGGTAGTTTTGCATGGACAGGAGATAAGAGAGTGGACAAGAGATTAAATATTGAGAACAATTAAAACAACCAAGGCTATTTCGTTTTGAAAGGAAGAATATAAGAATGACCACCAAAAATAATGAACTGTTTAGGGAAAAGTGATCTAGCATTCCTCCACAGCCAGTCCCAGCCACGTAAAGCAATTACAAGAGACAACTTGATTAAATTGACAGGCAGCGAATATGAAATGAACAGAAGGGAAAGTATTTTAAGGTAGCACATTATCAGCCCATGTAATCCAATGTCACAGGAAATTGTTGAGGAAAAGAATTTAACAGGATTTTAAGAGGGTTGAGTTACTTATATTGACAAGTAAAAGTTTTGTGCCAACATGAAGTTAAGTCAAGAGTGTCAGGGGCTTTAACCCTTCAGACAGTAGGAAGCTGTGAGTAGGGGCTTGCAGAGAGGCATCAGGATGCAGGAAGCCAAGGGGAATTCTCCTTCCTTGGAACTTCAGAAATGGCAGAGTGCCTGTTAGGGCAACCTTCACATTTGTACTATTTGGTGAGGAAGGAAGAGAAGAGGGCACTCTGGCATTTGCTCAGATTTTGATTGTGGTCAGAATAACATGTAATATCCCGGTGAGCTCTTCCTAGAACACCAAACCTCCAGCTATTTAATAGACGTGCACCAAAATGCACTGGACATGGGGTGCTTGCTTGCTCACTGCAGTGCTGTCCCTCCCTGCTCCTTCCTCAAGGGCTCAGCTGAAGCACTGCTACAGTGTTCTACACACTAGGAAGACTAGACACCTAGATAATCTTATTTTCAAATGTTTTGCAGCTTTTTCAGATCACAATAACATGAGAAAAGATAGTGAAAGCATTGAACAGTGTCTCACATTCCCTTAATCCAAATGAAGCTACAATGAACAGATGTGCAGCATGTTATTACACAAGTCATACAGTAGGTATTTGAATGGGACACTTTTAATAAGGAAGCATTCATAAGGAAACAACATTATGGCTCCTAGAAGGTATGTGACTTATTGAATTGCAATGTTTGGGTATTTTTTTTTGAAACTAAGTACTGTTGAAACTAAGTACACTATCAAGCCTAGAAATCCTACCAGGCAGTGTGGACTGCACCATTAACTGCCTAAATACCTTAGCATTGTGCTGTTTTGATTTTCAAGAGTTATTTAAATGTCTAATTCCCAGTGACTGTTAGGATCAAGGGTGCCAGGTTTCCTATGGTGCAAGGATAATATTGCCAAGCCCAACAGGCATCCTCACAGCATACACCCCCTTCCATAACTGCTGCATCTCAAAATGGTATTTGTATTTCTCATACTGCCGTGAACTTAGGTGTGGATTTAACTCCTGGTGAAAGCAGCAAGGCCTAAACTCAGACCTCAGGTTAAACACATGTGAATGGATTCTGAATGAGATGAGAGTATTGAGTTATGATGTTATGACATTACAGAGGGGTAATAACCTAGGCAGTACCAACCAGCAGCTTTGTGGGTTTTCATTTGTGTTTCCAAATAGTTTGATGCATTGTCAAAATGTCCCTTTTAAGAGCTCTAGAGTTGAATATTTCCCTGGTTTTTCAAGAGATTGCTTTCATCAGTTCTTGCAGAGATTCTCTAACTAAATCCGTGCCTCATTTTAATACATTTGACACAATAATGCTCTGCAGCTGCAGACAGAAGGCATGGATAAACAGAGCAGTAAATTAACAAGCCTCTGAAAACTCCAAACTAAAATTCTTGTCAGATTTTCTCACTTACAAAAAAAAAGCCCTCTAAAACCTTAATAAAACATCCATCAGTGCTTTACCATGCTTTTAAAATTCAGATCCAAAGATGTCTTAGTTTTTTATCTATTCTTATTTTCTGAAAGGCATTTCATTGATATTTAACTCTTTGATATACATTTAAAGGGAAAGTTAACAAGACTTGGAACACTTCTGAATGACAAGGAGGCAGCCCAAGGAGGCAGCCCTTGTATAATGCTTGTCTTTGCACCATTTGCTGACTACTCAGAAAAGGAACTGTGCATGTTAAACAATTAGAAGCTACCTTCAGGTAAGATATTAGCCTGTGCCAAGTTTGATGTTTCAACTGAATATCCTTATATTTAAATATTTTATTTTATATCACTTGAAAGATTATATTTATGACCTGAACCCATCCATTGCTTTTGGTGTGTTCTTAAATACTTCCCAAGATACTTCCCAGTAAGATATGACTTCTAAGTCTGAAGTCCATCACAGTGACAAATGCTGTGACAAATCTGTATTATAGTAAGAACCTAGTTTTTCTTCAATTTGGGTAAGAAATTGTGTGAGAAAACTTTTTCCTATTTAAAATAGCTTTTAAATTAAATGGGAACTTGTACTAATTATATTTTTAATCAAAGCACATCAGGTTTATGGCAAAAGACATATATATATATATATCAGTCGTGATTGCCTATGAGAACAAAATAAATTGTTTTTGTTGAGAAATTTGCAGAGGAAAAACATTATTTCCTAGCTATTTCTAATTTGTTTGCTCCTGATCTAATAAGGAAAGTACAAAAGAAATAGAAGCCAAGAGAATATAAAGTTTAGCCATTGATTATGGACATGTGGTTTCCTCACTGGAAGAATGGGAAATGCATGTCAGATTCCTTTATGCACAAATGTGCCAGATATCACCAGGGGTGTAACACACAAGTGTGTGTAAGAAACTTTGCCACTCTTGCAGAAAGCTGCAACACTTTAATGCAACGTGCTAAATGAAATTTTATGCCCAGAAGATTCAGTTAACTTCTGAGCAATGTATTCTCAGCAATATTTAAAACTCACTCTGAAAGTCTGCAGCTGGCAGCTATTTTGCACTCACCAAATGTATTTTCCACATTTTAGGTAACTTTTTTCTTGCCTCTCTGTCTGGTAGATCAAAGCATATGAACTTCTCTCCTTTCTTGTCCTGATTTTTTCCTCCTGCTCCTCCCTCCAGTTTTGGACAAACACCTGCAGCTATTCAGTGCAACCTGCTCTCCCTTTCCTCTGATGGATAACTCTTGCTTTGACAGTCTTTTTCCCAGGTACTGCTTGAGTTCAGAAGCTATGCAATGCATTGTTAAACAAATATAGGGCAATGTCTATCACACATAATATGGAGGAATCACGTGTTTTTACAGATTTAGGGCTACTGTTGTTCTTGTTCCTTTAGTGTGTGGTTTCATTCCTGTCTATGTTGGTCATTTGTGTTCTGCTACAGAATAAAAGTTTATGAGGGCATAATGATAACATTTCTCTGTCCTTCCATGCATATAAAAATCTCAATTTTCTTCCACTGTTCAGAGAGGAAAATGTATGCCCTATGAGATTTAGGGATGAATGCTTACCAGTTCCTAAAATCCATAACTACCTGTCCTACCTATTCTGGCAGGCTCACTTTATTCTGCAAAAGTAGGTAAACAGTGATTTGGGATCTCCCAGATAAGAGATCAAAAAGTGACACTAGCTTCTTTGTGCGAATATTAAACTTCTCTTGAGATCATGCCAAAGAATGGGGATTCATCTTAATGTCCTTGCTCAAAGCTCAGGTGCAGACTTTGTCCAGTAACTCAGCAACTGATGCATGTCAGAGACGCCAACACATCTCTGCCAAGCAGAATGCCCTGATGCATTCACTTGTTAATCAGGATATCCAAGCACTCCATGAGCATATTTACACTCTTCAGGTTGAAAGATGTTAGGTGAGCATGCAAGATTTGTGATGACAGTAGCATTATGCCTTTAAAATTCCTGTTTAGTTTTCAGTGTTCCAAGGAAATGGATTCATGCAAATAAATGGGTTGTAAGGCTGGGATTTTCAGCAGCACTTAGCACTGGCCTGGATCAGCTATCTGAGCTCCAGAGGGAGCCTGCTCCTGACATCAGTGCCAGCAGACTCATGACAGTGATGAGCACTTTGAAAGACATCCCTCACACATGCACATTTATTCAAATTTATTGTGCAAGGTTAAGCTGAAGGTGCACATAGCAGAGGCACTCAGCACACACCCAACTGGGACCAGCTTCTTTACAGAACACAGTCTATTTTTTTCAAATACCTTTAATAATAATAATTGTTAGTGCTACTGGAGTAGCACCTAGATCCCTTTCTGACACAACATCCTACAGATTCTGCCTGAGCCATGATTAAAGATAAGATATAACTCCTGACTTCTGAGGCTCCGAATTGGGCCCAGAAAAATGATAGTGCATGACTCCAAAACAGACAAAGCCTGGCTGGAAACAAATCTGTCAAACTCAACACCTGCTGGCTCCTGTTCACTGAGCCAAACTAAAACAGGGCTCTGGTTACCTGATGAAATGAATGAAGATGTAAGCACATGGCAGTGTATCTATATGAGGTTTTGGTCACTGCTTTTGTGTGCAGAGATACAGAATTATTGCATTTCTTTATCACAGGAAAGAGGAAACAACTCTGCACTTATCACAAGCCATTAAAAATAATAGTCTGCATATTCCCAAGATATCACTGACCACTTGTTTTAGAAAAATTTTATTACTTGATTAATTTTTATTTTAGCTATGAAAATTTTCTTCATTAGAGACTGCATACAGATCATGCAATATTTGAACTTCTAAAAGAAACTAGTCTGGCTCATTAGAAACTCATTCACTAGAAACTCCACCTAAATAACAGTCTCAGAGCAAGACAATGCCTGCAAATTCTCCCCTATGCACAGAGATGTTCAGTCTTTTCAAACCTAAGTGTAAAATCCTAATCTTTAACTGCTTCTCCCTGTCCTCATCCAATTTAAAAAAGAAAAAATCTGAGTAGGTAAAATGCTAAAATGGAAGTCTGAGTGTGTTACAAAAGAAAGAAATACAAAATCTGACACTGGGGAATTTCTCAGAGAAAGGTTGGTTATGTAAATCTAAGCTTAAAGAAGCCAGTTTCTGGCTGTATCTCCCTCTGCAGGATAACACACTTGCATTTGCATGTTCCTTATTGGGCTCTGGTGGAATAGTTGAACCTTTAACCCAACTCCAGAAATGTGTTTTAGCTCTCCTTTTGCTGAAACAAGTTTGGAAATATTTCCATTTTCACTTTCATCCAGGAGCAGGGGATTGTCAACAAGTGAGGGGATCTCAGGGATCCCTGCAGGAGTTCCCCAGTCAGCACCTACAGGTGTCCTGGTCCAGCTGAGTCACTGGTGCAGTTTTTATGTCCTACATCCTTAGTGCAGTTCCTATGTCCCACAACCTCTCCTCTCGCCAGATGCCTGTGTGGCACATCCCACACTCCTGATGGAGCCCAGCCAAAACAAGGTAACTACAGCAGACACCGGCGCTGCACTGCTATTTTCAGCCCCTACATTGTACCAATCAAGCTCTGCTTTGAGAAAAGTCCTTATTAATTTGGTGACATGTGCACATAAAAGTTCTGGATTCCTAAACAACTCCCCCAGTGCCTCCCCCACAAGCTGAATAATAACCATCTGGTGGAGCAATTTTTAAAAAGCACAGAGATGCCAGAATTTCTTTGGCAAGGTTTTAATCAAATTGAAGAAGGCAAACCCACAAACAACAGACTTCTTCACTCCACAAACCTGATCCATCCACAGACATTATCTCTTCTGTGCTTTGGAGGACTCTGGTGTCCCATGGGGGAAAAAATGCCACAGCCTATAATTGTTTTGTTAGAAATCATACTTACCGGGGATCAGAATAAATTCCACACATCCTTGTGTTTCTAGCATTTATCACCTCCCTTTCTTGATTCTGAAATCTTCTCAATCTTTTGCATGTTTTGTGTCTGTGTGAAACTGTACTTGCCAAATACTCTTCAAGCTTTATTTCAGTTTTGATTTTCTGTAGCGCACTTGCTTTGCAAAGTTTTATTCCAAAATTTTATTTGGAACTGGTATGTTTATATGGAAACTCCTTTGACAGAGTTTCTTTCACATGCCCTTGAGAAAAACATCATTTTGATGCAGTTTGGGCCATGGTCTAACAGTTGGAAAAGATGCAGTGACTCTACAAAATAAATGTACACTGACATTAAGGCCTTACACTTTAAAAATGCCTTTTGAGCAGTTCACATGTGGACTATTCTGACTCCTTCCCCAGGTCAAAGTCTTTTTATAGGGAATATTATGTAGTCAGAGTTTCAAAGATTTTCATATGCTACCAAAACATCTTTAAGAGAAAATTACAGCATGCTCTGAGTTACCAAGCCCTCCAGAGCTGCTCCTACGTGTACACAGGCAGGTGTCTGGGATTTCCTTCTGCTGTTACCTTGAGCTGGAATGGGAATGCTGTGCTCCTTTTATCCGAACGGACGGCATCTGTGTTCATCCTGTAACTTCAGTGCTGCGAGACTCCTGCCTGGCAACTGGCCCTACCCAAGAGCTGGAGCTGAGCTGCCTTTATGCAAAGGCAAAAGGGTCCCCTCACACCGGTAACAATTCTCCTCTAGCGTGGACTGGGGACTGGAGCAGTCATCCATCTTCCCTTCAGCTCCTCCCTCTCCAGCCAGTATTTACACTGCCTCTGCTGAATGACGGCAGGCAGGCAGCTGGATGAAAGCAATGGCTAGTCTTTAGTAATTGGCAGGATTTCAACAAATACAACTGCTAGAAAAGATGTTGTGCTTGGCTGAAAGGTCAAGCCCTTGCTATCTCTTTTTCTTGATTATCAAATTGCCAGAGTTTGCATTTCTGGGATTTTAATCTCTTCCTTACACAAGGGAAACAATATTTCATTTAAGATAGAAGCCCTTCTTCAACACCTCTTCCACAGCAGGGTGTTGATTTCAATATCACATGTCAGAAATAATCAATCTGGTTTTATTTCAAGGTTAACTAGAGAAATGTTATTGCTTTTGAGTAGAGAATTAATGTTACAGAGCAGAAATAGCATATCCACTCAAAGCAAAAGTGCTTTGGCCTCTGGAGTTAATGGAGAGTCCTCAGCAATCTGTGACAGATATTGCTAATCTTTTGCTAAAATTAAAAGAATGTAGAAATAATTTCACACCTAAATCAGCAAGTGAGGTTGACCCCTTTCCTTTTTTTTTTTTTTTTTTCCTTTTGCTCAGCTTTGGGAGATGTTTCTCAGAGCAATTGGATTCAAGGCTTCTCTTAATATTTAACTTACATTAAAAAAATTGCAAGTAATTATTAAGTGTTTTTAGCAAGTCCGGTGAGTTGGCTCCTGATGTTATTTCCCTCATGCAGAAGCTTAATAAAGTTCTATTTGTACAGGCAGGAGCACAACTCTCCAATGTTGCACTCCTGCAAATCAGTCTGAATGGCTGCACAAGCCTGTCCACCTAGTTCATGCCTAGGTACAGTGGCTGCATTTCTGAGAGTGAAAGCAGAGAAACTTTCCTTTTGGTGCTTTATCTGAACCCTGGACAGAAAAACCACCTGCAATTTGTATTTCGTAAGTGCCACTACTTCCCGTTTCTGCCTCCACAGTCACATCAGCATGGTGTCAGAAGCAAAGATTTTTTTCCAGTTAGGGGCCATATGACAGTCTTATCAGGAAACTCCAAGCACCTCGTTAACATTTTCTACCAGAGAAGCCTTGACAGTGTCTGTGCTCATTCATCTTTTTCCTTCACCCCACACCCAATTCATCACACTGAATACTCATTCTACTGTGTTGCTAAGCTCCTGATGAAAAACAGGGACAGCCCAGGTTGCTTCAGGAAAATGCCTTAAATCCATTTGTTGTTTGAATGAAGAAAAGAATGTTTTGTTTGAGGAGCTAACAGATGAGGCAATATTCCAGACACTCTGAAAGAAGTTACCAGTCTTTAGTTATGCAAGCTGAGACCATCACAGTGAAATCAAAAAAGATCATCCTTGTCATCTGTTGTTGACATGCCTGACAAATTGACACCTACATTTTCACAAACATCTAATGTGACAGAAATTTTCTGAGAGATTTACTGGGACTGATCAAGAACAGGGTGGGAGACTCGTAATATTACAAATTTTCCTACTCCTTTCCCATAATACAACTATATTTTCAATGTTAAGTGAAGCCAAGTGCTACTAAGGGAACATCTGTCTTGTTAAATATAACAGCCCCAAGTGGTTGATGGCCTTTTGTGTTGTATTGTTCATGTTTGTGTTTGCCTATTCTAAGTGATAAAGGTAAAAAGATAGCAAATATTAGCATGTACGATGAAGAAAGCATGGGAGGGGTAAAGGTGTTTCATTTAAAGATTTTTTAATTAAATATTTTTAGAGGAAATGCTGAAGAACTAGATCTCCATGTGACAAGCCAGTTTGGTACTTGGTTCAAATAACATCTGACATTTATTTAAAAGATTCAGCCTAATTTCCTTTTTTTTAAATTTTTCTTTTTTTTTTTTTTTTTTTTAAACTAGTAGCAGCAGTAGTAATAGTGACAGCACTATATAGTATTTCAGTCTTTTGGTTTGTTCTTGTTCTGCCTTGGTTTGAAGTTGGTTGTACCCCTTAGTCTAATACCAAATCAGACATTCTCTATGTAAGTAGTGCAGTCAAAATGCTTGGAGGGAAACCAGCAAAACCCACTTTCCTTCCTGCAGTGATATCTTTCTCCCCTTCACAGTCAGTCCTAGACAGAAAAGAAATTGTGTCCCAGAAAAGATGAAAGAATTTTATGTGTGGCATAATATTAATCATCCTTCTAATATTATAACATTTGGAGAAATTCCCATAACACTGGCTGACTTCTAAGCGAATATATTAATTTTCTTAATAAGAGCTTTCGTAAACCATCCTTCAGCCACTATCAAAATCTGAATACCTGTGCATGCCATGAACTTGGTCTGCTGCAAAAATGTTGGGGTTTATTGACTGATAGACTACGTGATTGAAAAATGTAATTCTTTGTATAAGAAAACTTTGGGGTTCTGTATTCTTATTTGGAGTTTGAGCTCTAGTGCTAATAGAAGAGAACTTCATGGAAGAATTTTCTCTTTGGCTTTATGGAATCAGCAGAAACCATGAGCCAAGCCCCGTTATGGTATCTGACATAATTTCCATGACAAAACAAAAGTTTCAAGCACTCCCTCAGAAGTTGGCTGAACCCCTGAGCTTAATTAGCAAAGTAATCGGTCTCTGGTTCAGATGGAAGAATTGTGGTATGGTAGAGATGCAGCATGGTACAGATGACGTTTAAATCAGGTTTCCTAAATATGCACATTTAGTGTACCTAATTGACTGTAAAATAATTATTCTGTGCTGTATAATTATGTTGTGGCAAAGACCAAGGCTTCTAAACATCTCAAAGGCAAATGTTTACAGGCCCAAAATTAAGACATTATTCTCTCCTAAAATACACAGCAAAACAACAAAAGTGTTTTATCTCCACAGTGAGGTCTTTGCATCAGACTTGAGGCTATATTTAAGATCCTCTCATTGTTTTCTTCCTCTAATTTTCTACCCCTCCTCATGCTATTTTAGTTTAGCAATACAGATGTAAATAGACTTCAAGCCATGGGTAGCAATGAGGATTAAAATCCCTGTATGACGTGAGTGGCTTCAGCTAGAGCAGAATATCTAAATCTACTCAAGTGAGAATTTCAGGTGTCAGAGACGTAGACATCTCCTTGAGCTGGGTGTTGAGGATGGATAATGGGACGATATCTCTTTGAATGCTGATTGTGAACAGACTAATGTTAAAGAGAGAAATTTGTTTTCCTCCTATATGAGAATTTTAGCTGAAGCCTGGCTGGGGGAGCATGTTGCAATGTGAGGATCTTCTCCCCTGAGGGAGAAAAGCCAGCTGGGAGCACCAAGCATGGTTATATTTAAAAAAAAAAAAAAAATTAAAAAAAAAATTACCAACTAGAAATCTGACTTTCAAGCTTTGCCCCTCATCTAACACTGCTGTTTATTTTCAAAAGTACCATCAACACAAAGCAGTGTTTCTTCACAAAGATGTTGCCTTTCTGAAAGTTTCTTCAGGTCTTGTATCCTATACCTGGGTGCCTAGGCAGAAGCACATTCTGTGGAAAAGCCATGTTTTCAACTTGCTTTCCAGAAACAATAGGCACTAAGTCTTTTCAGCTGGAAATCTTTCACTGCCTCCAGTAGTGCTTCCCAGCAGTCGCATTTATACAGACCACATCATTTTTACTCCTGAAAGTTTTCTGATGTGATTTGCAAGAAAGATCTACCTTGTAACTAATGAGCCTCATGTTCTGCCCATCAGGAGATAGTGAATTCATGGAGTTAGGGCTGCCTCTGCTCATGATGGGTACAGAGGAATCTGCATGCTATCATCATGTTAACAGGAGAAAATTAGCAGAGGGAGCAGTGGGAATGACAGATGAGGCTGTGTTCTAGGTTAGCATTATTATGTTACCAACACAGAGCATCGAGCCCTGAACCAGAGAAAGCATCTGCCCATTTTCCAGGGAGCTAGGAGTAGAAGTGCTAAAACTCTCTAAACCCCCTCAGGAACAGAAACATCTGGAATTCCACTAACAACAAGATGAGAGAACTGCAACATTGGCAACCTTTTTAAATAGATGAGGATTGACATAGCAGGGGGAAAACTGATTTATTCTTTTGATTAATAATAAATCCTGTTGCCCTTTCAGAAGACATCTTTAATTCTTAATATTTATCACATATCTTAGATAATAAGATATCCCAAATATAAACCATTAGCTTTAAACACTGGAGGACATTAGCAGAACAGGCTTTTGTATGTGTAGAAAAAATAGGACACAAATTTGACAAATTATTGGTCATGGAGAATTTGAGCAGGCCATCTTCTCCATTCTCAAATGTGATAAATTTTTTAAGATCAGAGTGTATGTCAAATGGAGTTCATAAAGTGGAAAATGACACTATTTACTTTCATCAAATAAAATGCTGTCAAGATTTATGGCTCTGCACCTCAGAAATCTATCTAAATGCTACTGTTATTTTGTGTAACACTTTACTAACCCAAGCTAATAGGGTTATAAACTAAGTTATGTCAGCAGAAGTTCCCAATGAAATATATTTAAAAACCCTAAATTCATAAACTGAAGAAACACTCCAAGTTTTTGACTGCTACATAAGGGGAAATATTGTAAGCTTATAATCAGCAGAGATGGGAATGTCATCTAAAGTCAGCTGAGAAACATGACCTGTGTCTTGACCATTATACACCTTGAAATGAGATGTAATGGCTTTAACCATCTTAACATGCAGACAACCACATGTAAAGGTAATTTAAAATGGTCTTGATCCAGTTTTGCCAACATGGTATTTAACTGCACAGTGGCAGATGGATTTCTTTAAAATTGCTACAGAAATAACTAGAACAGTAACATGTACTGCATCCCTGTTTCAAGTACACCAAGGCAAATTTGGCCTACGAGTCCCCAGCCTCGTATTTCCAACTAAAATCATTAATATTGTGATTACTTAGACAGTCATCTTGATCCACCATTCAACTATTGTTTTGTACTTTTTCCACTCTCCTCAGTGTAAGGACATCACAATTGCCTGTCTCAAACACACTTAAGAACAAAATACACACTTAAGAAAAACGTTCCACTGTGGTAAAGTGTGTCAAGCAAAGATCACCCCAAGTTATGGAACAGATGTGGCAGATATCTGAGACCACCAAAGCTGCCTCCCTGTTCCCCCTCCTTTCCCCTGACCCAAATACGTCTCCATGGATTCCTGGATCTCTTATTGTTAGACCATTTGATGGGAGCTTGAGATAAGAGATAATAAGGTGGTAGCATTGCCTGAGTGTTATCTCTGACCTAGGAGGAGGTAAACAAAGCTGGGGGAACACTAATAATAGATCCAAAGTATCCTCAAGGAAAGATAACTCTGCAAGTGTGATGAAATCAGCTAATTCCAGCAGGAGGAGAACACATTTCATTGATTCTACACAAGAAACCCACTGACTCAAAAGAAGTAAGACCCAAAAGTCAAAAATCCAAAAGAAGAGAAAAAGACTGAGCACAGGATTAACTAACATTAGAAGCAAGGGAATCATTTAAACAATAGAAACTGAGAATTCTGTAGCCAATGAGGATTAATTCCTCTGTTTGCTAGTGTAAAAATTGTGAAGTTTCCAATGACCTTGGGACCCACAACACCTCTGAGGTCTGGAAATGGATATGTCTACTGCAGGTATCCTTTGGAATGAGGCTTTTATGCTCTTAGAAGAAACTGTAAAATAACTCCCTTGTAATAGGCCAATGTACAGTGGTGGCACTTATCTTCTGCATCTGTCCACAGATCCCCTTGTTGCATTGATTGAAAGAATCCAGTTTGAATTCAGGTTCATCTAGGTAAAAATCTGAGCAGTGGAATTAATACCTTTGTTGGTAATATTCTCATTTCCCTTGATAGAGGCAGCAGCTTGGTAAAACACCAGTAGAAGTATCAGTTAAGAATTTGGGCCAAATATCAGAAGGATAACTTACAATAAAGTCATCCATTCTTTTGAGGAGTTCAACTGCAAAGATAGTCAATGTTCTTTGATGTTTCTTCTATAAAGTAAAGCACTGAGCAGCTGGAAATCCTTAAAGGGCTAAATGATGACTTGGCTGGGATTTTTCCTATCTGACTCTCTGACCGTATTTCCCATTTCTTTCTTCCAGTCATTAGTCAGAACATTACATTTACTCATTAGGTGAGAAAGTACCGGGGTAGGTTCTGTGACCTTCCCTTCCCTCCAGTAATGTATATTGAACCGCCACAAGCCCACAAATGAAACACCACTTGGCCAAGAGGCAACAGAAGGGAGACAATGCAACTTGCATGAATACAACAACTTTCAGTACAGAACCTCCAGCATCAATAGCTTCCCTTGATGTTAAACATGAACCAAAGCCAAGTTAGGAAACACATTGGGATTTTTTTCCTTCCTCTTCAAACAATTTGGACTGAGGCCCATTTTCTTTTTCCATGTTCTGGCTAGGAATTCTCAGTTAGCATTCCTGCTAGAGGAAATATAATACCTGCACTTCCTACTGCTG
Organism: Cisticola juncidis; assembly: GCA_013400215.1. Classification (NCBI taxonomy): domain Eukaryota; kingdom Metazoa; phylum Chordata; class Aves; order Passeriformes; family Cisticolidae; genus Cisticola; species Cisticola juncidis. Next base: position 576,630 of record VXBR01011069.1, read on the forward strand.
AAGAGTCTAGGCAGAGATGAGCCACAAGCTCAACCCCCACATAAACACACAAATTCATCTTTAAACTCCCTCTCTAATTTGAGTAGTAATCAGCGTGGGTAGTTACCATCTGATAATTATCTGGCATTGAGATGTTGTTAGCCAGATTTCTCCCATTTCAAGACGCTTTACGGAGTTGTGTGATGACAGGAGAAGGATGGGAGCCAATCGTGAGCCCCAGAGTGCACAGCATTCCCTCTAGAAGGAGTCTGACGTGTATCGGCAATGCAACAGGGTGCGGAGTCTCGAGGGTGAGCAAATGAGGTTGGCCCAGAAAATATGGGCCTGTGTGATCAGACAGCTTACACGTTACACCAAACAGATTGCTGCCATTAATATTTATACGTGGAAACTTGAGATCTGTGACTCAAACAGGGACAGCAAGTGTATAATAAATCACCGTCCTGTTTATAGTACTGCAAAAGAAAAGTAAACGAGATGTCTCCTTTCCACGCATGATCTTTGACAATAATTATAATGAAGAATGAACATTCTACAAGCCTTTGTAAACTAATGCCTTGCAATAAGGACTTTTTTGGTTTATGTTGGGATTAAAATTCAGCTTTCTGCAGTGAACCTTCTCAGCAGCACTTGAGACTGAGACAGGGCAAGACTGAAAGCCTAATTTATCAGACTATAATCATGAGAAGAAATTTAAGATGCAGAGAGCTATTAGCTTGACCTGTCCATAGGGTCTTAATGTGCTTCATGTCCTTGCTTCAGTAACTGACAGGAGTGTTTAATAGAATCTCTTATTTCTCAAAACCAAAGCCATCCATGCTTAAATTAGTATGGCTTTTTGCCCTGTGAAAGCCCTGGCACTGTACAGGAACAGAAGAATGCTGTCATAGGTGTATATAACACCCCTTGCTCAGCTGTGCTTATTCTCATCCACACAGCTTACCAGCAGACCCATGGAGCAAACATTTCCTTCTTTTTGTAAGTCCAGGGTGTTCCCATCTGTACCTCACAAAATGTGAAACTGTATCTTTTCATCTTATTAGTATATTGCAGGGAATTATTTTTGCAGTTATCAGATGTTTCAGATTCACTCTGACATTTAATCAACTACAAACACAGCTTATTGCTTGATGTGTTCAAGTGCCATGAACATTATCCCTTAAATAGAACATGTTTTGTTCTATGGTTTAATTAGGTACTGCTAAAAGACATTATCTTATTGCATTCATGCTTGTCTAGATTTTCTATTTGCTGTAATTGGCAGATAAAATACAGGTATAGAGTATTAGCAGAAATCAAGTGTATACAATTTCATGCATTTCTGAAAATTTGCAAATAAAGATGTTTATGAGAGTAATGAAAGGGTATTGACAGGTTTAGAAGAAATTAGCAGGCTCTGATGTTATCTTAGAGCACAAAAGGCAGAGGCAAAGCAAAGAGCATTTTGGTGTTTTTTTTTTAAATCACAGAAGGCAACTGTTCAGAAGTACAGTGTGTTGGCACCCACTTCATTTCTCAAATTACTATGAAGATGTGTGAAATGGAGATATTCTGCTCTTGTTTCAATGAGGAAACACAGTAAGTGGGATTCTCTGCAGTGTTTTTCTGGTTCTATCTAAACCTGCTCCAGCCAGCTTCAGGAGAGGGGTCAGGCTTCAATAGCCTTGTCCATCAAGGCGACTGTATGTTTGTTTGCTGCTGCCTCAACAGTGTGTGTAGCTTGCAGTGGCATGGTCACACTCACCAGGCATGGTAAAGCTGGGGATGCAAACATTGATCTTCTCTCACACTAGAGGTGATGTCTCCATTCCAACTGTTCCTACATGTTGTGCCTAAATATAATTGCAACTCGGCCCGGCTGGTCAACGTGGAGCACAGACTTGTTCAGCTTAGCTCAGTTGTCCTCTGTACTGCAGCCATAGGGGAATCCATGGTCTCTTTGTCATCCTTGCAGAAGGCAGTTTAAAATAAGCTGGTTTTCAGTAAACTAAATTCATATAACCATGACCCACATCTCCACTGGAAAATCTAGATGTAATGAAACTCAGAGATAGAGGAAAACAAATTCTACATGGGCCGCTTTGAAAATTTCTATCCCTAGAAATAGTTATAACCAAAAGTGCTTTCTGGAATACAACAGTACGGTGGATGTTTGAAACTTGCTGCAACTGCAGTGCATTAATAATGTTTAGGATATCAATTCAGCAAACACGCATTTTGACTTGAAGGATGTAGATGTATTCTTCATCACTGAAGTCTGAAAATACAGCTGGGCAAATTCTTTTCAGACGATAAAAAGCTCAAAAATGTGATTTCATGAATTTTTGGGCTGAAGTTGACAAAATGTTTTGAGGAAAAAATTGTAGGCTGCAACAGCAAAGTACTTCAATGTTTTCTAAAGTAGAGTTTTCCACTTTTTACTTGGGAGAGCTGTTCATAATTCAAAATGGGGAAAAAAATCAACAATCTGAAGCCCTGGGAGAACTCATTTACTTTCAAGCTTGCCAACATGTTATGAATACACTCAACTCTTTCCTTTTGGATTTTTGGTTTAATAAAACTTTGTTTTTTATCTGCCCAAACCAACACTTCCTTTTTTATTTCATCACCACCACCACCATATTATGTCACTCTCTGTTCTCTTTTTTCATTCATTTCCACTGCCTTCATGTTGCAAGCAGGACATAGTAGAGTTTCTAAGCTATTAAGTCACATATGAAAGTCAAACATGCTAATGCTAACATTAATAATTTTAAGACGTTTGCAGGCAGGATTAAAATGCAGTAATTTCTTTGACGGAGGAAAAAAAGGCTGCTCAATCCCCACAGCCAAGCTTAGACTGTGAGCTTTCTTTAGGGGATTTTGCTCAGTAATATTCTCTTGCAGGCTGAAGACATTCCTTGCACTGATTTCCTCTCTGTCCCTTTCCCCCTCCAGCTTCCTCCCAGCTCATGTCACAGCTCATGTCTGGCTGCAGCAGCCCCGTTCTTGTAAGGCTGCATTTGTCACTCTCTGCCCACCACTGGACCTGCTTCTGTAGTCACAACAGAGTTATTGATTAGAGTCATCTGGGGAGGCACTGCTCATCACTGCTCCCTGTTCTGGGAATTCACCGGAGAATAACATCCGTAACCAGACCTTCCAGAAAATGTATGGTACTTGGAAGGTACTCCTTGCATACATTTTTCTCTCCCACAGGCATGCTGTTGACCTTCAAAATCCACATATTTATCTAATTTCAGACTAGTAATGCATGCCATTGATTTTGTTATGTAGGAGAATTCTCATTGGTCTATCATTGTAACTCTGATGTAGGAAATAACTTTTTTCCCCTTCCAAACAGGAAAAACTCAGATGAAGATGTTTGAGAGCTTAATGAAATAATTAAAATAATCTTTAAATAAATACATTTCATGAATCTGCGAAAAGAAAAAGAGACTAAAAAGCAATGAAGAATACATTAATTGGAATATTCTAATTTGAAATATATTACTCTTGCAGTTGTTGGCAAACCATGTTTTAGACAAAATTAGCCAGTTTATTAACCACATTATAATAATCAAAGATTACAAGGTTAAGGGTGTGAAATCCCTTACAGTCTCTGTTGTGTTCCAGAGTATATTTATTTCTGTTATTTAAATCCGAGAACAAAAATGTACTGAGCTTATTAAATCCTACTAAATAGACTGCATTTGAATAAAGGGGAGATGTGCTAGACAATAAGAAACCCTAGTATCTCTTCCCAGGTCTTTCAGGCCGTTCATACAACTCTCCTAGTTTGTGGTTTAATGAGAAAATTTGTGCAGGATCAATGTCCTGCATAGGAAGAAATGCTGTGGAAAGTACTTATGTTCCTAATGCAAATGCATTTCCTTCTCCTATCATATACATACTTTTTTTTCTGTAATGAATTGATATTTATGATATTTATATATAAGTGATATTATTACTTATCTAGTGGCACACATTAATTTCAATGATTTCATTGTCTGACATTGTCAGATTTCCAGGAGCATCCATTGGACACTCATATCATAGAAAGGGGTTTCAGCAAGGCATTCTGCAGAAGACCCTCAGAGGTTCTGCCATAATTATAAGTGGTTCTGGAAATTCCCAAATTTACCTCACCCTCTCCACTTCACCACATAAGAATTCTTTTGTGTCTCAATAGCCACATGGTCACAGCAGACTTACTCTTTTATGCATCTTGTTTGGAAAACAGCTTTATGAGCAAAAAAATACTTGTGCAGATATTCAGAGATTTCAGGTATCAGAAACTCTGAATATCACTGCAACCAATGGCCATGAATACACAGAGAAGCCTGTTCTGCTTTCTTGCTTTCAGTTTCCTTTGACACTATATAAAGTAAATTTCATCAATACCCTCAGAAAGTCCCAGTGGCAAAGCCCCAGGCTTCAAAACATAAAACATTTCCAGTCTAGTGTCATTTACACAACTTCACCAAAGTGCCTTCTGCTGATTAACTAGTTTATCACTTAAACCAGTCATTTAACAGTCCACAAAAGTCTCTAATAAAATGCTCTGCTGGCAATTATTGTAATTAGGCATACCTGTCATTTTAAATCTGATTCTGCATGCATCTCCAGAGATTCAATAATTCAAGGTAGATCACCAAGTAGCTGGTTGAGTTAATTATGTGAATAATCTACAATTCAGACACCTAATATTATACCTACATATTCCCACGTGTGCCTGCATTTTCTGCTCTCATCTGCAGAAGTTTGGCAATGCTAAAGGGAACCTTTGCTGTGGGTTGTAATAGTACAAGATAAGGGCATTGTCAATCCACTGCTGCTGTGGATTCTTCTGTTCCCAGATGAAATGGGTTAGCATGAAGACTCATGTGGATCTGGACAGTCAGACCAAGGCACAAAATCAAGAGTTGAGACACTTAAGCTACGTAAAGTTGAACAAACAAGTTTAATCTCTATTTGTCACTTTTAGAGCTGTGTGGTGGTTTGAACCTGGTTGGATGACAGGTGCTCACCAAAGCTGCTCTTTCACTCTCCCTCTTCAAATAGTTGGGGGAAGAGAAATTTTTAAAAAGCTGATGGGTTAAGGAAAAGGAGATCTGTTGAACTTGTGAGAAAGCTGCTGGCAGCTTCCCAGAGAACCTATCCCTGTAGCCCTGCCCCGCTGCAAAAAACTTATCAAGCAAACCCAATAAACAGTGAAAATAAAAGGAGCCTGTGTCTTAGTTGCAAGTCCTAAGAACAAATCCAAGATCCCTTCAGGTTTCAAGCAAGAATTTTTCAGTCTAGTGGTAGAAACTGGAATTAAAATATTGCTTATGAAGCAACCACCTAAAGCATTTAAAGGAGCCCATCACTAAAACTCTCTTATTCAATGGTCTCCACTCTAATACTTCCATTTAGGAAGGAGAATTGATGGCCTATGCCAGTTAACCTAACAAATATATGCACCACTCAGTTTGCTGAAGGAAGAAACAACCCAAACACCCACAAAGTCAATTTTTTTTTCTGAGAAAACATGGATGGGGCCATGTAAAGCACTTAAAGATGATGGGCATCATCTGTGGGAAGGACACAGAGATTTTTGGATATTACAAATCAGGAATATGCTGCCTTGGCAGACCTGGCACAGGCTCTGCTGTGACTCAACTACTGCTAGAGTTGAGCAATGTCAAAAACACTGAAAGAGGTATTGGTAGTCTCACTTAAAAACTGCAGTATCCTTCCTCTTCCTCACTCTTCTTCCTCCTTTTACTTGTAGGAGAATCAAACCTGTCCTTCCCTCTAGGCAAGGATCATTGAGATCACGGACAGGCAAGGCAGCCCCTGAACTGTAACAAGAAACTTTGTGAAGAAGGTCCAAGATAGCAGTGGGAGAATGAATCCCTTGAAATTAAGGGAACAAATAAGAATGTAAATCTATTCAAGAAATGAAAACAATAGTCCCCGTAATCCCTGCTGAGGAAGAAGACAGCTGACCTGTGATCTGCAAATTCTAGAGGTTGCTGCTTATCCCTAATCTTCCTTTTCCTTAAGAATTTCCAAAATAAGACATGAAAGAAGACTGCAGCTTTCTCCCACATAATAAAGGTAGTAAAAGATAATATTCGAAAAGGTCACTGTGCCTTAGCAGAGGAGGAGGGATGGATTTCTATTACTGGATTTCTCTCTTCTGTCTGCTTTTGTATGAATCACATGCTGACGTAATTTCAACTCAGAGGACATTGGATAAAAAGATAAAACATTTGTTTACCCCACTGTGCTTGCAGACTACACTGACAGAGGCACTGTTATTTACAGAGAGGTGGGTGATGCAATCCACCTCTGCAGATTCCAGGAAGTGCTCAGGAACTTTGAGGGGGTTGGGAACATCATGAGATTCTCTCCTACTTCACACCTCTTGGGGCTGGGAGCAAAGAATATGTGTGCCACAGCCTGGTGGGCACTTTTCCTCGTCTGCACCAACAGGGAGGGCAAGGGCTAACCTGGGAAAATACAGAGGGTCCATCTTATCCTCAGATTGTTTGCATGTGTCCTTTGCAGCGTGGCTAATCCTCAGGAAAGCAAGTGCCTGTAAGAACCCAGCCCTTCCACACTGCAGAGCAAAAAGACTGTCTTTTAAATTGCCATATGTGAAGCTGTATTTTTTAACAAGTGTCTAGCATACAATTTTTCCAAATGGTGATGTGCAGCAGGCAGTTCATTAAAATGTATCTTCATGTAATTGAGTGTTTTCCACTTACAGTATCATTTGGCCAAAGGCCAAATGAGAACTTACAAGGCAAGGTATGTGTCATGTTCAGCACATCCCAAATCCTGCAATACACCCACAGAACTATGGACTGCAGGGGCTGATATGAACTTGGGAAATGGTCTCAAACTGAATTGTGATGATCTTCATTTTCACTGCCACCTGATGCACTCCTGAGGCTGCAGTCACATGGCTCCAATCAAAGGAAGTCTTTGGTAGTGTAAATTTATTTTATGTCAATAGTAGTAGACAAGAACAACACACATAGCACCTTTTATTGAAATCATATGTTAAATCGGTTCATATTTTAATAAAAATGTACATCTCTAAGGAGAAATATGAACTGTAAAGGTATTGTTTAGCATAAAAAAGTTGGAGAAATTATGGATGCCACCATATAAATGGTAGTTCAGGGAAGTTCACTGAGCCTGAAATGTTGTAGCACTCTAAGTTTAACCCCTGACCCCTGGAAAGTGCATTCTTTACAGTTACTATATACCCATGAAAAACTGTGTTTTTTGTGGAAAGCATGACTGTTGAGTATTTATGTTTTCCTTCCAACAGAGAAAAGGAAATAGAGAGTCCCAGGCTAAGATTTTGAAAACAGTCAGCAAGGGTCAGGTCTGATCTTGCCGAGGAAAATAGAATTCTTACATGAGATTTCTGGAAAGGATCAGAGTTGCCTCTGCACCAGAGGGTTTGGAAACACTGTCCTGCTGTTTGCAATCATGCTTTTACAAAATAATTACCTATATTGCTAACATGTTCTACATGTTGTTTCAGAGCCCTTGTAAAATGATTAGGAATTTGCCATTAGAAAAGCCTGACTTGCATTTTCCAAAATGGGAAAGAAACTTTCTAAAATACACTATGCCTAAATTAAATAGTATTTCAAATTTCTATTTGTCTGGATATTCAATTGATAGATGGTCAGGCCTACAAAGTCAAACACTCATTTGTATGTGCACAGCTAAATCCCATCAAGACAGCTTTTCAGGGTCCTTGCTCAAGGACCCTGATTTCAGGAAAGGTGACTCTCAAACAGGGCCCAATGCACTTCTGTTTTCCATACCTAATGCCTTCAAATTGACAGCCTAACGTCTTTGAAAACAAAGATTCCATTGTTTTTTTCACAGCACTTGCTAAGGTAGTTCTTGTCTCTGTATAATGAATATAATGTCCAGTAACATTTATTAGGGTATAAATTTTGAGGTACAGAAAAACATGTGAGGAATAAAATCTGTTCCTTTGCTTCTGATAAAGCACAAAATGCCTATTATGTATTTCCACTTTCCCTGTGTGCCAGGCTATTCTTTGCTTCCAGCTTTCCCTTCAAAATTATGCATGCAATTCCCAAGTAATGCAACAGAAAACAGTTGGCTCAGTGAGCAAGGAAAAGACATCAGTCTCAATAGGAGCAAAAGGTCTGATGGGAAAAATGATGGCTCTGTTTCTCAAAAAGGCCAAAAGGGAAATCAATGGCAGAGTTAAAAGAACACTGTGCACAGGAACTAGACCAGTCTTTGACAACTTATTTTTTGCCATCTTTTTCCTCCCCCATCCTCCAGAAGAAAAACCCATAATCAATTTCAAGTGTCCTTTGGACAACTAAATACTCCAGTCTTCCCAAATGAGGGATGCGGTCATCTGAAGCAGTGCTGTTGCTAAGAAACATTAAAGCCAGGACAATGTATTAATCAGCCTCCTGCATTTGTTAAGGCAACCTCCCAGTGTCCTGTGCCTTCTGTGTTCTTGTGAATTGGCTGGAGGTTGAAGTTAATAAACTGATCCCATGCTCTGAAGAGTTTGCAAACAGCAAAGTAAACATTTCACCTCATCACAAGCTCCCAAAAACAGCGTTGGTTCGATAAGTGAAGAGAAGCTTTGGCTTCTTGTAATGGGGAGTTCACCCAAAATGAACAGTACTGAAAAACACTCGATAGTTATTTCAGAGTTCTGAACTTCAGTGTTCTTTGTTCATCTGTAGCTGGACAGAGCTCCATGCAGTTTATTTAATCACCTGTTTTTATAGAAAATGTAACTTTTTAAACCACAGTATTGAATTCCAGAAATACTGAAAATGCATGTAGTGTGCTGTATTAAAAGTTTACTGAAAGGTAATACAATTTCCCCATATAGTAATGATTACCATGGCACAGGTTCAGTGAGGTAAATGATGCATGCTCAAAGAAGTGGCAGCTGATTTTTCCAGAGAATAAGTAGGATACTAGGCTTTTAAGACTGGAGAGTTCACTTGTGTAAGTTCATAACTGGAGAAAAGCACTTGGGGGTTAGTAACCCGAGCACAGGGCTGGTCAACAGGAGTGCTTGGTAAAGGTATTATTTGCACAAATTTTATAATTCTTCTCTTAGATGGGGGTGGGAGATAATACTGGCATTGTGAACAAAAAAGTATTGAGAGTAATGCATTTCAGTCCACATAGATTTTTCCAAGACAACAGTGATGTTCTTGAATTGGCTGAAATTTGGACCTGTTTCCAGTTATTTCCTGTTAGTAAGGTATTGTATTTCTCTGAGACTGATACACACTGACCTCTACTCCTGCCTCAGCATATGGTGTCCTTTTTCCATAGAAACTCAATAGCAGCGGAATACTTGTGATTGATCTCCTTTGAATGTTAACAAGCAAAAAACATGCCATTAATAAAATCCAAAGTATGAAAATCTATCTGTCATCAGTATGATAAATCTAGACCATAATTCCACAAATCAAATCCCTCTGTGAAAGCAATGGTTGTTCACAGATCAATTTGTGGATTCAGAGTAAATCAAAAATGAACTGCCCAGAAGCTAAACATTGAGTCCATCTAATTTAAAAAATATTTTAGTTCCTAGGTCAGATCATTCACACAGAGTTAGTGTATGGCTTGCTTATACCCACAGCTGCAGATTGGAGTCACCATTTTAAACACTTTTTCTAGCCAAAAGTGGGTACTTGGCAAAGCTGTGGAATCGAGCCATTACGTGAGGAGTGTGCTGGATGTGGACATTTGCTATACTCCCAAGTTACAAGTTACTATGGCTGATTTTTTCTTGTTGTTTTGATGGATGAAGACATTGGAAATACTGCCTTACTTTCTGGGGGGAGGAAAAGGGACAATCTGCAATAAAGAGTCCTTTAACCTCTAAGCTGATCACAAGTATTCAATCATCTTTCACCTTTCTTGTGCAATGGCTTTCTTTATGTGTGAATTCTAAAGAATGAAATCCAGGAGATGCAAAGGTGGATCTTGTTCTCCGATGGCTTTCCCTATTCACCTCAGGAAGAATTTGGGTTCCCAGGCAGGAAAAAAGGTGTAAGACCGAAAGCAGAAGAAAACCTTTACAAATTTGCTGTTAAGAATTAGTTTTTGGAAATAGTGTCCTAGGTTTGTTTCATAAACTCTTTCGCGTAAAACTTAGAATTATTTCCATGAGGATAGACAATACTTACACTTTTTCAACCTGAGCACTCTGCCTGCTATGCCACCCTTTCTGCTTTCTCTCCTGCTACAGTCAGTCCCTGAGGCCTGAATTCCCTCCTCCTAGAAAGAAATTTGAGCACTTCAGCTACTCCAGCTCAAACAGCCTCTTGCTAAGTCATTAGGGAAGTTTCCAAAGGGACAGCTCTCCCTCTCCACTCTCTGTTGCATATCTTTGTCATCAGCTCTAACCTCTATACTGTTACAGAAATGATGAAGTGTCCAGCTTTTGAAGGAAAAAGACTGAGGCCAGTGTGTTATCCTAAGCATGGGATAGTTTTCCTTCTTTCTGCCTTTGGAGATGCCCCAATAAAGAAGTGTTTTCCTATCAATCCCCTCTCTGCAGTATTTGGCATTAGGTGGTATAAGCATTCCTTATCTATGCTGCATAGTCCCAGCCAAGCTATGGCTTTCCTTGGTGCAGCAGCCAGGGAACCCTGTAGATCATCTCACATGATTCAAGCTGAACTATATCAAAACACACAGGGAAAATCCTGTCCACTCACTGTGGTGAATAACCTCAGGATGTTTGCTGGACTTCACAACACCTCTGGCACTTTTGAGCATGAAGTGCCATTAGCTGGGAGGAAAGAGCTGGCAGGAGGACAGGAAGCAGCACTCTGCCTTCTCTATTTAATTGTCACCATATTTTGTTCACTTTCATCTGCAGAAACCACTTAATTCAATATGGATACACAGCTAAGAACAATAGGGAATCAGAATCTTATTTTAAATATCAGACACCGGTAGAACTCAACACTTACGTAATTCCATGAGGTTTTCACATGTCAGTCTGTGCTTGTCAGAAATAAAGAACTGGATAATCTCCAAAACTGAAAGCCAGTGTCCAGCTCAACCACTAAAATTTGGCAGAAAAGCAGAAAAGTTTGTACTGGTAAAAACCAGCTGCTAGGGAAAAAAAAGAATAAGGCAGAGAAAAAGAGAGCTGAGCCCTCCAAAGCAGCTTTTCAGGTTTCTAGCAGCTTTTCAACAGCAAAAAAAAATTAAGGAAAAACCTTTACTATCAATAGTAAACAATAAATACAGGTCATCAGGAAAATGTAGGGACTGATAGAGAAAAAAAGTGGGTATGAAGACAATAACCTTGTAGATGAAACACTAACCTCGTGTCAGCCAGGGAATACAAGGCACAGCCTTAGCAAACCACCAGTGAAAATGAAACCAGGCCTGCACAAGCTGTGAAGACAAATAAAAGCTTCTGCAGTCATATAAAGCAGTAATCTTGCTGAGCGAACTCTGTAGGCTTTGAAAGACAGGGCAAACATACAGAACCAGAAATCTCAATGACTTCCTTACATCTATGCTCAGCAGGGAGACGGGAGGAAGAGGGAATAATTTTTCTGTGTGTAAACAGGGGAGGAGAAAAATAACTAGCAAGTGAGGAAGGTACTGGAAGAATCAGAAAGGAATAAGATCAGTCAAAAAAACTCCAGATAGCTTCAGGACTTGACAAAACAGGACATTTTCAATATTTTCATTCATGTGAGCTACAGACTAGAGAGAAAATAATCTGAACTCTCCCTTTGTTAAGATGCTAACAAAGGAGGAGCCATGAAATACAGCCCTTAACAAAAAGGTTCACAGATGTTCCCAAGCGAAATCATTAGCTGATTTTTCTCTCACTTAATAAGATACAAATTAACTATTTTGTTTCTTTAAAAAGTAAACAATTATATCTCATCGAAATAAGCTTCAAAAGAATAGAGATTCTGTGTCCAAATGAAGTTCAGGTCTTTTCCCCTCAACTGTTTGGATGCTGTTGTTTCAGAAACCTGGTCTTGAACAACCAACCCTCCTTTCAGCTGGAGACTGCAATGAAGTCACAAATTCACAATGAGGACATCAAACTCTTGCTACAAAAACAAAAGCCATGACACAAATTCAATATCAGCAGTTTTCCAAGATTCAGAAGAGGGCAAAAAAGTCTGTGGAAGTGCCAAAACTTACTTGAAATCATGTCCTTCATAAACAAGTATACGAAACAATAGAGGGTAACACTGTCACTGTTAATTGAAGACACTTGGATATTTTAATCCTGAGGCCCCACTAAAATGCATTAACAGCCATGAAACATGACACAGCCCTGGTTTGTCTTTTTGTCAGGGAACATAGATACCATCAAACTTGTGCTTGAGTGCTACAAAAGAAATGTGCTTTGCATATTGGATCTTAGATAGACATTTTCTCTGACATGCTGATGAATTTTTTTTGCACTTACATTGCAATATGTGAGATTTTACCTTAAAATTTAGTTCCTGCCAACATATGGCTTTATATTAATATCACATATTTCACTTAAAATGCGTGCACGAGGACCAGTTTGAAAATACGAACCAAGCACACCCTGATGCAAAATAAGGATAGACATAATCTTTAATTTTTTTTTTCAAAATATCTCACTTGTCTTTTAGTTAAATCATATTTTCACTAGGACTGATCTCTGTCTTTTTTTTTTGTTTGTTTTCTAGTAGAAAAATTGCCTGTATGAATTAATGCAAAATAAAATTTGAATATTACAAATAATATGGCTCTGTGTTCTTTCACTCACCGAAGATAGCAACTGACACTTTTAAATAAAGTTGCTTTAATTGCTGCTGATGCTTTAAATGAAACATTGTGGCTTGGTTCTGTCCTTCTGTGTGACTTCTCTAACCTTGGTGGGTTTATGTGATGTGTAAAACCAGATGTAGGAATCCAAAAGAAGGAAAAAAGCATTTGGACAGGCATTTGGGCAGACATGGAGCAGTAAGCAGTACAGTGTCTGCTCTGATGGACCACAGGATGGTCAGAAACAGGGTGGTGTAGTGCTACATCCCACCAAAATAGTATTTTTACCCAGAAACTAGGGTATTTTTACCCAGAAACTTTCCCTGCAAACTTTAAGGAATATTGGAGTGAAAAAAATCTTTTTTTTATAGCACATTTGTTGTGGAGGTAGAAAGACATTGTGAATGTTCGCTTTTTCAATACTGATGTTGCCACCACTCCCAGGATATCCTTCAACCTCTTCATAATGATGGAAGAGACTGTATTGATTTACCTTCAGAAACATCTTCTTGCCATAAGTAGGTCCCTGAGAAAAATACTTTCTCAACTTTTCCACTCCCGTTTAAGTATTTAAAGGCTTTTAGGAGTTTCAGTAAGAATGTGGTAAGCAAGAAAAAACTTGTCTGCTGTTACTGCATCACATGCAGAGCCTCGTCCTTTCCCTCTTCTGCATTGTTTTCTAACCAGTATTGCAAGGATTTCAGCAGTAAAGCTCACGAGGTTTCAACAGGCTGGACAGAGCATCCAGTGCCAGACTTTGATGGTTTTCATTTGCATGATAGCTGTTCTCTCACACTGCAGTATCTGCACTGCCAGATACTACTGGCTGCTTGGGTTTGAACTTATCCTTGTCAGTAAATGGTCTAATCAGCTGGTTAGTGGCTGTGTGTCCGTAACAAAGCAACAAGTTATTTTCATTATTGTTGCTGTTGTTATTACTATTACAATTATTAATATAATTATCATCATCATCATCATCCTGGTTATCATAATTATAATTATCAACATAAACTGAGAAGCTGTTAAAAATGTTAGTCTAATTAAGCTGAGGAAAATTTTATTTCCTGAAATTGTTGGAATTCTTTACCAGTTGAAGTATGGGGTAAAACTCCCTCAATCTGAACGCAGTTGCTAATTTGGCCAACCAGGCCATTGATGAACAGTCCAGGAATGTTTTTAGCATCTTAATACAGAAAAAAAAAAACAAAACTCAGAATGAACACAGCTTGGAAAACTTTATTCTGTGGTTATGCCCACTGCTAGTCTTTCTTTTCTAAGAGTCTGGGAGATTTGGGAGTTTTGGGTTTGTTTGGGTTTTGTCTTTGTTTTTACCAGTAGCCCTCAAATCATAGAATTACAGAATCATTAGGTTTGAAAGGGATCTCTGCAGATCATCTACTCCAACCCCCTTGCCAAGAGGGGAGTAACCTAAAGCAGGTGACACAGGAACACATCCAGGTGGGTTTTAAATGTCTCCAGAGAGGAAGGCTCCATGACACCCTGGGCAGCTGTTTCAGTGCTCTGCCACCCTCAATGTAAGGCAATCCCTCCTCATGTTGAGGTGGATCTTGTCCTTTAATTTATGGCCATTACTCCTTGTTCTCTCACTGAGCACCACTGGAAAGAGTCTGGCATCATCCCCTTGGCACCCACCTTTGAGATATTTCAATGTATTGATGAGAAATCTATTACTTAATGGTTTAGCTAGTACCTTAGATTTGCTGAGGTCAAGTCTTAATTCAGTAAACCAAATGGGTACTAGTTTTGCAACATCCCTGGCTACATGCATAAAGTTTTTCATATATACATATGTTTTTCTTCCCCTCATGGCTGCTTAAAGAGTAAGTAACTTGACAAGCTTTGGAAAAGAGGCAAAGCTAGCAGAAACTCGAGTCTGCCTGGTCAGAAGTGACAAAACAGCCAGGCTCTGAGTCCTGGAGAGTATTTCTCCATTACAGCTATGCTGACAGGATCCCATAAGAGCAAGCATCAGATCTATTGGAGACGCAAAATCAACCAATAGATATATGGAGAAAATACAGCCCATGGAAATGTGGTGAAACATTGTAACTACTACATAAAAGGCCTGTGCAATATATCTTAACATTTAATCTGCAGAAGTGTGTTCAGCTGTACTAATTTCTCCCAAAGCTTTGCATTTAAGAGTATGTGTTTAACATTAAGTCAGACTTTCCAATGCCAAAAGCAAAAATTGACATGGTTTCCAGATGTAGATTTTAGTAGATCATGTCTCAGATAATTAAGGGCTGTCAGATCTGAGTGGGTTAGTAATTGAAGCTGTATAGAACACAATTTATTGTCAAACAATACCAGACCTTCAGTGAAAAGCAGAAATCACATCTCTCTAATACAGGCTTTTCATTCTGGGAATAAGCTTGGAGGTATGGATTGAAAACATCAGATTTTCCTTCCAAATGGAAAAGTTAAACAAAAAGCAGTTCCCTGGAACATTCTTTATATGTGCTGTGTTATTTGTCTCTCCACATTACCATGTTTGCTTCTTGTTTTCTTCTGGAAAACACGTACCAATTACGCAGTTTCCCTAACCTACTCTACTTAGAGGAGACAGACCTGAACATCAACTGTTTGTATTCAGCTCACTGCTGCTCAAAATAGTTTATAGTTGAGAATAAACTGAACCATCAGAAATAGGATCTCAATCCTTTGAAATGTCAGCAGATCAAGTTCACTGCACAAGCAGGAGCTGAATTTTCAATCCAGAAGGCTGCATCATTGTCAAAAGCTCAAGATTATTTAGGTGAGCTGATTTACTAACATGGCAACTAACGAGATTTGTGCTCCAAAGTTTGATTTATACTTTGGATTCATCTTGTCAGACCAGCTGTAAATAATATCTGCTAAGAGCAACATTTTACATGGTCTGTTTTCAGTTTGCTCAGGTTGCTGAGAATCCTATACTGAGTCATCTCAGCCATCAGAGACAAACTTTATTTTGTCCTGGGCCACCGTGTAGGAAAGCTAAAAGAATACTTGCAAATGGGATGTTGGGGACTGGCAAGAACCTGACCCAGCATCTGCAAAGGCTAAGCAGGTCTCCTGGTTCAATATATCCCTCTTTATTTCTTCACAAGTTGGACAGGCCCGTGGAGGGAAAGAACCAGACCTGCAGCTGATGTCTCTTACATCTCTTCACTGATGTCTAGGAGCAGGATTATCTAACACTAATAGCATTATTTCACTGAAACAAGAGCAAGATGGTCCTTAACTACCACAAATACTTAGCAGGTCTTTGGTTTCAACCTAAGGGAGAGAATAAAATGCACTCAACCTTCTCTCAGTCTGCCCTACAAAAAAGGAAAATTAAAAAAAAAAAAAAAAAAGAAAAAAAAAAGGTGACTTGGGCAACTTTGACACATCAATACTGAAGATAAATCAGAGAGCAGAGAAAGGTAAAAAAGGGCTCTCACTTTCCAAATCCCGAAATCCTGTCAGGCATCTTCACAAAGTTGTTCTTTCACAGCATTCACATCTTTAATCTTTTATTGTTGACTAAATCTGAATATCACAATGAAAAAAAAAAAACAAACACCAAAGTGTTGAAGAATCTGTTCTTTTTTTCGTTTTATATTCTAACTTTAAAAGTTGTTGGGAATATTAATGAATGAATAAAATAGAAATACATTTTAGAAAGAAGGCAGTGTGTTTTCAACTTGTTTGGAAGTACAAGTTGCAGTTCAGATACATAACATGAACTTCAAACAATGATCTGCAGACAGCTTCCCACAGGGAAATCAGTGCCACATGTAACAAAGCCAGTTTGCTACATACTTTTCTGTTCTTCAATATGCTTGAAGTTCACCAGAGCACAAACAGAAAATGCATCAAGGACAGACAAAATTCTGCAAATGGCAGCATTTTAAAAGGCTGCATGTCCCAGAACGTGTCCCCTTTCCTTTTGGGTGCAGTGGCCAACTGGGTAAAGCACAGGGAGTATCTGTGCTGCATTTTCATACCTGCACTGGGCTCAGGTTTCCATCAGAAGATGTAACATGACATCGGACTGGTGCCTTCATTTCAGCAGTGGCAAGGGCAGGTCCTGTATGCAGCTGCTGGATGCTGCCAGGCTGCAGATACCCAAGACAGGAGGAGCTATGTAACCTCTGAAGTCTGTCCTCATGTAATTAAAAGCAGAGCTGGGGCTCAGCTTCCCAGCATCTGCTCTGCAGCAACCTCACACCCCAAAACAACTTCCCTGGCAGAGCTCAAATCCTTAGTACAAAGAAGTCATTGAAAAGCAAATCATTGTAATCTGTGGTATAGAAAGAGGTTCTGCAGCCTAGCTGACAGTCCTTGCTCTTTAGTACTGATTGAACGGTCATTTGTTATAATGAAGGCTAAAACAGTCAAGCAGCTGCTACAAATATTACTGTTTTGATTTATAAATACAGAAAACTGTTTGTCTGCTTGCCATCTTGCCATAGAAAAATGCAAAACTTCACATTCTCTGTTTTCCAAACACAGTTGTCCAGGTAAATTTTCTGAGATATTTTCCCATTTGCTTTTCATGTTTTAATAACAGAATATTTCACAGGCCAATGGTAAATTTGTGAAGGCTAATGATGTGGTGTTATGCATCTACCTCAGATATCAACCTCCAGTGCTAGAGAAGATAATAACCCAGGCTAACTCAGCAGGCTTGCTACCTTACCATGTCAACAGGGAATGTTTATCCTGCACATGCAGGATCAGTTTTACCTCAAGAGGTTTGGCACAGAAGAGCTGATAAATTCACAGCATGTATTCAAAAGCTGCTTTCAGCAAAACATTTCCACTTTTACTCTGGCAATGCTCAGATGTGGCTGAAGAAATCTCCACAAAGTGAAAGAGGAGACGGAGCCAGGAAGTAGAGACTAAAGAGAGATCATAGCTGAATTGTACTTGACTTTTCAGCTGCATCACATATCAAGGGCTTGCTCATTGCACAGTGGAAGGAGGCAAATGAATATAGCTATAACATGGGCAAGGTCTGGACAATAGTAATGAGGATGACTACAGCTAATAAAAGGCAGCAGTACAAATACAAGTAAATTAGCATATGGAAGGTAAAAGCACCGTTTCATCATGCCACACCAACAAAATTACCCCAGAAAATTGAATGTAGAGCTCTAATTGATGCAATTGAGAGAGACAGTGAAGCTAATCTGAGTACTTAATGACTATGATGTGAGCATCACAATGCAGTTGGAATGTACTTTTTTGCCACAATGTATCATCCCACCACCTCTGTTCCTCCAGAACAAATACATTTATTTGAATAGAAGCACTTAGATCCCCAAATCCCTTTGTTTCACAACAAAACCTGCATTCTCCCCTGTCAAGGAGCTGCAGTTTAGGATACCTGTGGTTGTAGCACAATATTTATCTTGGGATCAATTTCATATCTGTGCCTCTGCACAGCCAAAATCATGAATTTAGTTAGTTTGTTAACTTAACTGGTCCGTGGAGAACTATGGGGGCTGTCCTGCAAGGACATAATACTTCTTGCCCAAATGCATTACAAGTCCCCTCATGTATTACAAAATACCTTGTTTGAGGTATTTGATGCCAAACCTCCACAGTGAGAGGGAAACTGATTTTTCCCTTTGCATCATTTGAACACTTCATCTATCATTTTCATCATGTGTAAAATGGAAACAATACCAGTCTTCTTCCTAAAGGCATTATTAGACCCAGCTCACTAGTTTCATCTAAGACATTCCCCAGATTATAGTAGAAAAAATTATTATTGTGCTTATGATGATGATGATTATTGTTATTATTTTTTTTACTACTACCAAGACATTGCATGCAGTGATAAGATAGCAAAAAAAGTAAGGAAGAAGCCATACACTTTTCTTTGGTATCTTTTTCTTTTCTTTGGTTTGTTCTATAACAGGTCTTGCCTCTGCGTAGTTACATGCCTGCTGCTGCAGTCCTGAAACCTTGTTTCTTGCCATATTTTTCAATGGAATTTCTTCACTCTCTCTTATGGCAACTTGCTAAATATTGCCCTTGTTCGTCTTGGAGAAAATAAGAAAGAAAAAACAAATCCTTCCCTTTTTATTTTTCTTTTTTTTTTTTTTCCAAGAGAAATAGTTAGCTTTTTTAAATTATGTTAAGACATTCCTGAATTATTACTGACAAGGTGCTTTTTTTCCTATTAACTTGTTATTTTTTCTTAAAAAATAT
This sequence comes from Cisticola juncidis, assembly GCA_013400215.1. Taxonomy (NCBI): domain Eukaryota; kingdom Metazoa; phylum Chordata; class Aves; order Passeriformes; family Cisticolidae; genus Cisticola; species Cisticola juncidis. The sequence goes on from VXBR01011069.1 coordinate 595,635, forward strand.
TCTCTGAAGAGGACTTTTAAAATAAACAGGTAAATTGAAGAAGCAGACAAAAATGTTTGACCTGTTTTGCTGATGTGCTACTATTAAAATCAGCAGCATCTGTTATTAATGTTGTGTGTTATTTTTTTATTAAACTCATACATGGCTTGCAAATCATTTCTGTTGATCAGTGGTCCACCTTCCAAACTTTTCTGCATATAAAATTAGGAGGAAAAGTAAAAGTAAAGTACAAGGACCCCTCAAGATGTGTACTACATCCATTCCCAGCAAAAATCGATGTTGGAACAAGGGTTTCCAGTAGAATACAGGCATCAATAAACAGAAACAACCTATTTCCATGGAAACAGCTCATCTAAAATCTGGACAAAGAAAGCGTGTGAGTGCTTACCTGACTGTGTGTCATCTTTAACATGAAATTGGTGAGGTGAAACCTCCTCTCCTGGAATCTGGCTGGCTCCCTGGAAGAGAAGAATTGTGGTCCCCAGCTGAGGGCAAGCCATGGCACATGGTCCAGACTTGGGAAGTGAAGGGATATCTGCATCACAGTGTCCTAGGCTCATGGAAGGTGGGGAATTAAGCTGTTATTCTAAAAGGCATGCAGCACTAGCAGTATGGTCTTGCATTATCATTGTGATTCAGGACAAGGAAATATGCTTGAAAGATGTATTAATAACTGCAAATCAGCTGGATCACTTTCCTCAACAATTTTATCCAGTGGATAGAGAAAGATGCAACTGTTTTTATCACAGTTTAAATGCTACTGGCACCCAGAGTGAAGATCACAGGCCTGTTTCAATGATACATTTCATATTAGTGCTTTTGTTATTTCCACCTGAATTGGAAATTTTCTGCAGAGCTAGAGCAAACATGGAGCAAATACAATTCATATTGCAAATGTGAATACATGCTGTGTTAGAGGGGGAAAGAATGCACTGCTCCTGGTGTTTAGACTAATATTCAGTTTGTAAGAGGTTTTATTGGAAGATGACAAGAGCTGGTTGCCAGCAGAACTGGCTTGGCAAGGGAGGCAGGCCTCCCTGAGAAAGCCCTGTAGGGATCCTGGTGAAAACAAGCTCAGATCTGGCCAAGTGAGGACCCTTTGAGAACAGCATTTTGCATACATGTGGCAATGTTTGGTTTTTGTTTTGTTTTGTTTTTTAATCCTTCTGAGGTACAGAATGAGCCATATTCTTCCTTTATTTGCTGCCTAATAAAATGCACATAAATTGCTCCACTTGGACACATGCAATAGTTGAAAAATCTGGTTAAGCAGGTTTGGGGGAGCACTGATGATTCGGAGATGGTTACAGACCTAGAAATCTCAGAAGGCCCTGCTGTTTTCTCCCTGAATCCCTGAGTGCACACCTGCAGTCACCTCATACTAAGGCAGTAGGAGGTGAGAATCTTCATCCTCTTTGAAAGCAGAACATGCCAGGAAATGCCCAATATGTGGCCTCAAGACCACAGACCACAGGATTCAAGCATGCATTCTGTCATTATTTAGCTGTGCAGGACTTCAGCTTGCTGTAGTCTTTGTGCTTAAAAGACTTTATTTTTTTCCCCACGTCTGTGCTGGATGTACTAGAGCATGACTTAATCTTTGTGAGATTCATTCTGGATCACTGTACTCTTGGTTACGTAATTTGTCAAGATGTACTACTTAAGGAGAAGCAGCTGCTCAGAGCAGAGTCTTGCATCAGAGTTTAGCAGCCAGATTGCCAATGCATGCACCTATTTGGTATCAGCGGAAGGTAGCAAAGAAACTGTAATACTTCCAGTTTTGGGTCCAGTTTGAAGTGTCCAGGGCAGTTTTTTGCAGCTGATCAATTTTCAAGGTCCAAGCTGCAGATGACATCTGTGTGGGGAAATAGGGAGGGAGGGAGGCTTCCCATGGGATGTGCTCTGGAAAGGAGGTTGTTGTAGGTGCTGAACACTCTGTGTGTGACCACTTTGGGTTGTGGGGATTTTGTTGTTTCTCATGATGCTCTGGGCACCAACAACCCTGATTAGGTGTATTTACATTTTCAGTGCTGCGTCCTTTTCTTGTAACAGTGAAGGCCAGAAAGACAAAGGAACTGATGCCATCTGCTTTCCAGCATGTGACAACACCAGGCAGTGCTAGGGCTCAGAAAGGGGTGGAGAATCAGTACATTTGGAGGTTATTTTCATAGCTTACCCCAGGCTTTCACACACTTCCTGACCAAGCAAACTGCTTGTGGAAACACTTTCATACATTTCCAAGAACTCTCCATGGATGTGCAAGTATTATCTCCATTTGGCAAAGAGTGCAATTCTGGGGCACTCAGAGACTAAATGTGCAGTCCCAAGCATTAGTGGCTGTTATTACTATTTGTTTTCACATTGTAGCACCTTCAATGAAAGCCCATTCTTAGGTCAGTTCCGTAGTCACTGCACAGTTACAAAACTAAATGACAGTTCATGCACAAATGAGCTCAAAATTCAAGTAACAGCATGTTGTAACAATAAATATATTCAGAATTTCTGTCTTTCCTGGTTAGCCAGGAAATGGGGCTTTTTTGCCTCTGTCAAAGGCCTGGCAGGAGTCATCCTTCATTTGGACACATTCATAACAAACAGCTCTCCCTGACACTGACCACAGACGGTACAGGGAAAAAAAAAAAAAAACAAACCAAAAAAACTGGCTACCACATTTAAAGTTACTTTGGGGTGCAGGGAAGCATCAGCCTGCCATGCTCCATCATGAGGAAAGGGCAGGGAAAGGAAAAGGAAATTACCTAGGGTCTGCAAACAGCACTGTTTTGTTTCCCCAAAAAAAAAAAAAAGTAAAATCCTTAATGTTACTTGTTCATATTAGCACAGGCAGGATCTAAACATATGTGTGCATTGTGCCAAAAAGAGAGACAAAAAAGAAATCCTAGGTGGCCTTGAAATTACAGAGTGTGTGCAGAGTGTGCTGCAGGAGCTTTTAAATTCCTGTGCAAAATACTTCACATCCTCAACAAAACCATATCTTAAAATAGGCCCATAAAAGATATCTGATGACATTGCTCTGTGTGAGTTCATGTGCATTGAACAAACACAAGAATCACCAAGCAAACTGTAGGTTTCATGCAAGATGCTCACAGTCATTTACTTTTTGTGACTGATCCAAGTTCCACTCTTATCCTGAAAGAGAAAATATTGATAGATCCCAGAGCAAAGCAATTGTTTCAACATAGTAAATTGAATCCAAACATGAAAATAAGATGGAAGACCTAATTTCCAGAGCTGTAGACACACCTAATTAGAGCTCTCAGCTGCAGACTCTGGAGATTCCAAATGAATGGGAATGACATATTACTAGAAGTAAAACAATATGAGCAGGAAGACATGGCACAACTTAACTCTAACAGATTATGTGAAGCTATGTAAAGATTATACCAACAGTTAAGCGATCTGAAACTCCACCAGTGCAACCAGAATTGTTTAAACACACTGCTGTCCTACCAGGCACTGTAAAACTGCAGTGTTGCTGAATAATAACATAACTTCCCATGTGCAAACCACCTGGTTTACACAAATGTTTTAAAGTGCTCGTGACCAATACTTTGCTGTGGTATGACAAGCTTACAGTATCTGACAGATGAGAGCTGTAGACTTGCAATGCTACCAACCACTGCGCTGAAATACTTTCAGATCTTGAATGGACCTTTTTTTTTTTTTTGCCTGATTTATTGAGAGCACTGTAAGTTGTGAGGAGCTATGAACAGTAACATTACACTTATGGCTGTGATATGAGCTGTCTTGCAGCTGGCTTTGGTACAGGACTGAGACCTGGTTCTTGTGAATGCAAAAAGCGACTGTTCATGACTTAAAGTGTACATAAAACACTGGGCAAAGGAGGCAAAGAAAATATGAATAACCTTTTGATATTTTGATCATTCCAGAGGACTGCTCTAGGAGAGACACCTACAATGGCTGCCTTGTGGGACTTCTCCATCCTGCCTTCCCTGATCTCCTAGATATGCAGTAAAATTAACAAACAACTCTCTGCCAGGATGATCATGATAACATTACAAGGTGCAGGTAACAATGCAAAGAAGGGCTAGCCTGAAATCTGCCTGAAATAAATGTCCAAGAAGAAAAATAAGGGGTAGCCGCTGGCTTCTGAAAAACAACTAATGCTCCAAGTGGATGGAGTGCTGTCACAGAAAGAAATTGGGAGGAAAAAAATTGCAAAAAAAGGAAGAGGACAGTAAATATATGTAGCTTTTGTCTCTTTTAGAGGCATGATCTAAATAAAAAGAAAAAAAGAAGGTAAATTAAACTGAAGCTAAAGTCTAAAGGAGAAATGATGATCTTAACTATAATTACTAGACTAATATCTTTTAAAGACAAGAGAGACTAAATAATCATCTCATGTGATTTACTGCTCTAGTGCTCTGAGGGGGACAGGATTCTGAGATTTTTGACAACCTCCTTTTTTTTATTTAAGACCTAAAGCTGACTATTTGAAATTTCTCCATGAGAGAAAATGCTGAAAAGACTTGTCTGAGCTCAGAAAAGTGGACAAAAAAGAAAAAAAAAAAAAAAAAAGATAACAAAATAGAGAAATTTTGTCTGCTTCACCAATATCATTAAAAAATAAAGACAGTATTATAAGATGTAGCATGAAAAGCCTTTCAAAATGAAAACTGACGTTTGGCTTTGACAACATTAAAAATATAAGATTTACAATTATGAGGAGTTTTTTTCCCTCAGAGAAGATGTGTGAAGTGAGCTTTTTTGCACAGCATTTAGGGGTATTTTGATAGTAAAACTTCCCATGAAGAAAGGTGCTACTGATATTGTTCTAGGCTCACTTTTATCCCATGTAGATCAGACTAACCAATTCTGCCCAAAGCTCACATTTTTCAGCTGTGCAAAGGTAGACTTTAAAAAAGATATCTGGTCAGGGCAGAAGAACACCAAGATAAAGAATTAGTTGTATTTTCACCCCGACACTGAAAGATTATGAAGCAAATGCTTAAGAAGCAGTCAAGGAGACCAAATGGATCAAAAAAAAGGCTTACAAAAACCGGAAAAAATTGTATATCCAAGTTCTGCAGGCTTTTCAAGAGGAAAGGTATTAATCAAAGGACAGTGAAGCACTGTACAAGGTTGCCTAGAGAAGAAAGGTTACGCCATGATGAGTCAAGGAGTATAGTCCTAGGATGGTGCAAATTCCTGGCGAGTGTGAGTTTGTGGTTCATTGATTTTTACACCTGCTGTCAAAGACTGGAAGCCATAACCCATACACAAAGTTGTGGGGTTGTCTTTTGGATATGGCTGCTGTTGAATGCCTAGGGCAAGCTGATGCAGCAGGTGATGGGAAGCAGGGTCAGGAGTTACAACACCAAAAGTCAGCTCACATCAGGACCCATTTTGTAAACCGAACACCTCAGGAAGAGGTATTACAGCAGCAAAGCTAAAAAAAGCTAACCTGTTTTACTTTGTACATAAACAAATGAGGAGCGCCCACACTGATACTGCACCTACATGGGAGAGTAAGAGAGGAATTTTTGACTTTTAATCCTCTTTAATGAGATTGTTGTTACATACCCAACTGTGCAGCTCACCTGCACGGGGTTTTCTGTAAATTTGAAAAGCCTTTTAAAAGGCTTTTTTGCATCCAACCACTCTTACAAGTTGCTTAATGCAATAAGAGAGTATCCAAACCAAACAAACCAACCATCCAAAAAAGAAAAAAAAGATTACATTTGCATATTTGCATGGTGGAGAATTTAGAGGAGTGATGGTTCTCTGGAGTGTCTGGTTTTGACCCATGCTTTAATTAACTGCAGTATAAAATGTGTTCAAAAATAACTGCAATCAGGTTAAAAATGTCAGTTGCTCACCTCTGCATTCTAAAGTAGTGTCTGGGTTGTGCTTTTAAAGCTACATGTAAACAAACTCAGCTAGAAATTTTTGCAATTCAAAATATTTAGCTGAATGACAAGAAAAACTAATCCTTGATTTATTATTAGACATGATAAAAGATTTCTCAACATCTTAGATGTTCAAATTTTTCTTTTGCTTTTTTTAATGCAGTGCTACACTGAAAAATGACTTTGTCAAAAAACATAACTGAGTCTTTTAAAAGTGAGAAGTGGTTGTTGAAACACAAAACAAACCTCAGAGAGGTCTAATGTTTGGAGATGTGTGCTCTACTCTTTCACTTTTCCATCCCCTTTGAGGATGGCATCGAATCTGATGTCCAAAAATTGAGGTGCTCAGAATCATTAGCTTCCCCTGAAACACCAAGGAAAAAGAAACTGGCTAAGGTTATCTGTCCTTGGCATAAAATCATTTAAAGCCAGAGGCTTATTTCAGACCTTGACATAAGTTTTGCTGCTCCCATTAGCTCCAAAGCATGAACAAAACAGTGGGACAGTGCAGTGGATGTTTTTGGTGTATATGTTACTGATTGTGTATACTGCAAAGCACCTGGGGCACTCCTGATTTTGACCATGGAGACTTCTGATCCTGTCTTGTCAACCAAGACACCGGGACACTTTAAACTGGTGGCTAGTACTTCACTGGAGGTTTGCTGACAATGGCGTTAATATCCTGAAGGCCAAACTTTAACCATGGGACCAGCTGCTCCCTTCCCTAGTGAGATGTTAATGGCAATAGCCTCCCTTTCCAACTCCGGGAGTCAGATCAAGGAAGTTAAAAGCAGGACTGCAGAAGAAAGCACAGGATATTCTTGATCTCATGTCGAGGAAACGAGCATCCTAGAACATGCCAGCAATTGCATTCACGAGGCAATCAGAAGCAGTCTGTGAGATTTGTTGGAAATTCATTAGTCATGTTAATGTGTGAAAAGGAACAAAAAATTATTCACCGGGACCAGACTGCTATCAAGGGAAGCAGCTGAGGGAAAGGAATCCTTTCACTTGTAAAGGGAACACTTGTGACGCAAGATTACTAAAATACAGTAAACACAGTCCTCCAGAATGCTATTTTGACAGATCAAATTTTTGGAATGAAATCGCGTGCTAAGTGGTATGCTTAAGCAGATGCTGGATAAAATCAAATCAGGACTGGATTTAAATGATACTTTGAACTTATTTTAGTGGTTCTTACTGATTAGGAAATATAATTTTACAGGACAATATTGTACATAATCAAAATGCAGTCATAAAGAAAAAGGTCATGATATTACTGAGAAATGGTGTTTTATTTTTGCAGTAGTTAGTGAAGAAGACTGAAAACAGTAAAACTAAGCATCTTTTCCAAAGCCTGGGCTACTAAGTTCCTTCAATTTGAAGTTAGTAAAGTTAAGAGAGTTTATTCAAACCACCAGGAGCTGTATACCTCTTCCCATTCTGTGTACATTTCTGCTGATATAGCTGTGGAACTTCAGGCTACTATCTTAAATATTTTTCTGATTTCATTTTACTAGGGAGGAGAGAAATTGTGTTTCATCACATTTTGTACTGAACAGTCAGCTGATGAATGCATGTCTCTTCTCTTTATTGTTTTTGAATAATTAATGTCTCCAGTCTGGAAGTTTTCCAATGTTACAAATCCACTGAACAGGTATCTCAGTCAGAGAAGATGTGATCTGCAGGGACACAGCAGGAGGAGCAGCAACACATAGAATGAATCCTTGTTCAACCCCTTTTCTGTATTTGTGCTCATGTACCCTAAATTTCAGCTGGCATCTCGTAGATCATTTTACACACTTAGGAGGAGAAGGAATATCCTCTGCTGAATCAATCCATGATGGGAAAATCCAGGCAGTGGTACATTCTATTGGGTTCAAACTGGCCTGAGGAAGACAGTCCACCTTCCACTGGCAGTAGTAGCAGCTTTCAGAAGTTGCTAGAGAAAGAAAGGTCACAAACTACAAATGCTGGTAAAAATGAATTCTGAACTTTCAGAAGTCATTCATCTAGATGAGTTCCACTGTGTTCCCCTGAGAAGTATGGAAACATCTCATTCAGCAATAAAAAAAAAAATTCATTTTGATAATACCTGAACTATATAATTCATTAGCAAAATTATATGCTGGATACATGTAATGAAGGAGGTGTGTAAATTCATTATCATGCATATTTTATTATGCCATGCAACCTGAAACAAACAGAACTGGAAAAGTAGAAACAATGTGCATTCACATTTTTGAAACAAAGCATTCATGCCTTTTCAAAACCAAAGAAGAAAACAGAAGTGGTTCATTTAAAAATTTCCCTGTCAAAAAAACCCAAAAACACAGCTCCTAAAATTGACATCCTCTCATGAAATGTTTTGATTTTAAAAACTGTTATTCTCTGCTGAGGAAAAAGTGTTCTGCAGAAAAAAAGTCTTCCTGCTCTCATTACCAGATACAAGCAATGGAGCATTGATTACACTGTCTTTGAAAGTGGAGATCTGTTCTGATGGCAATGATTTATTCCTAGCCTCTCCTCTCCAATTTGGAGATGCAGGCTGAGATGGTAGCAATGTCCTTGTGAGAGGTGACTCTTAAAATGGTATCTCTGGACTGGTCAGGCTGTGCAGCCAGCAGGCCCTTTGCAAATAGCACAAGAAGGGATCTGAGCATAATACAATGGTAAATGGAAATGACTGCAGGTGATAGTGTTTTAACTGCTCTGAAACTACCTGGCACTAGCAAGTAGAATTGCATCCACTCCAAAACACATTGTTTCCAAGCTATGGAAAAGTCATTTTCTGTTTCCTGACTTGAAAGCATCTTGCACCCTAAGAAAGAGTGATAAAGACATGTATGTTTTTATGTGATGCTTGTTCAGCCTGCTACATACCTGAAAACAGTCTTCCCCAACAATTTCCTGTACCAGCCGGATTTCCCCCCACCCCACCCCTTGGCTTATTAACACCAGGTGATGACTATATCTAATCAAACATCCAGACTGACTGTCTGAGATAAAAAATTAATTTGCTCCTTCTGAGAGTAAATTTCTCCCAGATTCATCCAGAGAAACAAATTCAACTGAATAAAAATAAGTAGGAGTGCATCTGACAGCTATTTGTCAGAGCTCCATAAATTCACTTATTTCCCATCACTTCGTGCACTTCAGGAACAGTAAAGATGAATGTGCTTTCTTCCCCATCTGAGGGGGCTTGTAGCTATAATTAAGAGGGTATTATTGCTGCAGTCTAATTGCATTCTTTAAAGTGTGCTGATAAAAGCAGATGAGGAATTGTTTTAAAGCTTGATTCCACCACTGTCTCTTTTATCCATGCTGAAACCAGTCACCAAATAAACAAAATCTGGTGAGAATAGATTTCACATGATAGCATTTTTACCACTCTTCTCAGCAAGAAATGTAATGAGAGGGAGGACCAGAGAGGTTGGCAGGATTTTAAATGCATTTTTTGTGCAATTGAATTTTACATTTTAGTGACTTTTTTCCTACTCAAATTTTTTTTTTAATTTCAGTAACAGTGGTTTACATTAGGGGTTATCTGGGTTCATTTATTGCTAATTCTCATCTGGTTACTGCTTCTGAGGTCTTCTTTGACCTCTCTTTTTGTTGTATACAGGTATGACCAGACTGTAAGCAGTTTGGGACCAGGGCAGTACCTCTCCTAGGCTATGAAAGCTCTACCCTCTTTGTCTGGAAACAAAGGTTTCCAGACAAATCAGAGTGGTAAATCATTTCCACAGCATTTGCCATCCAGATGGATTGGATTCTGTATGTTCATTCACTTGCACACTTATGCTTTGCACTCATGGCTCTCAGAGAAGCCCACAGAGTCCACTGCAGTTTACCTGTATTTTTACCTTCTCTTTTTTTCCCCTAATGAAATGTTTCTTTGACCTTTAAACACTAGTGAAGGCAGATGACAATGTGTACAAAATGCTAGTCTTAATTGTTTTGAGTGATGTGACTTCATTATGAAGCTTCCTTCAGAAGCTTAATTACTCCCAGTGCTGCATTAACAGCAAGGGGAAGGTAGCAAATGAGACAACGAAGGGAGTTCAGTGGTTTTGATCTTATTTTCCAAAATCGGATGATCTCCTGCTCTCACCATTTATTAATACAGATCATTTCCTCCCATTTCTCACAATTGAATTGAGTCTCTGTTTGCATGCTGATGGGGCAAATAAGTGGGGAGCTGCGTTCATCACTGCCTGATAATGGATGAGAGCTGCTTGTTCAGAGACAGGCAGCTCCTCTGGAGGCCCCGCGATTTGCCAGAATGTATTACATTTTTCCAAGATTATTGCACAGCAGATGATTAATATTGCATGCTCAAATGGCCTTTTCAAGGACTGAGCAGGGAGTGCAGGGGGACTGAGGGAAAGCCTCAGAAGACTAATTTCCTATCTGTACATTGTGATAGAAATGCATAATTTCAAACAGTGCTTTGTAACTCAGCAGTATAAAAGGGGAAAGCCGCTGAGCAACGTGTAGCCAGAGGAAATATGTTTTCAGCTAACAAAATCAGCAGAGCCCTGTTGCAATCAATGTGACTCCACTGGTTTGCATCAGTGAAGAGTCTTGTCCAGAAAGATTACTAGGGATGTGCAGAAGGGCATTACCACAGGTGAAACTGTGGTTTCAGCAGGATGAGGAAACATAGTCCTTAAATCAAGGACAGCTTCTGGTGTGGGTTCTACAGGATTATGCAGCTGGAAAAAGGATGACTAAAAAATTAGGTGATATCTGCTCTGGAGTAGTAAAGGGGTGTGCTGCATCTTAGTCTGAGTGGAAGGTGAGGAAGAGCTGTTAGCTCTTTGCTGTGGGAGCTCTGTATGGACTGGATGAAGTGCTTTTGTTTGTTTGGGGTGCTGTGGAATGTGTTAAAGGCGTGCCTAAGCCTACACTGGCTTTTGTAGTCTGCAAAGAGCTCTGCACAGCCCCTAGCACGGGGACCAGAGTTGAGTGGTGTAGGTGAGAAAAGCCTTTCTCAGCTCTTGTCTCTCTGGTGTAGCTTTGGTTGTATTTTGGCAGTGTTGGAAAGCAAAGCCTTGTGTAAATGCCCCCACATGACTGAGCTGCATTTGGATGGACCCTGAGTGGGCTCTGTGATTTTTATGGCTACAGCAGCAGCAGTGTGGCTTCTGCCGTTTGGGCACAAGGGCTTGAACCAAATTCAGTTGTGAGCTTAAATAATGTGAGAAAATGTCTAAAATTATTCACCTTCCCATTCTTTAGCCTTTTCAGGAGCACTCTTGGCAAGCTGCATGTGTCATGATTCAAAATCCTGGGAGCACATCCAAACTGGAAATGCTTCCCTCTCCTTCCATTCACGTGTCCTCCCAGCTGTGTTCACTGCAGGCAGGTTGTGTTATTCCTGACATGCACAAGTTTTTGATGCCACCTTGTTTTGGCCACTGCTTTCTATGTGTATTTGGCATTTATTTCTTTCACTCCCTTACTGCTACAACAAATGTCCCCTCTAGGATGATACTGACAATGCTTTCCTACCTGTCAGAGAGAGAAAGAGGGTGTGTGTGGGGTGGGGGGTGTTGGGCTGGGGGACTCTTGGGCCTGTTACAGGTGCAAAGGCTGCATACTGTGTTTGCTATCCTGAAGAGATCAGTCAAAATCACATTTAATATATAGACTTGGATGAATGTAGATTGTGTCCTCGTCAATTTCCTCCTAGCTGGATAAGTTCTGATAGCATCTACTCAGCATCCTTTATGTTTTACCTAATGCTGCCAGCTCTGAGCTAAACATAAGGCCACAGAAAGCAGTTCAGATCTCACAATTTTTTGTTCTGGATTCTCAGGAAAGGGTAGAAAAAACTCTGAGTACACTCTATGCGCAAAGGCCGTTTAGTTGGAGCTTTAGTTTGTCCAACCATACACCTATTGCACACTAAGTGTATTTCTACACGAGTCTTCCCAAATATGATTTATATCCCCTCTGGCTTCATCAAAGCATGTTGCCTAAAGCAAAGGAAGTTGCTCAAAATTTTTTGTTAAAAAGAGTGTTGACCTCACTATGTTTGTGAGGAGACTTTCAGAGAGGGTTGGTTTTGGTTTATATTTTTGTCCTTAATTAAAGAGTCACATTTTAGTCCTATGGATCCAGTTTTGCCATAGAACTATTAGTCAGTAAATCCATTTTTTAAATATTTGATGTTTATTTTATATTTGATTACTTTATATTTGATTACTCACTTGTTTATTGTCCCAGGAAGGACACTGAAACTTAAAATACTACTAAAAATATCAGAGAAAAAAAACAATTTTAGTGTATGATGAGTGATTAAATCTGTAGTGTGGGCCCTTTGGCTTCCTGATAGTGTTTTTGTATCACTAAGTTTGAACAGATTTTTTTGTTCCCCTTTTAAAACTCCACACACATAAATTGATCACTGTGAGGCTGTTGTGTTGCATCAGGATGTCTTGGGTTGAAAAATGTAACCAAAAATGTGTACTCTATTTTCATCTGTTGAAACTGGTTGGGAGATATTGTTCTCTCCTGCTCCATCCCTCCTAGTCCTGCACCTGCCCCTCCTCCAGGAGGGACATCACCTGTGAATGGGCCGTTTAAGACCTCTCACAGGACTCATAACATGACCTCATTCCATTGTGAGATGCTCCTCTTAGTGGGAGGAGCCAAAGCCATTCCAGCATAAAACCAGCAATTCCAAACACCAATTTCGTTGATTTTCCACTGAATTCTCAGAGGAAGACTGGACCCATCAAGCCAGCACTGGACCCTTTTTTTTTTTTAACAGGATCATCTCTACTCCACAGAACAACATCTGTTACTCCAGGAGGACTCATTTGGACTGCTTCCAGCACCCTGACAACAGGGTGCCAGGTCTTATCTCTGACTCTGTCAGGGTTTCTAGGACTTTTGTTTGTTTGCTTGTTTGTTTTTTGTACTACTGCATTTGTGGAGGTTTTTTTTCATATTCCTGGTAAACAACTATTATTCCTATTCCCATATTTTTTGCCTGAAAGCTCCTAAATGCAAAATTGTAATAATTTGGAGGGAGGGGGTTTTTACAGTCTCCATTCCAAGGAAAACTCCAGTTTTCCCTGACAGATACCTGTCTTTCCAAACCAAGACACTGGAGTAGGATGGTAATCTGGGAGAAGTGTTAGGTTATTTCCTTGCCATCAATTATCTGGTAAATATTTGGGAACAGTGGGGATTCTCAATAGAAATTAGGTGGGTGAATGATGGTAGAAAAGGTCATGGCCCAGGTGATTTATCTGCAGGAAATAATTCAGCTGCTTCGTAAAACCACTTCTACATCTGGTCCTTTGATTGCTAAACTATTCATTCCTCCTAATGCATCAGATAAATGCTTGTGTGAAGAAGCAAAATAAAGAGCTGCTACAGTAGAGCAGAAGGCAGATAATTTAAACATGGAAAAGCTGCGATGTCATGGGAGATGTACATAAGCATCTCTTTGTTCCTTTGTCCTTCTCCTGGCTGTGGGAACAAGCCAAGCCTTAGTAGCAAATGTGCTAATTCATTTTCTAAGTTAGCTATTTGATAAGAGGTTTTGCACTGTTGTGTGGCTGACCCACAGGGTGAAGTCAAAGAGATATTACAATAAAGGGGGAGGGGGGCCATAACACAATTTCCATGGTGGGCCTGTTCTGAGCTGATCAATAAAGAGGCTTCATCAGCATTAGCCCACCGGCAGCATCCATGGCATCCAACCCATGCTACAAACTGCTTGTGAGCAGTGCACATTCCTTGATACTGTATTTACATAGCTCAATGGAGTTTTAAAAGGTCAAAATCCAAGCAGTGCACACTTTGGAGCATTAACTACATAACACAATTGTGTTGCTGCATTCTTAACTGTGTCTTCAGAGTAGTGGAGTTTTCCCTTTTCCCTTTTCTCTTTTCTCTTTTCCCTTTTCCCTTTTCCCTTTCCTTTTCCTTTTGGACTGTGGGGCTTTCTGAGATGAGAACTGTTCTTTTTAAAGTTTATAAGTTGCAATAGGGACAATAGACTCCACAGCTGATCGACAGGAATGCTTTTAAATCTCCTCTATCTGCCATCTTCCTTTGTTGCAGTGGAAGTAGGTGTAAATGCAGTAAATGTACATCATTCCAGTATTAATGAAGTTAAATAGCATTTTTTTCAGAGCTACAGGAAAAGAGGGTAAGGAATGGTGCTTATGGGTGATTAAGGAGTAATGTTTGATTTCTGGCACTCTAAAGCAACCTATATTTTATGTTGGTTATGTTGGTAGCTGGCTGAAACATTTTCTGACTTGTTTTGGACCACATCTTGGGACCATAAGACCTTTGCCAAGCCCTCAGGCTGTTTACCTCTGGAAGGAAAGTCTCAAGCTGGTCAATCACCAGAGGACAGAGCCACACATTTTGAGTTACAGTATAAAGACATCTATTACTTTAAAGAGCAGGTGTGCAGTGTCCTGTGTTTTCTCTGTCTGATCAGGGTGTCCTAGAGCTGAGTACACATTGTATGAGTACCCGTCCCTAACTATGGGATGTCTTGACCTTTCCAAATGACCATGTCTAGCATGAGGGCACTGGATGCAGCAAAACCAAACTCAGCTCTATCAAGATGTTTCTATCAACCTTTACCCTGGGCCTAAAATATTTGCTGTATGAGCTAGCAATGAATCAGCAGTCCACACAGATAAGATATTAGCTCATATTTGTTCTTGCCAATAATTATTAGCCCTGAAATTGATTTCCTTCAGCACAGTCTATGCATAGACTATGGTGTCAGCTCAGAGAAGTCTGCCATGAAGCCCCTACAGCAAGTCAGACAGACCCAGAATTATCCCAGCAGGTCTGTTAAGGAGATACAGGGATAGAGAGGACCTTTTCTGTCATTTATCTCTTTTCCAGCAATCCTCCACCCTCATGGGTTCCTGATGTGCCAGAACAAGAGCACAGGTTTCATATAGAAAGCTGGTGTTGGTCTTTCTCTGCTGAGCTATTTTCCAAGTAGAATTGAAAATGTGTGCGTTTATTACCACTTCTCATCTCTTGTTGCTTGCTGTTAGAGAAACAATTATCTGAGGGTTTTGAGTTGTTTATGTCTGGTCTCTTAGGTCACTGACAAATGAGGGTTTATTTCAGCTCTAGGGTTTTGATTGTGTTACTTTGGTTACTGTGGGAGCAAAAGGCTGCTTTGTCCTTCTTCAAGAAATAGAGACTGGCTCCCCAGTTCAGGCTTTTGACAAACTGTCCAGGATCTTTATGGAGTGTGTCCTGCATCCCTGCAACTTTGTAATGGCTCTGGCGCATAAAATATGTTCCTTTAGTGCTTTTTCCTCCGGGAGAAACTGTCTGGAAATAGTCAGGAGAATAACCTGGTTTTGCAATAAGCCTCAAGTGTTTCCTTGGTTATAACCACCCTGTTTAATCTGCCCATGCTCTTGCAGAGGTGTGTGGCTTCCCAGTAGAGCTCATTGTGTGTTTGCTGTGTCGGGGCTCAGCCACGCTATCCAGACAATGTAACTTAGGAAGATACCATGAGCCAGCTCATGGGTCAACTCCTGCTGTACTTCCTTACCCCTCTTCCCCTTTTTATCTCCTGTTGACAAGGTGACATATTTTTGCCAAACATAGCAAAATAGTGCTCAGTGAAAGAGGCAGGTCACTCTTCTGGTGAAACATCTATGCTGACTTTTCAACCAAGACTGGAAGGCACCTACTTCCACTGGGTGCAGCTCTACTGCAATTTTTCCTTCCTCAAATCAGGATAAAACTCCTCATATCAGTAAGACCACACAGGTGGTGCTAATGCCAAGAATTCTTCAATGCCTCTCCTCTGCAAGTCACACCAGGGAACAGTAATGTCTCTTCAAAAACTTTTTTTTCTGCTGTCAAGCTACTGGAGCTTCAGAACAGTTTCTTGCTGCCTGTGCTTTCATGTAGTTTGATGCCTGTGTTTTTGGGGCTTATACATTAATGTTTGTTTCAGGAACTCTGCAATAGCTCAGTCCACACAGGGCAAAACCCTCTAAGAAATATAAGACCTTTGGCTACTCTGGCTTAATTCTGTTCAAAACAATTCTAACAAGACAAGAGAGATCATTAGTTCTTTGGGTTCATGAGACGGCAGGAATTAAGAGAAGTTGCTCTGCTGCCCTGTGAGCTAGTGTACACAGAGCACTAGAGAGGGGCAGGGGTAAGAAATGGGCTTTTCTGAGCTGTCCTCAGGGAAGAATTATTTTCTATGTGCAAAATAGAAAATATCTTTCTCGTGGTACTTCTGAAAATGACTAGTGGAATGAATAAATGCAATGTAATGAAGGGCAAGAGTGAAGTGAAACACATGTTCTCAAGTGCCCTCTCAGCAACTTCTTGGAGACCATAAAATGCTGAAACTCCAGAGACTCTTAATGCCAACTTCAGCTTCAAAACCATCCCTATTTTGACACTTAAAATGTCAGGTTCCTGCTGTCATCTTGCTGTGTTTGTGACCTGCTATCATGTCTGGTGGAAATGGTACATTTCCTTCTAAAGGCTGCATTTAATCTGCTTTCTAAAGGTATGTTTTTTAGCCATTAACCTCTACTCTCTGATCAGAACTCTTCAGAAAGAGCCTTATTTTGTAATCAATGGTTTGCTCCCAGGATAGGTGCAGTTTAAATTGTGAATTTATGCTGTTCCTAGATGGCTCCGTGCCATCTCCCCTGAAACTAAAGTAGTGGGTCTGAGTCATCCTTGAGGTATTCTAGGTTTATGCTGAAATAAGTTGGATACAGAGGATAAAAATGCAGTAATGCAACAGTGAATCATCTCAGGAAAAACTTGGGGTTTGTAGCAGTCACTTCAGTAATGCTCCATGGAGTACACGGTTGATTAAACTATGGCTGCCATTGCTGCCTCAAATTAGTTTTCAGAACTGCATGATGGATAACTTCCTTCTGGTTTTCTTGGGATAGCAAGGAAGCAGAATAGTAAAGGCTCAATATTGTCCTTATTTATTTTTAATATTTTCCCTGTGATTCATTACCTGAGACCCTGGATGTTTCCCTGAGAGCTATGATTCTTTGACGGGTCTATTCAATATTGCCATTTATTTGTTTAGGCTGAGAGATCTGAGCTTACAAAATCTAATGTTGCAGTGAAGTTCTTGCAGGTTCAGAGAAAATAAAATGGAAATTCCTCCTCCTGTTAAAGGAATTCTTCTTTCTTTGGAAAAAAAAGACAGGAACATCCTAATTTCTTTTTTTCTTTTTTTTTTTTTTTTTTTTTTTTTTTTTTTTTTGGACCCTTTTTTTTTTCTATCCNTTTTTTTTTTTTTTTTTTTTCTTTTTTGTAAGCACCTTATTTTTATCAATGCCTATTGAAAACTGTGCAATGATTTCATATTCTGAATATAGCTTTTTTTTTTTTTTTTGGTCTGCAGAGGTCAAGGGAGTGATCAGGAGCTATCACATTACCAGAAGGTATTAAAAATATGGAAGGTGATGAGAAGGGCTCAGTGTAACTACTAGCAGCTTATAAAAATGAATAAGGAGCAGCTTAACAGTTTTGATGCTGCTTATCTTTGCCTTTTTTATGAAAGGTACAGCAATCCTCTTCCTTGCCAGTTGCTCCTCTCATCTACCTCAACTCACAGCTATTTGTCCTCTTGGTTTCACCCTCCATCCCCAGCCTTTCCCACAATATCCCGACCTCCAGTAAAATGGGGGAAGGGAAAAAGTAGGAGAAAAAATACCAAAACCAGCCTAAAGTTTGAGGAAAATATTAGAACTCCCTATGCTCCCAACACTCAGAGACAGGAGGTTGCTTAGGGTCATATATACAAGCTGTGCTCGTTCAAAGATGGTCATGTGTCCAGTCCAGGAAGAACATTGATTGAAGTCTCTGCCTCTGAAGAACAAAGATGATGAAATTTTCCATGCAAAATGGCTGGCAAATGCAGCCAAATACCACTTGATGGATCACCATGAATCCACCAGTATCACAAGCTTCTAGCACAAGTGACAGCAGATAGTTTATCCCCAATGGCACAAAAATTATAGATGTGGTATTCATAACAACTCTGAGTAAATAGTCTTGAGACTGAAAAATATGGAAAAAATATGAGCAGCCCCTTGTTAAACCCCTGCACTAAATATTTATTTATTAGCTGGACAAAATGGATTATGTGGAATGCATAGATGGCACAGAGCATACTGTCCTTGCTGTTCAGCTTGAGGGAGACACAGGAAGGTTACTTGGGTTAGAAACCAGGTCAAGCAATCAGCCAAGGAACTGGGAACAACAACATTATGTGCTGTCAGACCAAATCTAACCTGCTAAAAATACAAGCAGGGCAGGCAGTGATCTTGCCCGCTAGTTCAGTGCCTGTGTTGCTGCTGAAACCCTTTATCTCATTGAAAATATGAGTTTTTTTCAAAAATATAAAGAGAACCCAATCCTGTACAGGAGAACAAATTCCAAAAGAAATCCAGTTATTATACTGGGAAATGTTAAGAAACCTTAGCTGAGGTGGCACAGAGTGAAGATTTATATACCAAGCTGCAGATACCACCAGTGACAACAGTCAATGTGTTACCTAAAGTTTTATACTGTATTTTAGCGAGCTTTTTTTTTTTTTTAAGTAGAAAATGTACAAATATGTTCCTTCTCTCTGAGAGACAGAAACAAAATATTTTAAGGGTTAATACGATTTCAGTTTTTTTTTCTTTAAGGAGACCTATTTGAATAATACTCATGATGGGGTTTTGTTTTAATGCATATGTTCTACTCTTTAGACCTGGGAATACCTCTGAAGTCTTCAATTTCAATTTGGCCATCTTTATGTCTGTGTTGTGGGAGGAACATAATTGTGAAAACAGGCTTTGCAAAACCTCTCAGTCTTGGGTTTTTGCCCAGTGATACACTGGAGGACTTCGTTATATGAATGTGTATGTTCTGGAACATCAGAGATGAAGAGAAATGGAAATCAGCACTGCATTTTTCCTTCCTTTCAAAACCGCTGCCATAATATGGTCTCCATTTGCTGTCATGCCAGTCAGTGTGTGTAGGACATGTCTAGCCTACTGTAGGTTTGAAGAAGGTGTCATACACAAGAGCTATCAAGGCTCATCTTCTCTGATTTGCAGGGAATTGCATCTGATGAATCAGTAATCTCATCTGCTTTTCCAGTTCCATTTGGTTTTGCCCCACTTGAAGCATCAATGAGTTAAAATGTCCCTGACCTGTCAGCTATGGAGTCACCTCTGCAGCTGGCACACATGGACTAGATAGTATAGATGAAGGCTGCTGGGGCAGTTTTTGGTGTTTTCTTCTTGTCTCACTAAAGTGAAAAATACTGAAATTTCCCACAGAACATATCCAACAGAAAACTGCTATTTTCATGTGGATTTATCCTTTGGATCCTGAGGCAATATTCACATCAAGTGCTCATGCTATGTGTGTGTGGATGGTAGGGAAGGCTGCTTTTAAGACAAGAAGAAAAAGCAGTGGATGGACAGATGGAGTTTTAAGATTTTTTTCCCAACAGGAAAGAAATTATCTTTATTTTGGTTATATTTTCTTTGAAAAACACCTCATACTTTCTAAACTCAAAAAGTTCCTTTCTGTAATTTTTTGGCCTCCTTATGCCTTAAGTTTACCAGCATATTGAAGATTGGAGACTTTCAAGTGTTTTAAAGCTGAGACTATTTTTCAGTGAAGTCACCAGGAGTTTCATGACTAATTTTAGTAGGGAGGGGGAAGGTGAGCAATCCTTGCCACTTGACAACAGACAGGAAGCTGAATACCTCCACAATTGCTCATCTGCTGACAATTCAAGAGTATACTGCTATCTTCAAATAAATAACATAAAAGGTCACCTCTAGACTTGCCTCTGAAAACAGGAGAAAGAAGAAAGCTGCAAAAAGTTTCCATGTCTGCTATGTTTTTACTTTTTAGTATTCTGCTTGGAAAATCTATCCATTGCTTTCTTGTTTGTTCTTCATCCTGTGCCACTTCTGTCCTCATCCTTCACTCACATACCTGTGTGTGACTAAAGGTGTCTGGTCCTTTGTGATCCAGCTCTTTAAACCACAGAATTGCTGAGTGGAAGGAGCCTCTTGAGGTTATCCAGTCTAAGCTCTCGCTCACTTTCTCCTCAAACAACATTTGTCTTAGGAGCATCAATCTTCTTTACCAAGTGACAGAATCTTATGAAAAATCCAGGATATCTGCAGCTTTGTGACTCTTCCAATTTAAAGCCTGTTTCTCTTCCTCATCTTCTCTACTTTCCTGTGACTATGGCAGGTTGCCAAGCCTTTCAGCAGGACACTTCTACATATTGTTTTTCCCTCTGTTCCTTTCCCCTCTCACTGAGTTGTCCAGCTCCCTGTAAATTTGAAAGTCTTACCATCTCTCATTTCCAAGTTAATATGGTCCTGCTGGGCACACTTGGAAGAAGCTAATAATCAAATATCACAGAAAATGGAAGTGCTTTGTTCGTCATAGTGCTGGATCACTCTACAATAAAAATCATTATTCCTGAGTCATTCAATGCATGTTCCTTGAGTAACATACACCAAGCTAGCAACATTAGTGCTGGAGACTATGGCCATAAAAAAGAGGGTGAGAAATATTGCTTGTTCTTTCTATCCATGTCAGATTACAAGACAGCCATACATGAGTTTTCTTTGGCTTGAAATGCCTGCCTCTTCCCTCTGCTGAGGAAGACAGAGCCAGGGAGAACAGACTGCAGCATGTGGGAAGCAGAAGGCCACAGGAAAAAATGCACTTGATGCAGCAGCTGCTGCTGCTGAGCTATTGATGATGGACAAGCGCTGTTGAAACATGTAGGACAGACATGGAGAAAGGTGGATAGGGGAAAAGAGTGCTGAGAAGTTAGGCCTGGAGAAAAAGCCCAAAGCCAAAGGAACTGTGTGGGTCTCCTCTGCCAGGGAGCTGTGGCGCTGCTGGGTTTCCAGACAGTGTGTGATGGCTAAGACAGCAGCAGAAATATTCATTAAAATGACTGTTTTAGCTTTTTGGACAATTAGTCCGATAATTACGCCACTTATTTATTATAATAGCCTGCAGTTAGTGGATGCTCTGCAAGGGAATTAATATCTCCAAATTATTTTAGAAATACCCTGAATGTGCCATCTATTTAAATAATAATGCAGAACATCTCTGTAGGATGTTTAAATAAGTTGCAGATTGCTGTGTCAGGGCACCCTGCTACCCAGACATGCTGACCACTGTTCCAAAGCCACACTTGCTCCTCAGAAAGTCAAACACACATAAGGAAACATCTCTTGCTATGAGTCTGGGAGCAGGACCCCAAGGCTGCCATGTGCACTACCAGAGCAGGGATGCTCTGTAGTTCTGTAGCAAGCTCTGTACACCCACCCAGGCCCTGTTCATGCTTTGCTTCCATCAACAGCAGGGTAATACCTCGCCTGCCTCAGCCTTGGCTTGGTTTGTGACCTGCCTCCTTGTCAGACAGAGATGGTGCCTTTGCCCACAGGCTATTTATGATCTGTTCAGCACAGCCTGTCAGAGGCAGTTAAGATACCTTCACCTAAGCAAATGCTACTTGCTATTGCCTTGTTATAAAACAAAGGTCGTTTGAACTGAAAATACCTCTGTTCCTAACAAGAGTGGGGGGGAGTTCTGTTCAGCTGGCTGCTGAAGCAGCACAGGAGCCATGGGAGTGGGGAAAGAAGCAGAATCTGGAAGCTAACACAGCTATTGCAAGAGTACAGATGATGTTGCCTGAGTTTGCATGGATAAAACAAGCAGCCTCTCCAACCCTCAGTCTAGGTTTCAGGTGGCTTATCCAAGGCTCCATGTGGAGCAGTGCAGCTGTGTGACCTTGCCTGATTTCCCTAACTGACATTAAGATATGATAAAGTCCATGAGCTAAATTATATGTAAGATGAGAGAAAGAGATAGCAGGTCCAAGGATTCAAAATGAGAAATACAGCTTTGAAAAAGGCATAAAACTCTAAGGAAAAAGCATGGAAGAAATGGCAATTGGGCAATGTTGAGCATCAACCTTCTCTCCTGCAGAAACCCAGCCAACCATTTCCCTACCCACCATGCTGTAAGGGATGTAGCAGTTTTCCTGTTGGGGTGGTGAATGTCTCCATGTTTGTCCATGCTGAACAGCCACTAGCATGGCTACTTCAGGACTTGCTTCATTCCCCTACCTCACTGACCTGACTGCACTGGTTTCATTTTGCAATCAAATAAATTCGCATTTCCAGATCCCTCTTCAAGCTGATGCAGCAGATAGAAGGGAGTGGTCTAGTAGCGGTTGCTTAGTGCCACACTGCTCTTTTCAGATATGCATAGCCTCAGGGTGGTGAATGTAAAACTCCTCTGCCCCAGCCAGGACTGGGGCCTGGATCTGTGAATCATAACTCCAACAGCTACAGAAGTACTCAAGCCATGCTTCAAGACAACAAGTGATTTGCACTGATTTGCATGGAGTAAATGAGCTGTACAACTAAAGCTGCAATATTTAATACCTCCATTAACTGCCTTTATATCAAAGGGGCAGGATGGAACTTATCTTTATGCATGCCTTGGTTTTGTGACACTAGGCAATATTTTTGAAGAAGGACAAGATGCTCTGTTCTACAAAGCAATGCCTACTGAACTAGCCAGGTACTTAAAAATTACAATGGTGGCTAACCTCTAATGGACTGAAAACTGTGTAAACCTGACAAATCCCATAAAATGAAGATAATTACACCTTCTGTATCAGGCATTTTTGAACATGAACAATGTGTGTTCAGGAAGAATAAAGATTCACTGAAGCTACAGGGGAAATAATGGCAGCTAGTATTCATGGGTCTGTAACAAAATATTGTTTACAGATCTCCACTGGTTGTGAAATTATCTCCACTGAAGAAACTGGATGTCGTCTAAAGCAAAGATTGAAGGAGCATAAAACATGTAATATTGTACTTACAAGGCACATAAACTCTTATTAGATGTGTGATAAATATTTGTGCCTGAGCAATTTTACACTTTACAAACTGCTTTCCCTGGAGGATGGTTAAAAAATAAGGACACCCCATCTATCCATCTCAAAATAGTGGGCTACCACCCTATGATGAGGGTACAATATATCTGTTCTCAAGAGTGTCCAATTAATTGTTCAGTTTTGAATTGAAAATACTCTTTTTTATTATTATTAAAGCTGCCTTCAATACATAGGGTATCATCTCTTGAGCTGCATTAATAAAGGCAGAATATATCCCTGAAGTGATGCTGGTTTGGAATTGAAACCATATATTAAACTCCCCATGGGGGTGAGGAGTCCACAATGCAGAGTTAAATGGAAGCTCTGCATTCAGATGCTGTAAAACATTTGGAATTTTTCTATGGGACTTGGAAGAGGCTGTGCTGTACATTTTAAAAGGGTTTAGCAAAAAATGCTGGCAGATACTTTGTGAAATTTGTGGATGCAAAAGAAGGGTATTTGAAGATGAAGATAAGATTCTCTAAATTGCAATGAAGTGTTTTCTGCAATCTTGTATTTTAAAATCCATAAGGGACTCACATGGACAAGTTTGTTTTTTCCTTTTGACTTGGCCTTTTGTACATTTACACTGACAATTCCTTAGGTATTTTTCTATTGTTCTTCATTGATTGTTCCTGGGTGTAGCCTTTTTCCTCTTGGGAAGAAGTCTCCAACCTTTTCCATGCATGGAAGGAATCAAAAAAAATACAACTAAAATAAACCTTCTCTGTAGATTACTTTCTCTTTTCCCACAATTTTCTGTTCAAATCTCAAGCTTGCTCCTAGCTCAACTCTCCAAAGGAAGAGCTTACTTTAACCTTTTCTTAATAGCATCATATTTGTCAACTTCTTTTTTATTCACTAACCAGCATGGAGTTTATCCCTTGCTCTTGAAAACAAGTATTTCCATCATTCCTCACAGAGATGCTTGCTAATTACCAGGTCAGATAGTCTCAGGATGTGGTTTGGTGTTCTTGTTGAGTAATCCGTGTGTTTTCTGAAGAATCGATTTGGAGAAAGCAGAAAAGGGTGCCAAGTTACCACCAATTATACTGGGGAGAGCTAACACCTCTGAGCTTGGTGCAAATCTGTGCTGCTGAGCAGCTGACTGACAGCATGTACAAAAAACAGAGAGATGATTTAAAATTGTGTCCACCATTGTGCAGATTTGGTGTAGGGCTTGTGCTGTGTGATACAAGGAAATAGTAGTAGTGTCTCTCTGAACAAAACAAACCTTCTATCCATCTTTTATGGAGGTAGGGGATAATATTTTAAGGAATGCTGTATCTACATTGTTTCATGCTGGATGGGGATTGGAACAGCAATATCAGAGGGGAGATGTTTCTGTTTTAGAAGCAAAGTCTCAAGGTAATGGGTATGAGCTAAATATCTACTAAAATGGGGGCAGTGGAGAGAAGAAGAGGCAGGCTGCCATGGACCACTTGCAGAGCAGTTCCATATAAAGCGTGTGTATATGCATGTACACTTGCTAGCACCTCTGGAACTGTTTTGAGGGTTAGAGCAGAATATTTTTTATTACGAAGTAAGTGCCACCACACATATATTCTGCCTCACATAATTCTGAAACTGGGCAATGTAGCAAGAGTACTTAAGTAACCCAGCCCTAACCAAAATGATCAAAAGCAGATGGCTTTTACTAGGTTGCTTTTCAGAGTCGTTGGTGAGCACAGGGCAGTTTTACCCATCTGCTGCTGTCGGGTGGTTTGGACAGCGAACATGTTTGGAGAGCTAAATGCCAGGGTAGGAAGCTCAGTGCCACATAGCTGTAAATAACTTCACAGTATTTCATATGATTAAACATCTTTAACTGGTTGATCACTTCCTATTAGTTATCTGGCCAGGACTGAGATTAAATTAAAGTCTTGCAACCTATTGGGACAGCTCTCACAACTACACAAGCTTACAAGCAATTTGGCTACCAGGCCACTCTAGGCAGCTCATGGAGGAAGAGAGTTAAAGTCAATTATCAGCCCTCTCACCCATTTAATTTCTGGAATGGTGACTTAAACAGACAAACAAAGGTGTCTGTAGGTAAAGCTGAAAGTCTGGATTAAATGATCAGACCTGCAGCACATCAAATGGTTTTTATT
This sequence comes from Cisticola juncidis, assembly GCA_013400215.1. NCBI lineage: Eukaryota > Metazoa > Chordata > Aves > Passeriformes > Cisticolidae > Cisticola > Cisticola juncidis. Next base: position 620,627 of record VXBR01011069.1, read on the forward strand.
TTTTGATGCATTTTTAAGATGCATCATAGTCCTGATATTTTTAATTTCTGTACCTGTATTGACACACCACTGGGGAAAGCCCTTGCCTCTAGCTGCTCCAGATGCACATTTAAATTAACAATTTTTCAGCTATCTTCATAATCAGAAAAAAAAAGTAGCCGGAAAGATAATCAGGAGATGTCTAATCACATCCAACAACAGTCATCACTCTATCTTTCCTGATATCTAGTAGCCTAAGGAAATAGCAACTGCATTTTGCATCATGTCCTGAAAGTCATCAGTCCATGTCCACGACAAAGTGGTGCAAAATGCTGGCAAGTCTATTCCCAACAAGCAACCAGAGCACAGGCTGAAAGTCCGTGAAAAGTGCAACCTTTGTAAGGAAGCAGTTTCTTCCTGCATTCCAGTTATCAGGAGCAGGAAGCAGGCTGGTATCAACTCCCCTAGGTTTAACTTGTGCTTCTATTTGTGCTCAGTCACATGTCTATATTTCTTGCAGAGAAAAGCATTAAAATCTGAATTCCCCATATTGCCATGTGTATTTATTCCATTCTTTTTTTTTTTNGCAGGAAATATTAAGGTGTAAGCTCAAACAAAAATGTGATTTTTCAGTTTAAATGCATGCTTTGAGTTAAGATCAAAGACAGACTGCTAGACCCACCTTTCATCTGTACAAAATGTGGTTTTTGTCAGCCTCCTTAATGTATTTAATGCAGTGTTTTCTGTGCATTGGCTTCAGCAGGAGAAGGCTGTGTTTTTGCAGGGTGCAAAACCAGTTTGCTCTTTTGATTTGTAGTGGAAAAACGTGTATCAATCTGTTCTTCAGCTACTAAAGTCAATATTCAGAATCAGTTGATACAGCGATGGAAAAGCCAGAGCTAAATCCTGGGTCTGTGCCTGAGCTCCAATGCAGTCAGTAAAGAAATGCAGATTGCTGTTGAGTGGGGGCTGTTGCCTACTCCTTAAACTGTGCAAAACCTAAAGTTGAAATTGTAGGAGGGAAGGGCTGGGTTTCTTGGAAACATCCTAGCTCAACTCACATCTCTAAGGCATCACTGGGGACCAGTTTTGGCAGCTATTTGAATTCTTGGAGGGTAGGCTCCTTACCATCCTCCAGTACTTCCCAGTCTGGAAAGCAGGGAAAGTGTCTGCCAAAAATGGGGAGAAACAGAGAAACAAGGGTGTCATCTGAAGCTGACCAGCTGCTGCAGCAATGCTTTTGCTCACTGTGTGTATGGCTCCAGCAAGCACTGCCCTCCTGGGTGTTTGAGCACAGGACATCTGTAGTTCATGCACACCCTGGCCACCTTGTAAGCAGCCAAGAGGTCACCTATGCAAGCGTTCTTCATGATGTCTGGGCAAGCCAGAGTGGATGCATGGGGTCCAAGAGAGGCACATTTGTTCAATCCACCATGCTCAGCTGTTGTGGAGCTGGGAAAAGCTGCTGTTCAGGAAGGCATCACTGAAGAGACAACACAACATTGCCTTCCCCCATGCTGTCATGCAAAATGCCCCTTAGAGTTGCATTCCCTTGCTGAGGTTGTCACAGAGGCTCATCAAATTATACAGCTAAACTAAAGTCTGGCTAAACCTTTATTGCTTCTTCTATTCATGCTCTTTCCTAAAGGTTTATTGAAGGGAAGGGTAAAACATGAAAACATTGATGTACAGTAAATTACTGAATTGTGACTGTTGCTATCATGACCCCATGTGTAGGTCATCATCCTGTTTTGTTAGCACTTTTCTGGGAAATTGCTTTGATGAGTTTAATTTTGTGGGCACTGTTATAAACAAGCTGATTTGACATCTTGTCCTGAGCATTTCTCTTTCCTGGACAGGAGAACAGAGTGATATGGGAGCATAGCAAGAAAACATGTTGGAAGCAAGGGACTTAGATTTCTTCCCTGTAAGATATGATAAGATGTTCCCACCTATAATCACTAAGCAAAATATGAGCATTTTCCTTAGTGCCTTACAAAATTAAAGAGGGATGTTTTCATCCATGTTACCAGTAAGAATAAAAGGAGAGATGATCAGACCCACCAACTTTTGAGAACACCTACAACAAGCATGCTGGGAAGACAGAAAACCTGTCACAAAGTCTCATGTAAGAGAGACAAGCCATGCTTAATCAAAGCTGACACAAAATCAAGACTTTTCAAGGCATACCTGCAGTAAAAGATAAGTATTCAGACACTGTCAGTCTCTGCAAACATCTCCTGCTGCCACCAGGTGAAAAAAAAGATCCTCATCAGTAATATGTGATTTTCACTCCACTGTATATGTCACCAAACCAGCCTTTCTCAAAACTTGGCTGCAGAAATTTCTGAGGTAGTGAACTATCCAAAGCTTTGATGGCACAATATAATCTCCAGGGAAAAGCCACACAAAGGTGGGCCGCCAGGGAGAAACAAGGTTAGGAAGTGATGAGATACCAGAGTACAATTTAATAAGACAGACAAGGTCAAATTTTATCCTTTTTTTCTGAAGGGAAATCAGAATTTCTTAATATTCATAACAATAGATTTCTGCAGCACCGCAAAAAGATTATCAAGAAAATGATGTGTCCACAGTTTTGAATTATTTTTAGGAGAAAGGCATGCCTTGGCGTTGGAGAGTAAAGAGGGAACTCATCTAAAGACTGAAGACAGTAAATATAAGCAGTGATAGGCTGTGGGCCAGAGGTAAAATAACCACTAGAAACCTTAATTCTTTTTGGTGAAGTTGCTTCTGAAGACATGTCCTGAATGCTTTGGTGCTGCCCATTCCTGGCTTAAAATCAACACATTGATAGAGTGCCACTTTTGGCTTAATAAAGTACATGTACTGTTCAAAATGCTTATCTTTAAATACTCTGTTTAATGATAGTTTCACATGCCACATCCTGGGTAATAACAGGAGAGGCCCCAATTGTTTTTAAAAACAAATAAATGGACAAAACGCACACCATTTTGGCTATGAAGAGAGCAGTTTGTGAGACTGCTATAAATGAAGCTATGCTTTAGCTCTGTGTTTCCAGACTCATCACTTACTGCTTTCTCCAAACTGTTGCGAAGCCAAAACTACTTTAGCCAAGATATTTGTTGGAGACCACATCTTCTCTTTAATGACACGGTGAGGACAGTGTCTTTAGTTCTGACTTCACATGTCTGTAGGCTTACCCAGTTTAAGTACATTCTCATTAGAGAATTCTTAAATTTTCCAAAGCTATGTGTAAAAGGCAGACTTCACAGCATTATAAAGTAAGAAAATACCTTCTATTTCTTTCTGTTTTGTCTGCTGCTTCATTATTGTCTTATTTTTCATAGAAACTGTCTGTCTGCGATCTTCTGCCTTGGGTCTCACATTGGGATTGTCCGGCTGGCAACATATTTTAGCAACTACTACCAAAGAAACAGTTCAAATCTGTTGCATTTTGTCTTTGGGGGGAAAAAAAAGAGTTATTTTCCAGCTTTTTTGTCTGCAGTTAATTCTGCAGAATTGGATGGTACAATGAAGGTGTCCAGGTCCAGCTGAATATTGGCTGCCTGTACCTGAGAGTGATGCCACCTCAGTCACTTGGCTCCTCAAACTCCTTTTGGCTTTAACAGATCACTGACCAGGTTCTCAAAGTGATCTTGTTCTTTGAAAAAGAGACTTGATAAGCTTTTAGCACATGAAAGTGTAAAAGCACCTGATGCTTTTTATACTCCTTCAGAGGCTTCACTTCCTTTCTTTCAAAGTATTGGTTTCTCAAAAGGGATTTAAAGATAGTGTAATTGTAATTTGTGTGATTCAGAAATTCACATTGTGTAATTATTTCTACAAAAGCTTGAGATGCTGGATACGTGGATGTGCTGAGCAGCATTCAGTTAGCTTCTTTTCTAATATTCAGATGTTAAGTCTCTTGTGTGTTGCTTGGGGAAAGAAGCATTTTGGTGACCATCCTTTGAGAAAACAGATCTCTTTGCTGTTTATGAGCCGGAATGGGAAAGATGGTAATTTCTTTGCACACACAGTCCAAGTGACCTGGGATTCCACCATGCAGTCTCTGCTGATGGCTTAATTTTAGACCCAGCATCTAAGAAATGTTCCTTTTTTTTTTAACATCAATTACTGTGAATAGTTACACAACACTTAACCCTTGAATAACGATGACCAATGCATTTGCTATTTTTTTCCTCCTTAGATATTTAACTGTGCCTTTTTTAACTTCAAGAAGTTGTTTGTGCCGTTTTACTCCCCCAGGGCAGACGTCTATTTGTCTCCATATGCTGAAAATACATGATCAAAGCAATTTCAGAAAGAATGGAAAGATTTATTACATACTTGCTTTTAAACAAGAATTTCTAAATGCAGCTTAGAAATAAAAGCTAGAATGAAGATTTCTAAACAGCAATGCCTCTGCTAATGTGAAGTATTCTTCCATGACTGCCTGCCCCAATAGGAGATCTATAGACTCATAAACAAGTTCTAGTCTGGGCTAGATGTTCTTTCTGTCTTACCCAGCTTTTTCTGCAGAGAAAGCTGTGCCCACAGGATGGCACAACAATAGGCTGGGGAAATGTTGTTTTCATTCCTCTTGTAAGAAAAATCTTAAAGCAGAAATATGTATCAGTAATTTTTGCCATACACCAGTTGGAAGTATTCATTGCTAGACTGTATCCTTTGCTGGTCTTCAACTTGACCTAACACTGTCTGTACATGGCTTTCTAAGCTGTGAAGCAGTTATTAAACAGCTCCAAGTCCCACTCTTTGCTGTCTGCATTCATAAACTTGCACCTTTGTCCCACAATGTACGAAGAGGCATGAACTTGTCTGTAGACTTGCAGCAAAATTCTGTAGGTTGTTCCCTGGAGTCTCATAAGCTGCCTCTGTTTTAGCAGTGTACCTTTCAAATGAGAGTGTGAGGTCTGTGATCCACAGCCTTGCCCTCAGCTGGCTTTTAGACTTCCTCCCACCCCCAGCAGAGAGTTTATTGAAACCACAGGCTGTCAGGCTCAATTATTTGCACAGCATCTTAATAGGACTTGCCATTTTTCTAAAAAAAAAAAAAAACAACACACCACCAACAAAAACATGCCACTAGGGTCAATTGTCCTTTCTTTAAAATTGGTTTTATGGAATTCATCTCTCCCTGGGAGATTTGAGGCACTCCTGGAACTACTGCATAATCAACTCATGTCTTCTCTGGGGACTACACTGCTATGAAATCAAATAATGTTGTAATCTCAATGTGAAAACCAACTTCAGTCAGCACCTTTGATCTCAAAGGTTTGAGAGTGTCACTGAAGGAATTACTTTGAGCCTGATAGTCTTCCAATCAAATTGCAGCAAGTATTGACTATGATCTCTCCCAAACCTGCAACCCAAGCAAGAAAGGGCCTGGGCAGGTCTTAATGAGAGGCTGCCAAAAAAAGACTCACATGACATGAGAGAGGTATTTTAGGAGCTATTGCTTTCCTCGAGGGCTTTCCATAGTTGTAGCACTGCAGCGTGGTTTAGTAAGTGCAGAGCTAAAGGGATTACTGGTTGCACTGCTGAATGTAACTATGGTCCAGATCCCTTGTGCCCTACAGCTGTCCTGTGGCCTTATTTAGAGAAGCTAACTGGCAACTTTTCACTCAAAACAAGACTTTCTGTGTGAAATGGGCTTTCACTGGAAAGGTATCATTCTTGTTTCCCTGTTTTTTGGAAACAGACCTTACAGAAAAACAAGATAGGGGGAAAATACACTTTTTTATTGCTTTGGTTAGTCTTTTCTGTTTCCAGTTTCATATTTCATTGGTAACAAAGAAGGCTGTTTTCACTGGCATTTTTTAAGATGAAAAACATTCCTAGGAAAAATAATTGGTGTTTTTTAACTGCCGCCATATGAGAGCCCTATAAACTCTAATCCTGCAGCTGGGGCTATTAACCCATACTTCTGTAGCCTAGGAAAGCTGTATTGAAATCAATGGAGCAGAGCACAACTGGCAGCAAGGATTGTTATAAGATCAGTGGCCAATTAGGCAAAAAGACAGCTCAAGACTGTTATAATAGTGGGAGCTAAAGCATGATCTTTTAGGTAACAGAGATAAATCACTGAAAACAAATCCACATGGCTTTGTAGAAAGGCACCAAAAAAGAGTTCTACAATATTGTTGTGGATCAGCTGGGGAAAAAATGTCTTTTTGACAATGTTTTGCAGTAGTTTCTTAAATTATTATATCTAGAGAACAGAAATTCACCACAGCTTTTTCTACTGAAGTTAATATTGGGGCGAGGAAAATATTTGGTTTTCATCTCTACCAGTTCTACTGCATACTGTAATTGCATCTTGTGCTGTACCAAGGGACACATTCAGCCTGCCTTGCCAACTTGCTTCCACTGAAGTTATGGGAAATTTTATTGGATTATCATGCCAGATAGAGGAGAACAATTTCGTGCAATGTCTGCGTTTCACCTGCTTCCTTTTAAGTATTCCTTTGCAAGTGGTTAATGATGATGATAATTTGATCATTTCTTTATGATTATACTTTCCTGTAGAAAGAAAGGCTAGGCAGTCATGCAGTTCATCTGTGTTCTCTTTCTCTCCCAAATTTCTTGACCTTTTTCACAGCTCTTCAGTAAATCTGACAGGTGACGGAATTTTAATTTTCTTCAGGAACTGTGGAAGGAGGTAACTGGTTTCACTGGAAATGTCTTAATAAGCGTGATTTGGGGATGAGCTGACACTTTGACAGTCACCACAGCCACAGCACAGGAGGGAGCCACCAAAAACAATCTGAGTGTGTGAAAAGTCACAGTTACATCTTGTGTTTTCTTTGGGGCCAAAGCCAGAATGCTCTCAGATGCAGAAGCATTAGACAAGGCTTTGGCATCTTCTTGCCCACAGACATAACAGCAGATGCTTACAGGATGCAGGAAACTATGCTGCAGTGAGTTTTGGGGCTCTCTTGGGTTACAGTTGAAAGAGCAAATGCATTCCAAACACAGAGGAAGGGAAAAAAAATAGAGAGAAAAAGAAAGAGGTCAAGTTATGAAGCTTAGAAAGTGATCAGTTATTCATTAGTGGAGCTCTAAGTGTTATTAGCTCTGAAGAAGTCATGATCTACTGACAGATAGTCTGCAAGTACAAAGAGATGAAATACACCAGATAATTTATCTGTTGTATGGGAATTGCTTTGTTCTAGCCATTATTTTTGCTGTATAATTTCTTTCTCTGTAATTTATTTTTCCTTTCATATTGTTTCTTTATTTTTAATATCACTTTGTGTTTGTCTTTTATTTCCTCATTTAATTATGTGTATAAAAAGAATAAAATACTGAAATGTTTAAACAACTCATTAAAACCTACTTGTAATCCTCTGTCTGGGACAAAAACTGCTTCTGTGTTCAATAGCCCAGTATACTGTAGCTTTATCAATCCTCTAAAAATCTTGTCAACCACTGCCATAGGCTGTCTCCAGTTTCTTCTAAATCATCTATATCCCAGACTGGATTTCTCAAGGAGATTGTCCAGGCATGTTTAACTGTCTGTACAGTTTCTGTCTTCTTCTGCTCTTGTGGTACAAAGCCTTTACTCCATAATCACTACTACACACACAGCCTGGAGTTCCACTGAATTATTGGAAGGTGAGAGTGAGGCTTTCACAGACAGGATTTTCATGCTTATAAATTTTATTGGTGTCATCTTGTTCACAAGATATATGTAGGTCTCGTACAATATCTGTGACATCCATATCCTGCCTTATAATCACACTGTGCCACAACCATCACAATGATTAAAGAGATTACTTCTTTTTTCCCTTGTGTGGCAAGATTAGGGAAGTTCAGTTAAATAGGAGAAGAGCGATGAAGGAGAGCCGTTCTATATCATGATCAGTTCCAGGCAGAGGCCTTTAGAGGAAGCCTCCCTGTGCCCCTGAGGATTCAAGGAGCAGCATTTTCAAGTCATGAGGGGGAGTCATCCTTTTTTGCCTACCACCTCCCTTCTGGGAGAGCTTAGGACTTGGTCCTCCTTTTGAAGCAGATTTTGTCCTGCAAAAAAGCCTGCATCAAGACTGCAAAACCTGCCAGACAGACTAGGCACAGCCACAAGGAGATGAGGGACAAATCTGATGGTGGCTCTGGGAGGGGCAGTGGCTGCACCCTTCAGCAGGGTGGGAAATGTGCCTGGGTGGGATGCTCCAGGAGAGGGCACCTCTCTTCATGTCCTTGTCCTATTAGCCATCTCAGCCCCTCCCACGTCAGTGATACTCTCATTTTGCTGTGGAGACTCACAGCAATTCTTTGCTTTTCCTATTTCCACCCACCCTCCTGCCCGTACACCAGCTCTCCTCTTCAGTGTGTCCATTTCACTTTAAGCAGTACTTTTGATTGCATCATTTGAGTCTCCATTGTGGTTGCAGTAGAGACAATAATAGCTTCTGTATATCTTCTGTCTATAATTATTAAAATAAGACCTGGGACTGACTCTGACTATATAAAGAGAGCAGGGTGGGTGTGAAGGGGCACAGCTGCAGGGCCAGAACTGGGTCTTATGGAAGTCCCAGGGGCCCTCAGTGAGGCCATGGTTCTTCTGCGTTCCTTCCTCTGAAAGTGAGGCTTGAATACACAGATTCCTGTGAGTCTTCTAGTCTGCTGTCTCATAGCAGCTATTTGTGGGGATAAGATTTTGACTCAAAAATCACTCAGTTTAAGTTTTGTACACACCACAGCCTACAGATCCAAAATGAAACACTACAGTATTTGTGGTTAAATGGGATTGGGAAATGAGGTAAGTATTTGTGATAGTGCCTGTCTAATTTCAAGATTACCAAGGGTGCCAAAGAAGTTTTAAGGATCAGAGAGGAAATTCTGAATTGGAAATGTCAACTTGTCCTTAATGTGTCCTGGTTTTCCCAGGCACAGTATGTCTCCCATTAACATGTGGTTGATGGAACAGATGGGCTGCAATGCTTGAGCAGGGACATGGGTTACAGGGAGGCTGTGAGACTTTGACTTCCACTTTAAACTGTTGGCATTGTTTTAGTGCTACCTCTTAGCTGGCTGGCTTTAAAGGGCAGTGAGTCTTTGTCAAAATGCCACATCCTAAAGTGCTGGACAAAGGACACTCACTATCATGTGGTCTTAGCACTTGGGAAAACACTGTAGCCCTCATAAATAGAGACAAAATGAGCCTTCACCTGGTTTTATTGAAAGGTGGCAGCAGATGAGGATGCTGAAATCACAAATCACAGCACCAACCTCCCAATATTCCTGCCTCAGTTTTCTCTTCTGTAGACCTGGACTAGTAACAGCTTTCCATTTAGCAGGGATGCTGCAAAGATTAATTAAACATCAGATTATGAGACCATTTAAAGCATTGTTTTTATTCTAAGAAGCACTGTTTATATCATAACAATCTGGGAAGAGTTTAAGTGGCTCCCTACCTACTATCTTAAGCTTGCATTCACTTTTAAGGTAGATCACCTTTACCATCTTACCTTTGTCCTTAATGCTACCAGGCAGGTTACAGCTGAGCTTTTGAAAAGCAAATTTCTGAGTCCTGTTGTCAGCTACAGCTTGGGAAGGAGTTTGACAGGTTACAGAAGGACCAGTCTCCACTTCCCCATCCATCCTTTTTTCCCCAGTGTTCCAGGTAGTTTTTCTGCCTAAATTCTACTACATCCCCTGCAAAGAAAGAGTAGGCTGTATTTTGCATACTCCTGCTAATGAGGATAGCAGAAATACTTAAAGCTACCCCCAGAGCCGTGGAAAGAGAATCTGAGCATCAGCTGTCCCTGGAGGCTCTCCCTTTCCTGCTAGCTGAGGACTCGAGAACAGCTTCCTTTACCCGTGTGTCTGCTGGTAGCGGGCACTTTTCTCTCTCCTCACCAGAAATGTTCCGGCAAACTTCCGCTTGAATTTCAAGGAGAGTGCTTTAACCCGTGCTTTCAGCCTTGTCAGCGAGGCCCGGCTCGGGCTCGGCGGCGATTTCCAGCCGCTCAAAGGCTCTGTCCAGCAGAGGGAGCAGAGGGAGCACTGCGGACACCACGCCTGCGGAGGCTCGCAGAGAGGCTTCCCCAGCGCAGGGTAGATCAACCCTCCGCGGCTTCTCCCCAGTCCCACCCGAGGGTCAGCGAGGGTCAGTGTGCCTCTGAACCGTGCATAAGCAATCCCCAGGAAGAGAACGGCCTTTGGACAGCCAGGTCCTGCCAAGGAAGCCACACAGACAGAAGCTGGCTGCTGGTGCCCAGGGTTTTAAAAATACTTTTTAGATACTTGCTCCTTTAAATCCTACATAATAATTTATTTAAATAATGTAGGAATAATTCACATCTACTATTTCGATTAATTATCAGGCAATTAGTGTAGCAATTAATAATCTTAATAATAATAATCATATAATATAAATCATTAATATAAATAGGATTTAGTAATAATTACAATAATTTGACAAATTCAGGGTGATTCCCTGGACGGCATCCAATTTCCCCTCAATAACAGGCAGTGTGCAAGGCTTCTTAAGCAGCTAGAATGTGCTTAATTCTGCTGCTAGGGACCATCTCCACTCTGTTTTATTTAGTCCTATGAACTGGCCCAGGGATGTGCTCTATCAAGGCCCCAGTGTGGCTTGGAAACTGGAAGCTCTTCTGCTTGCAGGTTGGGTTTCCTCACTCGAGGTGGGATTGGCGCTGATAGCTGGCACAGCTCAGGCTAGACAAGCCCAAACTGCAACAGAAGGAAAAACCTCAGTGTTGGAAGAAAACATCAATTTTCTGGTTACAAAAAGGCATACCTGCCTTTTATCAGCTTAGTTATGATTGCCTAATTCCAAGTAGTGCTTATTTTCTAACTAGTTTGTAAAAGGTTATAAAAGCCATTAGATACATGTTCAGAATATTACTTTGTGTGTTTACTAAATAGGAGCATTAAAGATAGAATCAAATTTTCCTGTATAGCAAACTGGCTGTGCCAACATAAATGCCCTCCTGTTACAGTAATACTAAAACTATTGGTGCTTTAGTATTTAGGTAAATGTCTGACTTCAGCATGACATTTTCTTTCTTTTTTTTTTTTCCTTTTTTTGAGACTTTTGGTTAAATAAAGACCATACTTTTCCATAAAAATGTGCATACCACATCTTATTAAAAGACATTGAATGAGCCAAATATTTTTTGTCTCTGCATAATTTTCATGGCTTCAATTTTTTTAAAAAAAATTATCATAGAGAACAATTACACCTAATTATGCCACTTTCATTTATTTGAAGCAGCGAGGAAGTAATATTTTTTAAAGTTTTTCAAATAGCCCCTTTTTCTCTGAGTTTCAGAAAAAGAGAAGAGGTTCAATTAAAAATCACATCCATAACAAATATAAAACAAAAGTTTTAATATTGCCATTAGGTTAACTGAACTTCAGATCAGTTTCCAGGGAGCAAGCTTTGCTCTGATTCACTCCTCTCTAATCTCAGAGTGATCTGTTTGTTAGTAATTTGTTTTATTTCAGCCTAAATATGTATACAAAGTGCAAAGCAGGGGACCAGAATAATTAATAAAAGAGCATACAGGGAAGCTCGGCTATGTTTGCATTTGTGTACAACAATAGCAGTACAGGAGCATTTCATATGAGAGGCATGCTTATAAAACAAGTTACACAGGCTGAATCAACTTTTGAAATCAATAGGAACAGAGCATAGAAAAAAAATCCATGCTATTTCAATACCAACAATTACCAGAGAGTTAACCAGCCTCTGACAAAAATATTATCAGGATTGACACGTTTCCAAAGTGTATTCTGATTTTAGCTAAGCCTTATCTTCTGACAGAAAAATGTTTTACTGGATATGTTCCAGCTTGGTCTTCATGTTATTAGGTTTTTAATTCTTGCTTTTCTTAATACAATATTATTTTCTGTGTGTGCTGTGGTAATTGGAATGGAAGCAATTGCGTGCTATTTTTCTGGCAGTCATATTCCCTTCACTGGCTTTCTTTTAAGTAACATGACATCGCAGCAGTGAGAACTAAAAGGCTACACACAGACACCTCAGGTGGCTCTGATGATTGAGTGGTGGCTAACAACGGGTAGCTTATTGTGACGGCTCAGCCGCCACCATCGTGCCGAGGCTGAAAGGGAATACATGAGTGCATTCAGAATTCCCTAAAGATGTATTCTGTTTGATCCGCAAGGGATCGCTTCGGCTCTTACAAAAGTATCTGGCAGAAAATACCTTTGTTCCCACGAATGGGAGTGGGTCTGCTTTTCCGTTTTCCTCCTCTCCCAGTGCTTTTCTCTGCAGCCATTTCAAGCCTGAGTCATTGCAAGTGTGATATTGGGTGAGACACTTGTGTGAGCACCCTTGACTCCTTCAGCTATGGTGTTTTGCATGTTTAAAACCTCCATGGAGCTATCACCTAGAAAATAAGCAGTTACCAGTAACACTCTGAGATGTAAAAACACCCCAGTATCATAATAGTAGTCAGAGCAGCAGCCATTAGCTCCACCCAGGCTCTGAAGATGTGTGATGATCCTTCAGGAACTTCTCTTCATCTGTGGCATATGCACAAGGGCACATCACATTACATGCACAGTGGAGCCTTATCCTTGTCACTCTCAGGAGCTGGCCATTTCTCCTGTGCTGCATGTGTTTTGCTGCCATGGGGTTCCAGTTGTGTCTGGTACCATAGGTGCAGCAGAGGAAAGCTGGTTTTCGAGCAGGGAGTTTTGCTACATGCAAAACACAAGCTAGAGGCCTAATTAAGCACCATCAGGTTCCTCACTTCCTTCAGGAGACGGTGGGCCTTTAGCAGAAATAAGAACTGCTGCGTGGAGTGTAATGGCAGGTATTTGCTACCTGCACAATTAGAAAACCCTCAGGATCCTGAAAACAGCTTTGTGAAAATGCAATTTCAAGCCTTGGTTTTTTGCTGTGCAACTGCTGGGCTCTTCCTACCATACTAACACATAGTACAAATATGTGTGGTATGCTGAAATGAACTGGAGGCCACAATTGAAAACAAAAGATGTGGAGCTACTGAACACTGAGACCTGGCTCTTGGAACCTACATACTAAGCACTGGAAACAGCTTGAATCCTTGAAATCTTAAAAAAACTCCAGACCAAAAAACAACAGCTGAAAAACCACCACACACACACACACACAGAACAAACCAAAAAACAAACAAACAAGCAAACAAAAATCCTAAAAATGTAAAAGAAACCACTAGAGTAGGAAAAAAGCAAATCATGTAGTTTAGGTTTTGGCTGACTCTGAGGTGTTTGCACACAATTGCTTTGCAGAAGGTGAGAAAAAAATAAGGAAATTACAGGTAGCAGGGGAGAAAGCAAAGCAGTCAAGGGAAAAATATGTAAAATCTCAGTTTTCTTATGGATTTATTCTGGAATCATGAAAGCATGCTGTCTTAGTGTATATCCTTTGTAGCGGCAGAGGTACAGGAGAGTCTGGGAAGAGAGCACTGTCATGGTTCCTCTGTGGATTCATCTCTCCCAGGAAAAAACTTCTCAGTCCTGTTGCCCCACAAGGAAAACAGCCCCTGTGTCACTGCTGGGACCAGAGCTCACAGCTGCTCTCTCTGTGAGCTGATACAATTCTTCCTTGTTAAGTACAAAAACTTTCAAAGCCATGATTTCAAGCTTGACCGTGACCCCCTATGAAAACAGGTCAGGCAATTAACTCATCATGAAAAACATTCCTTTTCTTCCCCCCTCCCTTCCTTATCTCATTCTGAATCTATTTTAACTTTATGGGAGGATTAGATACCAACACGCCTTGTGTTGATTCCTGGTGTCACGGACTCAATGAATCCTTCATTTTACCCTTTTCCACTTCATCCAAGCTCCATAAAATGCCCAGGAAGCATTACTTTAACAGTGTGATGACAGTTTAATTAGATCTAGACTGCAGCAGAAGGGGGAGTATCAGGATTGAAGGCAGCTGTGGGTAAGAGTCAGGATGTTTGCAGCTCAGCCTTCCTCCAGCCCACCTAAGTAAGGGCAGCTCAGGGGCAGCTGCTGACACTTGCATCTGGTTTTCCGTCAGGCACTGTGTCCCATCCAAGGCCAGTGATCTATAAGATTGGGTTACAGTAGCTGTTGAGTTTTTTAATCTGATTTCCATTTCTGAAGCTTATGATAGCAAGGTTTGTGCTCAGTGTTATCTGAATGAGCAGCGAAGGATAATAATGCAGGTACAAGGAAGCCACGATCCTGGGGTCACTAAAATTCATGGCAAAACTCCCACTGACTCAAAGAAAAGTAAGACTTCACCTTCAGGAAAAAAAAAATGCAGAAATCCTTAATTTAGGAGAGCTCTAGAAGAAAATTTATTCTGGTGTGAACCAAGTCCCTTTCCCTACAAAGTCCATGGCTATTTTACTCAGACTCTCAACCTTTCTTGTGAGAGACATGCACTGTAGCTGTTTTACAGCTCTATAGAGTATGATGGAGAGAAATGGACATACTATAAGGAGTATCAGGGAGGAAAGTTTAGGCACTTTGACTCCCACTTTTCCACACATCTCAGATTTTAATGTGTTTTTCAGCACTGGTTTTTGTACAAAGGTACACTGGTTTCAGTGTGAACACTCAGGATTCCCAGGTGGAAGACATTCTATTGACCTTTTGACAGTATCTTATTAACAAAGGCTACTTTTCAGCCAGAAATCTACTTAAATAAAACATGCATATGGCTTTTCTATGTTCTAGTCACTATTTCGTATTATTTAGGCAAACGAATTTGTTTTGCACTATTATCCATTCTTTTGTATTTCTTTTCTAACACTCTGATAGATAAAGCATAGATAAAGCTTTCTTTAAAGAGTTTCAATCTGAAGAAAAATCAGTGAGATAATAACACCTTTTTGTCTCATGTCACCATCTCGTGTCACCTCTGCAACGCAAATCATTCTCATTGTTAGGTACTCTCTTCTGAAAGAGATCTTAGATCAAGTCTTGCTCTCTTGCAATAGTGAGGAAATATATTACAGGCAAACTCTTCCCTACCTTTAGTATTTTCAGTCCTCTATATTTAGGTTTCCTTTTGCCTTAGTGTCACCTGACCTTTAATGCAACAACTCTCAGTGCACCATCATCAAGCAGAGAAGTGTTACGCATCCTATATCCAGATGGAGAGCCCAGGCTTGCTAAAGTTACACTGGACTGCTTGTGGAAGACTAAGGACTTAACTCCAAGTCCTCCACACACCAGAGAACTACCCTCAGCACCAGACCCTTCTGACACTTCAATTTGCTGCTGTCCAGGCCCTGCCAGATAGCCATGCAGCCTGTGTCCACGACATCTTCTAGAAAATGCAAAACTCAATGCCTGGGGTCCTCCTACCCTTCCCACTAAACATACCAGCCATTTAGCCAGGTAGCATAAGATATTCAGATTATTAATTCTGATGTAAGTTGGAGATTTTTTGTCAACTAAGACCTGCTGGGTTTTCATGTATTTATTAGCTTTACATGGCAAGATTTTTGCAGCAGGGTGGCTGCAGAGGTGGTTTCTGTGAGAAGATATCAGAAGCTGTCCCCATGTCGGAAAATTCCAGATACCTCCAAGAAAGCCCCAGCACTGGCAAAAGCAGAGCTCATCAATAAGCTTGAAGAAATTAATTTTGCCAGAATCTGTTGTGCCCATGACTGTGATTGCCAAGTGGTCTCCCTGTCCTTAACTCAACCCACAAGATTTTTGTCATATTTTTCCCCTCTAACTGAGGAAGCGGAGTGATAGAGCAGCTTGGAGAACACCTGGCAGCCACCCAAGGTCAACCCACCACAAAAGAATTATCATTGCAAGCTGCCTTGATGAGACCACTGGCATTAATCCACAGAGGTTCTATGGGTATCTGGAACAACACATGTTCTTTCTTTGCAAAGTTGAAGTTAATTGATTTAACTCTTATATGACACATTAATGCTTCTAGAACCAAAAGGAGGATATGGCCTACTGAGCTGGCGTGATTTGTGTCTTAATGTGGAGCTGGTTTGTATCTTAATGCAGAGCACTTGTTTTTATGATATTTCCTAGCTAAAGAAGTAATTTTAACAGCAACTAGTTTGTAAAAATCCAATAAACAAGGCAGAAAGTAGAGAATTACAGTGTGTTACCTATATGAGTGCTCTGAAGTCACTGAACATCAAGGAGTTTGCCTTTGTCACCTCTCTGCCACTGCAAATCACCCAAATAAGGTTTACTGTAACTGAGCTAATGATAAATCTGCAACTCTGAAAGAACAGCTTTCTATCTTTAGGCTTCAGCTATGCCTTTCTTTTGTCTGTGTGGCCTATTTATGGAATGCTGCTGTTGAACTTGAATTCAAACCAGAAGAGCGCTCCTGCCTAAATTGTCTATAAATACCTCCTGGAGGAGCTTAGGGGGTTTTACTGTCCGTATTTTTGTGAAGCCCTTGGTGTGCTGCTTTGCTGAAGTATTTGTCTATTCCTCATTCAACATTCATTGTCTGTCTCCAAAGAGTGACCTCCCGAAATGTATATCCCACGCCTGTGTGAGGCTGCTATTTTTATATAACCCTGAGAACAGTGAGGTTGTATGGGCCTCCATCAGACAGGAGTACACAGAAACCAGTGTGTGAAAATTGCCATCTTGCATGCACCAAGACACAGATAAACATACAGATTGTTTAGGAAACTGACAAAGGAAAGGATTTTAGTGGAAATAATGTTGTAATCTACCATTTTAGATTAGACTGTTTGCTTGTCCCATATGCCCATGGGGCATCCAGGATAGGATGCAAATGATGACAGTGGAAGAAAATGCAGAGCAAAAGTGTTAGAGGATAATTTGTACCTGGGAAAATTTTCCTCATTAGTTAGGCGCAGATTCATGCCCTCAGGCAGAAAGCTTTCAAGTATTTTTCAAATTCTGAGCTCTGGGTTTGTCTTGGTGGGTTTTTTTGGCTGGTTGGTTGGGATTTAGGGTTTTTTTTTCCCCCATCCTCTGTAACAATCTCAGTCTCTTCTTGCTGGGTTATCACATGTAAACAGGTTGTATAGAATGGCCACTCAACAAACATGTGATTTCTTTTAAGAGGTTTGATTTACCTGTTTTTCTGTCTCTTTGAAATTTTTTTGAACTTTAGATAGGAAGGATTGCACTCCTCTATAAAATTAGGCACTTTGACTTCCTGTTTCGTCCTTCCCTATGGCTTGAAGAAAAAAGAGCCAAGGGTAGAGTAACAAAACATCCTGCACAGTTCAATCCAAGCTGCACAGGGCATTATAATTGCTTTATAATTTTCTCCTCTTTGTGATTAGGTTTTATGACATTAGTGAACACTCCTGTATCCTGTTATGGGATTTTTTTGGGTTGCTGCCCTCACCAGTCTCCAGCAACACCAAGGGTGTCACAGCTTTTGCAGCTCCCCCTTGGACACCCAGGACTGGAAGGACTGTCCTTATCACAGCTTAGCAGCCAAATTCCAGAGAGTATTATCCCAGTTCTGGGGCAAACACCCAGATATCAGCTTGGGAAAATGCACGTGAAAGTGCAAAATTATACTTACACCTCTGCAAATGTGTGTGCTTTTCCAAGGGGCTTTGAAATAGTGAAAAACAAACTTGTTTTAAGTTAAAAAAAGGGCAACATTCAAGAGAAGAAAAACTGGAGCCTGCACTGGTCTTCATTTGACCCTGAAAATATGAAGATTGGCCACAGTTTTGATAGCAGTAGTATAGCATACTTAAATTTGCTTGGGTGACCAAACAGAAAATTTCTAAACTTCAATAGCAAATTGCAAGTTAAATATATTACATTTAAATTTAAATTGTCAAGTAGCAGCCTTATCCACACAATTCACTGTTTTAATCTATTGTAAAATGGTCGGTTGAAAAACATAGGGTTGCTACATGTCTTTTCTGCAGGAATTTATAACATTTTGAATTTGAGGGGAGAGATTTCACTAAAAATAAGAAATACTTTGAAAATAAAATTTGGAGCTACTTGGGTGTATAAAAAATTGGTATTTTGTTCTGGTAATATGTGATATGTGTATGAATTATCACTTTTACATTTGTATAATGTTTCATAATGTAAAATACTTTTCCAGAAAGGCTCCATTCCATTGAAGGTGAAGTGAAATAGGAATTTGTCAAACCAGAACAGTGCTTGGATTTATGCAGCTTAAATCAAAGCCTGAATAATCAGGAATCAGAACCAAAAATGAAATGCTGGCTTTATAAAAAAATGAATGGGCCATATGCAATTCAGAAAACAATTCACTCAGTTTTACAAGAACAAAAATGTTCACTTATAAAATTGTGCAAGAAGCTAAACAGGCTGACATCACCATCTCTTGAGTAATATTACACTACAGGTTTGTCTGGTTTGGTTTTTTGTTTTTGGTTGGATTGGTTGTTTTTTCTTCTTCTTCTTCTCCTATGCAGCTCAAGTCCTGTGAGTACGAAATGGTTTGTGAATACTCTTGTTGATGTGGCACTCAGTTCTTTGAGGCTGTAGATGGGTGGGGAAGGGTAAGTGTGCATGGTGTGCAATAGGCCCACTAATAAATCATTGGGACAAATCAAAAGCCTAGAGGACTTTTGCACAGTATTTAATCGAAAGACTGAGTCTTCTGGTTAACAGCTGACTGAAGTTTTATTAATCTTCCCACCAAAAATGCTAATTTCTAGTAACAAAACAAACTATTGTATTTTTCTCTTGTTTATGTCCAGAACTCACTATGTGTGAATTTTGGAGTAGGCTCCAGAACTGGAGGACAAAGAAAATAGCAATAATAAATAGACATGAAAGGGTGAGATAAAATTGGGCTACTCAAAATAGAATTACTCCTATGATGATAGGACTCTAACTCTTTAGCTGCTTTCTGTTATGATTTAAACTAGCAGCAGAAGTCAGTTTGTTCTTTAGACTGAAGGAGCATGGCCAGTGCCCTCATGGCCTAGTGCAGGTCATGTACTGAAATGCTTAGACAGGCTCAGGTTGCCGGCTCAAGACCAAGGAAATAAAATTCCTGTCTCAAAACACATCTCTCAGGTATTTTGTTGCTACAAACTTGTTTATGTGTTTGTCTGAACTGTCTGGTGTCCAAGCAAGAAGGGAGGACAAAACTTTCCAGCAAAGATGTGGAGAAATTTATTAGGAACATTTCTTTGAGTTTTCAGAACAGATAGAACCCCAAAGTCCAATGCGAACTGTAGTCTCACACATCTGTGCATTCTTGTTGCCCAAGTCTCTTCCCCTTGGTCCAGGCTCACTTTTCAAAGAGCTAGGGCTGGTTCATTCATCTGTTAAGGCTCTGAGCTGAAGTTGGCCAGAGTGTGCAGATATTAATTCAGCTGCCTGGTTTCTGCAATTTTATATACAATTGAATGTGCATAATCTGAGCAGTACAATTGATTTAGCATCAGTGTAGGAATTTTAGCTTTCAGTTTTCATGAATTATGTGTTTGAATTTTGAACTTTAATGCTGTACTATTGTAGACATTTGCATTTAATGACATATCAGTGAAGCTGAATAGGCCTGCCACCTCCTAAACCCTTAAAAATTTCAGATCTGTGAAAACCTCTTGCTGAAAATATGAACAGCAGCTGGTAGATTGCCTGACTCAAATGTTCTAGGCTTGATCACGAAAAGAGAAGGAACACAGCATCAACAATATCTCATGAGTCTTTTGACATAGTTTTATGACCACTGTCGTAATATATCATGCCCTTTATATCTAGAGGCTAATAAAACTTAAATATAGCCAAATGATTTAATATTCAGATTGAAACATAACTGTAGAAAGATGTATGACAGAATCACCAAAGAGATGAGACAAACATAATTTCTATTCTAGATTCTGTGTTAGTGATTTTTTTAATGCAGCGACCAAATTATGTAGACAAATCTGAAGGAATATGTCAGAAACATCCAAAGAAGTGTTGCACTAACAAGAGCATCAAGAAGCACATTTGCCAAGGTACATTGGTAACCAGCTCTCAGTGACTTCAGCAGGAACAACAAAGTTGGTTGAGCATGTGGGAATAAGTTCCTTGAACTGTCAGTATGGACATATATTCTGACCTCTATGGAGGCGCTGAAACATTAGAATCATTTATGGTTCCATTCAGTGTGTTCTAAATCTGGCAATTCTAAATTTAAAGAGATTTTAAAATATTTAGCTGAAAGAAGAAAAATAGTAATTTTAATAATATACAATCATGATTTGCTACCTGATTGTAATTGTTTTTGAAAAACATTAGTTCAGTACATTGTTAGGAATTCTGCTTCCCTTTAATTTTTTTTGGTCTAAACATTTCTGGGTTTATCTCAAACTGCTGTAGTCTTGTGTTTAGAAGGTCAATATCAACAATTTCTTTTTAGAAAAAAGAATTAGTAGAATGCCCCATTTTTAAAACTGACTTTTTTTTTAATTACTTTGTGTTCAGCTAAAAATTAAAAACATTTTTCCACATGAAAGTCGCTTTCAAAGTTCAAAAATACATTGACTCTAGTTTTATGTTTTTGACAAGCTTTTATAATAAATTATTTTATTGCATGCATAAATTAGTTGGTTTTTAGCCTCATAACCACCTGGAACACATAAGCCTTTCACAACAGAGACAGCGATATAAATGCATAATATGGAAAAAGAAAAATACAACTCTCAAAGGAGTATCAACCCTTTCAGCTTGAAGTTAAATACGGGCATTAAAAGGCATCCAGTTAAATTGAATACAAGGGTGTACTAAATTGTTCAACTGTAATAAATTCATTATGTATGGATAAAAGAAAACTTAACAATTGATAATAAATACATGTGCTTCTTAAGTACAATTGCTTCTAAAAGTAATTAGAGTAGATCATTCTTTGTTGCAGACCCATGTTCTCAGTAGTCTGATGGGTTTAGCAGTCTAGAGGCACCGGTACTGCTTGGGGAGATGGGAAATGAGAAGGAGTGGTAATGTGCAATGGGAAAATAATCTCATATAAAATTTAACTCTTCTGTATAAAAACAGGAAATAAAAGTAGGAATCGGACATTTTTCATTGTTAAACTTCAAAGACTTTACCTTGCATTTCTGTGGTTTTATAGCTGGTTTAAATGGTATTTAATTGCTAGCTTTTAGCTCCACTCTTGTAGAAACATGATGTAATAACTGGAGTTAGATTATCCAAAAAACACTATCTCCCTGTTTCAGCCTCTAGACAACCTAATTTCCAAAGCAGCTTATTCCTGACAGTTCCCCCTGACATGAAGGAAGGGAAGAAGGAGTTCTTTCATTCCAGATATCCTGCAAAGCCAGGGTTACCATTGTGTTTCAGCTGCATAGTCCAAACTCTAGTAAGAACCATAGTCAATCATAAGATTCATAAGGCTTATCTGATAAGGCTCAGAGCTGCCTGTGGAATTGCAGCTCTGCTTTTTTGAAGTACAATACAAAATACCAATTGAATGACCAGTGCCATGTTTCCTCTCCTTACTCCAGCTTCAAGAGCTGTTTTTCCCAATGTTGGGAGGAATATGGTTGCCGTTGGTTAAGCATGATACAGTATCAGAAAGCCAAAACCCCAGGATCAACAGGAAAAATAAACCAAATAAAAAGCCCAGCAAAAAATGGCAGGGAACTTGGTGACCAGGAGAGCTACTGACAATGACAGCGACTTGTAGACTTTTCACCAGAAGGATTCAGTTTGCTAAGAATAATGCATTAAGGATTTGCATGCAGGTGGTATCAGAGGGCAGACTTACACAGTGATTGGGATTGCATGAAGAACCTGATCTATTAAGGCCCGATGCATTCTTAAGAAGAAAATCTAGAATGAGTGCCATTATTTAAAAGTACATTTCTCACTCACTGAGTCAAGATTCCCAGGAGCTATGGAAGGCAATCATGCGGTTCTCAAGTAATTGGAAATGTCATTATAAAGTAAAATGCAGAAAACTTAATCCCCGTAACATTTTCCACAGCTTTTTTCTTGCCTGGACAGATGTTCCTTGTCAGCCTCTTAAAAAATACATGGACCATAATACAGGCTCACCATGGTCACTGTGAAGTGGCATTAGTCTTAGTTGAAGGCAAGGACAGAAACAGGACAGGAGCAGGAAAACTTTCACTCTAAATAAAATATGTGTCTTTTGTCCCGTTGAGCAGAGAGGTATTATAAACCCCAGGACTTCCAGCAAAACCCCCTATTCCTGTGTAGTAGATGGTATAGATGTTAAAAAGCCATGTTATGATAGAATTTGAAAGAAAGGGTTAAGACAGGCTGTGGGACACATGGGGCTCTGAATCCCAGTGGCAAGACCTCAAAAGTGGCAAAAATCCTTTGATGTTCATTTCAAGGTAGATCACAGATTTCAGATGTGTTGCAAAACTTGCAGAATCATAGAATGATTTGGGTTGGAGAGGATGATAAAGAACATCTAGTTCCAATCTGGTTCCCCTCTATCCTCGAGATTTTAATCTGCTGGGTGCAATCACTTTCCAAAGATTGCCTCAAGAGGGGGGCTCAGCATGATGAAATGCATTATTTTAGCTGTAGAGCTGGTACTATGCAATTGTGCTTGTGTGTATTACTCTTCAGATTTTTGAAAATTAGTCAAAGTTAGATTTTCTCTAATTCCCATTTAATTCAGTTCAGCCTGCCTTTAGAAAGGGAAATAGGCCAAAAGTTGGTGTAACACAGGTGCCCCCTTATAATTCTTACAAATCTGAGGTCACAGTGATAACCTCTCATTAATTTTTCTATTTAGCATTCATATGGTCTACTACATGTCAGTAGATCACTCCTACAAGGTAAATGCTTGTTTCATTTTGAAGAGAGCAAACTAAATATGACTTGACCCCAACTCAGACACATTTTTTTCTTGCCAGGCCCATTTTATGACTCCCATGTCTGGTTTCCTAAGCTTGTTCATCACAATGCAAAGGAATAGGTTTTTGCAATCAGGACTATGAATTACTAAATGCAGTATGAATTTTCTCTGTGGTAACCACATGTCATTACCATTGGTGGGCTAAGTCAAATAACTTGCAATCCCTTTAATTCTTAGAGTCCAGCTATTAACATTACAGAAAACAACTCTACTTTAACCTCTTTCTTTCTGGAAAGCTGAAGAATGGCTGGTTTGGATAATTAATTTCCCTTACTGAGAAATTGTGGCTCCTTCTAAATGCTGTGCCACTTTTGGGCAAGTTCAGAGGAGTGAGGAAATTTACAGGATTACCTGAGGATATGAATCTATTTGCACCAAGAAAAATGTTGTAATGCCTAAAAGCAGAAGCTGTGATGCATAAAACAAGCCAGGGATTCTTCAAATCATTGAGGCTGAACCAGAACTTATCAAAATCTCTTCTACCACCTTTGCAATGGCTTCCCACACCAGGTGAAATTCTTCTCTGTAGTATCTGGGGAGACCCAATAGTCATTACCAAAATTAGAATCATCTAATTCATGGTGTATTACATTAAGTACATAATAAATTTACATAGGGTAGGATAGAATAAAAGTATATACAAATATAATATATTTGTATGATATATATATATATATATATATATATATACACACAAACCTATAACAAAAATATAAATATTGTAAGTTACAATTCCTATAATAACTGAGCTCTTCCCCTTGCTATCATGACAAAGCTGATTTCTCCCATCCAGAATGAATCATCTCTGTTGCATGCCTGTGGCAACAAGATCTCTCCAAAGGAAAAAAAAAAGGAGAAAAACAAAAGGAATACCTCAAACAACAAAACATGTCGAAACTTGAATNAACAGGACAGGAGCAGGAAAACTTTCACTCTAAATAAAATATGTGTCTTTTGTCCCGTTGAGCAGAGAGGTATTATAAACCCCAGGACTTCCAGCAAAACCCCCTATTCCTGTGTAGTAGATGGTATAGATGTTAAAAAGCCATGTTATGATAGAATTTGAAAGAAAGGGTTAAGACAGGCTGTGGGACACATGGGGCTCTGAATCCCAGTGGCAAGACCTCAAAAGTGGCAAAAATCCTTTGATGTTCATTTCAAGGTAGATCACAGATTTCAGATGTGTTGCAAAACTTGCAGAATCATAGAATGATTTGGGTTGGAGAGGATGATAAAGAACATCTAGTTCCAATCTGGTTCCCCTCTATCCTCGAGATTTTAATCTGCTGGGTGCAATCACTTTCCAAAGATTGCCTCAAGAGGGGGGCTCAGCATGATGAAATGCATTATTTTAGCTGTAGAGCTGGTACTATGCAATTGTGCTTGTGTGTATTACTCTTCAGATTTTTGAAAATTAGTCAAAGTTAGATTTTCTCTAATTCCCATTTAATTCAGTTCAGCCTGCCTTTAGAAAGGGAAATAGGCCAAAAGTTGGTGTAACACAGGTGCCCCCTTATAATTCTTACAAATCTGAGGTCACAGTGATAACCTCTCATTAATTTTTCTATTTAGCATTCATATGGTCTACTACATGTCAGTAGATCACTCCTACAAGGTAAATGCTTGTTTCATTTTGAAGAGAGCAAACTAAATATGACTTGACCCCAACTCAGACACATTTTTTTCTTGCCAGGCCCATTTTATGACTCCCATGTCTGGTTTCCTAAGCTTGTTCATCACAATGCAAAGGAATAGGTTTTTGCAATCAGGACTATGAATTACTAAATGCAGTATGAATTTTCTCTGTGGTAACCACATGTCATTACCATTGGTGGGCTAAGTCAAATAACTTGCAATCCCTTTAATTCTTAGAGTCCAGCTATTAACATTACAGAAAACAACTCTACTTTAACCTCTTTCTTTCTGGAAAGCTGAAGAATGGCTGGTTTGGATAATTAATTTCCCTTACTGAGAAATTGTGGCTCCTTCTAAATGCTGTGCCACTTTTGGGCAAGTTCAGAGGAGTGAGGAAATTTACAGGATTACCTGAGGATATGAATCTATTTGCACCAAGAAAAATGTTGTAATGCCTAAAAGCAGAAGCTGTGATGCATAAAACAAGCCAGGGATTCTTCAAATCATTGAGGCTGAACCAGAACTTATCAAAATCTCTTCTACCACCTTTGCAATGGCTTCCCACACCAGGTGAAATTCTTCTCTGTAGTATCTGGGGAGACCCAATAGTCATTACCAAAATTAGAATCATCTAATTCATGGTGTATTACATTAAGTACATAATAAATTTACATAGGGTAGGATAGAATAAAAGTATATACAAATATAATATATTTGTATGATATATATATATATATATATATATATATACACACAAACCTATAACAAAAATATAAATATTGTAAGTTACAATTCCTATAATAACTGAGCTCTTCCCCTTGCTATCATGACAAAGCTGATTTCTCCCATCCAGAATGAATCATCTCTGTTGCATGCCTGTGGCAACAAGATCTCTCCAAAGGAAAAAAAAAAGGAGAAAAACAAAAGGAATACCTCAAACAACAAAACATGTCGAAACTTGAATTCCCAACTTAGCATATAATTAGATAGTGATTTCCCATTGCCATGGGAATGGAGCAAGAATTAGGACTACATCTACACCTCAACCTGAATCAACCACATAGGTATGGAATGACACATTTTAAAAGTGATTGATTGAAAAATGGTAAAACAAGTAGATATTATCACAGATTTTTCACAAACGAAACATACTTCTTTACATTAACCTCCCACAGAAATGTATTGTCTGAAGTTTATTAATATAGGTATGTTTATGGTAATATGGTATATGGTAATATGGATGCTTTTACAGTATTTTTTTTACTTTAGATGTGGGTTGTTTTTGATTTTTTAAATGAAGTAATATTTTGTTGCCAGGCTAACTCTTGACTTATTTTTCTTTTTATTTATTTTTTGTGGTAGTCCTCAATCTAGAACAGTCTGAAGGGTCTTCCATTCCTTCTCTCCGTGAATAATTTATCCACAGAAAACTGAAGCTCCCATTAGCAGAAGGCTACTCATGAGTCTGGGTAAATACCATAAATAGAGACAACTGAATGCAGAGGCAAAACTCAAGTGCAAGCTAAAGAACAAGCAGAATATGGTTAAGTAGTAGCTCAGTTCTCAAGAGAACCCAGTCATTTTGTCCATCCACCATACAAACACTTTGCCAATAGGCAACAATGGAAGAATTATATGGCAGAACTACAGCATAGAAAAACCAGAATATAAGAAAATGGGCAGTGGATCTGCTGATCACTCCAGTATCCTCTCCAATGAAATATGGGTAGGGTAAGCACAGAGTGATGCTTAATCAGGGTGCTCTCACAGATGCTGCAGGTTGCATTGCTACAGCTGGTGTGGGAGGCTTGGCATTTGACAACTCTGAAAGCAGTTCTGGTGTTTGAATGTGCCCCATTGCTTTTTCAACTGTGAATGAGTCACCAGCAGCTCCACTGTTCCGCAGCCCTGAGTCCCCCATTCTACGGCCAAGTGCCATGAAAAAGGATTTCCTTTCTCTGTTTCAAAACTGGCCTTGCCAGTTTCATTTGATGCCTTCTAGTTCTCAGATTGGAAGAGACAGAGAACATCAATCCCTGTTCCTGCTGTCCATGCCTTCTGGTGACTTTATGGTCCAAAGGCACACCAGAAAAATAAAAACATGCTCCTTGCTAGGATGTTTTTTTTTCACTTGCAGCTACACTGTAAAGTCTGTACATACACAGCAGTTTATGGCAGTTGGGAAGGATTTTCACAGCTGAGGATGATATGTGGTGATCCCAGCTGAACTGAAAGGCAGTAGGTCTTGAACACAAATAATTTATATGCCCTCTTATCCTCCCAGAATCAAAATGCAAAAATTCACCCAAGCAGGATTTTAATTTCCCAGAATTGTCTTCATGTGTGCATCTAATGTAGCTAAATCCTTAGACTTCGCTGCTTGTCTAGCTGAGCAGGTGATTCAAGGGTTTTGACACAGCCATTCTCAGTTTGGGATTTAATGACTTATAGCAAGGAGCTGAAGCAAAATGCCACGCTGCATAACTGATTTCAACTCAGCTCTGACGGTTTGCACAAGCCAAGGATCCATCCCCAAAGAAAGTGGTTGCTAAAATCATGTTTTTCTAACAGTCACAAAGTATTTATAAATTCTCCAAGCACCTGAAAGCAAATATGAGGGACCCTCTCTTTTCGTGGACTTCTACCCCATGCCAGGGAAAGTAGCTTTTCCTTAGCTTGCAAAAAGTTTAAAGAAAAAAATATCACTGCTTTCAGTAAGTGGGAAGGTCGACTATCCCATGCTGTTGTGGGGTGGATGAGAAGAGTTTGGCAGTTAAAAGACTATCAAAGAAACAAAACCACCTCACCTTTTTTTTTTTTTT
This sequence comes from Cisticola juncidis, assembly GCA_013400215.1. Lineage (NCBI taxonomy): Eukaryota > Metazoa > Chordata > Aves > Passeriformes > Cisticolidae > Cisticola > Cisticola juncidis. The sequence continues at coordinate 647,894 of VXBR01011069.1, forward strand.
TAACTTCATTATAGTTTAAATATATGGATAGCTCATAATAGATGCATTTCAAACACAGTTTAAGTTTTAATAAATACATGAACATATTGGAGCAATAGCAAGATTAGTGCTCTGACGATTTGTTATCAGTGGGTATGGCAGAAGGGTTAAAAACAAGCTCACATGTGCCCCTTTCCACTAGCCTTTCCTAAGGCTTCTGTGAGGGTGACTGGTTGGAACTCCTACAAAGGTAGGTGTTTATTTTTAATTTTTTCCACTACTACAGCTACTTTCACTGGTTTTTTCTAAGTGTCAGGTTGGAATTCCATGTTTAAGCAAATAAGTTGTCAATGGAAAATAGGATTGCCCTGGAATTTTTTTCTCTAGTCATGAAAAAGTGAGTTCCCCTGGCTTTTCTGTTCCTACATCCCATGTTTCTCAAAGCACAGCTGCCTTCCAGTTTCTCCAAGTGCATGATCAAATATCAAGAATGTGGCATTCACCAATCAAAATCAGAAGAGGATGATGAGAAGTAAACCAAATTCCTCACAGGGGAAGTGGATGGGCAGGCACTGATCTATTCTCTAGTGACAAGACCCGAGGGACATGGCCAGGGAGATTTAGGTTGGATATTCAGAAAAGGTTCTTCAGTCAGAGCATGATTGGACACTGGAACAGGCACCCTATGAAACTGGTCACAACACCAAGCCTGACAGAGTTCAAGAAATATTTGGACACCATGTGTCCCTTGGGATGGGCTATGCAGGGCCAGGAGCTGGACTCTGGTGATCCTCATCGGTCCTCTCAAACTTAGGTTATTCTATTATTTTATGATTTTGTGAAATCTTAAAAACACCTTCCCCCAACCACTCCCTCCTGCAAGACAAAGATGAAGTTTCTGGCAGCTTCTCAAAGAAGCCACCCGGGTACTCTCTCCACTATGGGAACTGTGCCATGCAAACCCAATACAGCCTCACACCCAGCATTCCTGTAAACATTTACCCTTCAACAACAGCCCGGAGGCTGCCACTGTGTATTTGCATTATTCTACAAATACTTTTTGTTGTGAATATTGTAAAAATCATTGCCTATTGTGCTTCAGCTTCTTTAGCGCCTTCTGAAAACAGAACATACACTAAAGTAGTGCAACATTGTGCTTCAAATCTGGCTTTTGTTTGGTTTTTACATTTGTTGTTGGGATTTTTTTCCTGGTGTTTTTTTGTGGGAGTTTTTTTCCCCTGCTATTTTTCATTCTATTTGAATGATCCAGTGGTGAAGCATCTGTCACTTTATAGCAACTTTTTATACCAACATTGCTGCTCTTAGGCACTTGAAATAAAATGTCCTTTTCTCAGCAGAAAGCCAGGTTGTGGTTACTGGCTGGTGTATTGGAATTGTTCCATCCACCTGTGAGAGGCAGCCCTTTCTGCGCCATGACAGACCCCCTGCCTAGGAGTTTGTGACTCTAAAGTGATAAAATAAAAATATGATAGCAACATGAAAGTGCAGGGCAAGTCCAAATGTGCTGAGTGCAGTACGGTTCAAACTGAGATGTATTTTTCCCTGTGTGTATTGTATCAGTTTATATTACAGAGGTTGTGGCAAATTTTTGCTTTTTATGGTAGGGCATGAATTTACTGAAAGGAAAAGGAAGGAGAAAAAACATTTTAAGGAAGAGTCCTGGGAACTAAGAAATGCATGTATTAATATTAGAGTTACATATATATATATGCAAATCACAGGTTCTGGATGATTTGAAGGTATTATGGTGATTTGCCTCCCACCTTCCCAGCCAAGTAATACAAGAGGGGAAAAAGCAGATAACATAATTTTTTTCTGAAGAATCCTTGAAGAATACATTTTGTTTTGTAAATCAAAATCAGCATTTTAACAAGGACAAAACATTTAATGACTGAATAGACAGTTTAAAAAAATAATAAAGAATCTATTTCCCAAGGAGAAGTATCTCAAGAAAAAAATCAGCCTGATTTTCTACTATAGCAATTACAACCAAAACTGAAAAACAACCAGGGACTGATCAATACATTAGCGAAAGGTGAATATATGATTCATTTTTAGAAGGAAAAGTAAGAGATGGGACTGCTTCACAGAGAAATAAACCCTTTTAAAAAATTGAAAGAGACACTACCAACAGAGTTATCTCAGAACACATAAAGGTAAAAGAAATGTGGCATCTCTTCTACATCTCATAAAGAATAAATCTCCATGGACACTTTATATACACACAAATATATGTATACACACACACACACACACACACACACACAGAATCACATCAGAGATTAGTCTAGATTGTATTAATGAACTTTGCCAGCAACCCACACACTAAAATATGTTTGCATTAAGTGCTTCTTATTTTTCAAGTAAGAAACAAATCAGTAACAATCAGCCTGTTGATACGTATTTCATGCAGGAACATAAGACACAAATTTGTTAATAAATTATTCACCAGCTTTGCTCTCAAGTGTATTGAGAGCTGGCAAGATGTCCATGGGTCAGGGTAGTGCTAAATAACTGCACATAAAACAGAGAGGTGCTGTCAGGTAGCATAACACAGAGATTACTGGCAGGTCTTGACTTAGTCAACATCATCATTAATGACACTAAAGCATAAGTAAACAGAAACATAATAAAATCTGTTGGTAGCTGGAAGGAACTGCATGCCAGTGTCAAAGAAAGTGGAATACTACAGAAGAAGAAATGCCTGGATGTCAAATAAAAACCCACTCCATCAAATGAATAAAAATATTCCATTCATACCTGAGAAGAACCACAGGCATGTCTCAGATTAATTTTCCATCCATCACCAGGCACTGGTAGCCAGACAATCAGAGTAGTTCCACAAAAGTCAGTGGAAACACCAGTGAAGACTGAAGAAAGCATGGACCTGTTTTCCCCAGTTGATAAGCTGCTTCTTAGGGCAAGGGCCAGAGAGAGCAAAGGGTTTGGTGCTGCATGGTGAGGTCTGTGTTACAGAGAGGTAGCAGTTCTTCTGATATAACCTACAGCGCCCCATCAATTATACTATCAGTATTTTTTAAAATCTGTAAATCTGCTACTCAAAATATTTAGAGGTGAGGGGAGTGAATAATATTGAAGGTAATTTCATAAATCCATAAACTTGAAAATATGTATCTTAAGGTAATAAATTAGTAAATGATTCAAGGAACCTTATTTGCTCTGGCTACCACACAACTCATACTGAGAAAAAATGTTATTGCTGAGGCCTCAAAGTGCTCTTTTGCCTGCTGTTTTCATTAGAAGCCATTCATGTTTTATTTAGATAGCTTCAATCAATGTGTATCTCTGTTTTATTTTTCAGTTAAGCCCTGCCAGCGCAATCAACCTCGTCTGCAAATTGCTCTACATTGTCTGTAAGTGAATGCCTTCCAGTACTGTAAACCTTGTGTAGTTAATTGTTCTTAGAGAATAGGGGAATATTTCTTGATAGCATGGCAATCATTTATGTGACAATGTATTGTGTTTACTTTGCATACAAAATTCATATCACACTGTTGGTTTTGGTATTTCTACCTTTTGGTACCTTACATTTCCTATTAGGGTATGTACCTATATATAGGTATGCTAATACCTATTAGGTATTAGCATAGAGGGAAAAACACTTGCTCTGATTCTTTAAAAGTAGATTGGGAACAAATGGGAATGCTGGATCAATTTAACTGGGAAAACTTGCTCCAGTAAGGGGAGGTGCCTGGTTATTCAAAAATAACCAAGTTATTTTTGAAGGTGGAGAGGCTAGATAATAAAATGGTAGATGAAACTCATTGGAAACAGATTTAAGGTGATGCACCTTGGAAAAATCAATCCAAAACTCAAGTGAACAAATAGAGCTCTAAGCCAGCTGTAACTTTCAGGAGCAAGACCATGAAAACACCAGCTTAATCCTAGAAAATGCTGAGTAAAATCATAGGAGGTTTTACAGAGCAGATAGAGAACAGAAAATACTGTACAGCCAGTAACAGAAAATACTAAATGCTAGTACAACTCCAAAGTTCATCCCCATTTTGAACACCGTGTACTACTCTGTCTCCTTCACCTGCAAACAAAACATGAAAAATTCAGAGGAGAAAGACAAAGGTGACAATAGCTATGGGACAGCTTCCCCTTGATAAATGAGCAAGTAGTTTAGGACTCTTGCTATGGTCAGACTTGACTTGAGAGGAGATGGTAGTTTCTGGGAGTCACAGTCACAGTGCTAGATAGAGCCAGACACAGAAGAAACCTCATAGGGTGGTGGGCTGCATGCTCACCTGGCTTTACCAGGGCTGTTTTTATTGGTGTGCAACATCTAGATGGCCTCAAGGGAGAAGGAGCATCAGATAGTTCAGCAGAAATCAAGCAAGCATTACTGTGAAAAAAAAAAAAAACCCTCCACATGTAATTGAGAAAGTTCCTGAAATTAAAATGGGTGAAACAGTACTTAGGGAAAAATACTACAAGTGCTTGTGCTGTTGTTGCAATGTGTGCTTAGGGGGACAGCTGGAGCACGTGTGTGGTTGCAGGGTGTGTGTGTAAGCTGTTTATATCCTGAACATGAACCATATGCTGCCTTTAAATCTTCCCCAACTAAGCAGCTGTGTCTCCTGACCAGACCTTATCTTTAAAATGATGACCGACTTCTGGGACTTTCTTCTGTGCTTGCTTCTTGCTTCTGTGAACCTGAACGTGGCTCTTGGAAAGCACTGTGGATTGACAGCCTCAGCAACTACAAAAAATAAGACATGATAATCACTGTCAGAGAAGGACTGGAAAGAGAAACTGAGAGTTTAATTATGGCTGCAAAGGAATGGGCTCTTTGTACAGGCGATGATAAAGTGAAGATAAAGGGAAGAAAGTACAGAGCATAAGAACTGCAGACAGCTTTTGGAGATTATTAGCAGTTCAGTTTATGATCATAACAATATAGCCAGAGGTTTTTAAAAAGTGAAGCCTAAAAGGCTGTTACATTGGGCACCAGACATTCTGCAAGAGCCACAAAATAGAAGTAGCTTCATTACAGTAGGAGAGTAATCGGGGATTTGTTGCAATCTTAACCCAAGTAAGAAATACTGACACATAAAAATCTGCTTGAGACTCTTTTTTTGGCTGCTAATGGCCATAAGGCATACACTAGGAGATGCAGCACGGTGACCTCAGAAAGGAAGGAAGGAGACTGTATGATACAATCATGGACACTGCTTGTCCACTTCTTGAAAATATCAGACTGAGGATGCAGCAAACTACAAACTCACATGACTAGCAATGACACAGAAAACATAATTACAATTACTTAAACAATCACTGTGAAAACCAATATAATAGAAATAAATAAATAAAAATAAACATAAACCAAATATGAACCAATATTTTGCACACTACAAACATAAATCATGCACTTTCCCAAAACCAAATATAAAACATGATAATAGCATTTGAAACTCATTGATAGCGGGATCCCCTGAAAACCTGGATGGTACGACAGAAAAAGAGACAACAGCAGCAGTAACACTGCCCTCTAGATACTGCTAACAGATCTATAGAAATATACACTCCTGACTCGCATTTATATACCAAAGGTAAAAACCTGACTACTTTTGATGAACACTGAGGTGTAGGTGTCTGCCACACAATGAGATCCAGCTTGATGAAGTGGGTGGTCTCTCCCTGCCCAATATCCTTTGTACAGGAAAACTACACATGAAGGTCAGGTAGGTACAGACATGGCCTGAAGAGGTGAAATGCAGGTTTCTGCCTTGGCCATTCCATTCCGTTCAGCTTTTATGTGCAGGATCAGGTTTTCAGCCTGAATGGGCTACTCTGCTTCAGCCTCTGTTTAGCCCAGGGGCTGGGATACACAGCCAAAGAGGCCAATGTGGGTCCCCACTGAAAGGACTGCATCTTACTGCCCTTCCCGAATAAAACAACAGCTTTATTTCTTTAGGAATGACCCTTCCCTTTCAATACATGTATGCTTGTTCTTCAAACGTGTAAATGACACCCAGGAATTTGTGAGAGGGATGCTCAAGGTCAGCAAAAGAAAAGCCAGCAGTCTGCAGGTGTTTGGTCACAGAGCCAAGCAGCAGAATCTCCACCTGTATGTCAGTCCTTGAAAAGACACCAAGGAACAGGCAACCCACTGTCTTGAACCCTCTAAGCTAGAGGACAGCCACATTAAAGAAAAGAAATAAAACCTCATGTATCTCATTAATAAGGTCAGAAGTCCTAGCAGGAATCCTTATTCCAAAACCTTAAATACAGAAAAACATGAGTGTGGACAGTTAGTGTTTAACAAAGCCAATAAGGCAATGAGTTGAACTAATTAAAAGTAAATTAAAAAGTATAAATAAAAGAAAAAAACAGGGTGAACACAAACAAAACCAAACAACAAAACCTGCAATAAAAAATAATGAAAAAACCAACCAAAAAATCCACCTTCAACAGAAATCCAAACAACAAAAAATACATAGTGGTGTCGTATTTTGACTTGAAAGAGCGCGATGTGGGGTCACTGATGTTACACTGGCCTTAGATGGATCACAAATTTCACAGACATAGATGAGTCCTCACTTCTTTGCACACAAAAACTTCCAATCTTCAACATGTAAGTACATGTAAACTACAATGAGTTTTATGGCTCCTGCTACAAAAGGCCATTCTATGTCAGTGCCCCAAAAAGCAGAAGACGGGTAACTTACAACCTAGATTTAAATTTGTTATGAACATCCTAGATTGACCACCACAAAGCAGGAATTTTGCTGTTTGCATTCTATTTGATGATCTCCACTGCCACATCTGGACTATCTAGTGCCCAGAAAACATTACAAACAGGTAAGCAACACTGCAAAAAAGATCTGTACTCAGTTCACTCTTGCACAGATCATTTGAACAAGCTGAAACCAAGTAAGATGTACCTGAGGAAAAGGGTGTACTGGATAACAAAGGTATCTGGGAGCTCTCATATTCTAATAACATTAATGATATTTAGGGGTTCAGCTGTGTTCCTTGAAAGGGCCTGTGATCCAGGACACATCAATTTGCCAGTTCGTTTACAGGGGCCTGCATTGGATACAAATATCCAAAATATATTGAGGGTCACATATGAAAAGCAATTCCAATGCTTGAACCTTATTCCCTGCCTGCTGCTCTAAGCATCTCTTCAGCATAATGATATTCATATTTTCCAAACCACTATGCTGCTCTCATCTTGGCTCACTGAGAAGCTGTTGTGTATACTAATTGGTGTGGTATGTCCTATACATTAGGGTGTCTAGCTTAATTTGGAAATTTTCTTAAAATTCATAATTTAATTATTGATTGTACAGCTTAGACAATGAAATTAGATGAGGTGGATTTTACAGTTATGAATAATAAACTCTCTGCTCTGCCAAAGCTACCAAGTGATGAGTTAAAGCTTAAAGAGATGCCACCATTACACATTCTACACATGCTAATATCAGGCTACCTACAATCCTCGCCATATGTTTGTTTTTTTACTTTATAGCCATGCAAAAGTAGGGATTAGTGTGTAAGGGATTTTAGAACTCATTTCCCACTGGTCTGTGCTGAGATTATGCATCTGAAAACCTCCTTTGAAATCTGCTCCAGATATTGATTGCTGTCCGATTTCCATTTGGCTGAATAGGTAAGGTCCCTGACCCCCTTTTCTTGTGCGCTTGTTGATAACATTTTATAGTCCGTCCTGTTATCCTTCATGAAAGACATTAGGTACATCTTGCTTGCTCGTCTTTCACTTTCAGAATTTGTCTCAGCAAGACCTTCTACAGCCCTAATGAGCGCAAAACTAACGGGGTACATCTGTAGCCCTACTTAGGGACATTCAAGACTTCCTGGCACTGTCACCCTTATTGCACTGTTGTGGTATGAGTACCTTGATAATGGACTACTCACCATTTCACACAGCCCTCAAGTGGGAGTCCACTGGTCCTTTCTGCATTTCAGTCTTCTCTTCCTATTGGGTGCCTCTGTTGGTACATTTTGGAGTTCTGTTTGCTTTCTCTTCAGCTGCCAGGCATTGTGCTAACTGTCTGAAGATTAGATTGCCCATTTGTCTTGGATCATTTTCCTGTGATTCAATTAGAGGAAGCATTAAAAGATTTATAAAATGAATATGTGAAACAAGGATGTGCCAATCAACTGTACAGTAGGGGGTAAAAAAAGCCATTATTTCAGTAACTGCTGCTATGTGTTAAAAGAAAACTGAACAAAAATCATTCTCCTGATTTCTGAAAGAGAGTCCAGGAGGCAAAAAGGTCATGTAAAAGACCAAAAGGATCAATTGATGTCTCTGCACAACTACCTGTTTCTTAAAGCTCTGATTTTCGGTGTAATCCCTTTGTCTATGTTTTGACCCAGTCTTATTTGATTTATGTTTTTTATTCATTAAATTGTATGCATGAGGTATCTGCTCAAGACTTAAACTTATGCATGTTTCACTGAATGGATTTTCTGTTGTATTCGATGCAAACCACTCTGCCTAGTTTTATTATTTGAAATCTTCAAAATCTGTCTTTGTATTATTGATTTCTTTATTTTTGAAACCTGATTTAACCCTAGCAATAGCATTTAGTCTTAAAAATAATTAGGATCACTTTACCACCGCATCATAACCTCAAGTAAGAAAGTTAATTTCCTATTCAGTTTAGATTTTTTTCCATTAATACCATGAATACTAAATTTATACCATGGCAGTCAAAGTCCTCTGAGAGTACCTTTAAAACACCAGTTTCTCAGCTGTGATAATTTCCTACTTTTGTTTCCCAAATGGCTTTAAATCCTCCCACAGTGTTGCAACAAGAGTGGTATTTTCCCTTGTTTTTTTTCTCTCAAATCCTGCTTGCCAGGAGATGGGTGTGATACGTGTTTACAGATCATTACAGGATAGATGGTTAATAGTACTGCAAAAGCACTGTGCCCAGCAGTCCCCAGGGCCAATACAACGTTTCTCCCAGTAGCTCAAATTTCTCTCCAGCCCAGCAAGCAATGTGAACTGGAACCTCACCTTCTGGACTTCAGTATAATTCATCCTTCATGGTAGCACTGTGAGGGATGTTAGTGGTGGATTTGCCACGCTTCCTTGTGGGTGGGACACGTTGGTTTCTTGCAGTTGCCTAAAGGCTCCATGGTCTGGCTGGTGGAATTACGCTAAGTTGCAGCATGCAATGTATGTGCCCAAGTGCCCTGTAGATAGATTCAGGTCAGTCTGTTGGTTTCCTAAGGAGTATGGGCACCAAGTATCTGTGTGTTGTTGGGCTGTTTGTTTCAAAGAACATCTGATTTTCCTGAATGCTCCAAGAGTAAATCAACAAGCAGCCCAGAAATTACCGTCCACCTTTTTGATCCTAAAAATCATTCTGCTTCTTCTCCTTCTCAACCAAGCCATTGCTTTTGCTGTTTATTGGGGTTTTTCCTGGTTTCCCTGAACTTTTCTGACTTTCAACAGCAGCTGCAACCAACAAACCCTTTTGCTTCCAAATTTGTTGTCAGTTCCAGGGAAACCTCTTTGATGGCACAGCTTATTTACTCTGCTATTTCTGCTTCCTGTTGTTTCAGCAATAACTGTGTGGAAGAGCATTTAATTGCTCTTCCCATTTAGCCTGGCTGAAGCATGCTCAGCACACCCATCTGCTATAACATGACTTCTGCATCAAAGTCCCACCCCTGCTCTACAACAGCCAGTAACATCTTACAGCCTAATTTATCCACACACAAAAAGAGCCTTTATTTGAAAATAGAATCAGAGCTAGCTCAGAGAATTTATGGGTTCAAATTAATGAGAAAAAAAAGCAACACAAGTTCTTTAAAGTGAAATTCTAGTGACAATTTTTATTTTCTCCCACATTACATATGTACTAGAACAACAGAGACAGGCCATGCTTTCCAAACAGTTGAAATAACTTGGAATCGTAGAGGAAGTCTGTATTGTTACGTTTCAATTAAGCTAAATTATTAATGATTTTTGTGTCTAATTGCCTTATTACCTCGACTACAGACAGATTCAAGTCAACAGTTCGGATAGTTTTTATGCATGGCCATTTTGCAATCCGTATCTAAGCGGCCAGTCAAGAAGTCTTCCATAGTGGGTCTGCACAGCCTTCCCACTAGGACTAAATACTACCCTTTTCATGGTAACACCCTGTCTTGAGCATCTATGCCAGGAAATCTTTCCATGTCCCTACTGCCTCCACTTCAGGAAGCACTGAAATGGCACTGACACCCACTGAAAAAGTAGGAATAGCAAAAGAAAATCAGGCATATTTCTGTTTGTCATGGTTTACCTCAGCCATCAACAAAGCCCTATGCAAAAGCTCACTCACTCCCCCACCAGTAAGATTGGTGAGAGAATTGGAACAGCAAAAGCTAGATAGAAAACCTGTGGGTTGAGATAAAGACAGTTTAACAGGAAAAGCAAAAGCAGCGCATTCAGGCAAAGCAAAACAAGGAATTCATTCAGTGCTTCCCATGGGCAGGAATGTGTTCAATTGTCTTCAAGTGAGCAGGGCTCTCCATTGCACATCTAACTTGGAAAGAAAAACACCAAATGTCCCCCCTTCACCCTTCCTCTCTCCACTTTATACATTGAGCATGATGCCACATGGTCTGGAATATGCCTTTGGTCAGTTTGGGTCACCTGTCCTGGCTGTGTCTCCTCCCAACCTCCTGCGTATCCCCAGACTCCCTGCCAGCGTGGCAGTACAAACAGAAGAGGCCTTGGCTCTGTGCAAGCCCTGCTCAGCAGTAACAAAAACATCTTTAGATTATCATCGCTGTGTTCAGCACAAATCCAAAACACAGACCAATAATAGCCTCTGTACACAAAATTAACTCTACTTCAGCTGAAACCAGCACACTCTTACTGAGAGACTAAGAATCCATATTCTGCTGCACTAGGCATTCGATATGAGCAGACTGAAAGGAAATGTGTTGGCTAAAAGTTAGGGACCAGATGTCCCATGGCACTCTCTCTCCTTTAGGCTTTTTGTTGATGCCATGGTACTGCAAACCTATGGCTGGCCACTGTTCTATGTCTTAAACTATGCCTTAAAAGCATTTTTTGACAGCCTATATTTTCAAAATTAAATCATTATTAACTGCACTTTTTATGTAATATGGAAAGGAGGGTCTTTTGTTATTTTTTGAAGTTATTCTTGCACCTAGAAAAATGGTATCAAAATTAAGGTACTTATTAGGAGGAAGAGACTAAAAAAATCAGGTTGTGAGCCTTGCTGCTGATTTCTGCTCTTGAATTACTCCTTAATTTGGAATTTTGCTTGAGCCCAGTGCAAGAAATACCACTGAGATTCGTGCCTAAAAATGAGTGCGGGAAAATTCAGCATGCAAAAACATGAGGTGCTTCCCTGGCAGAGAGGGATCTTAGGGTGCTTTCCTAAACCAGGACTGCGGGGAATATGATGATGGGGGACAAGAAAACACAGCATGTGGAGTCGTCTGTTGAGGTCTAATTCAGTGTTACTATCTATCTATCTATCTATCTATCTATCTATCTATCTATCTGTCTGTCCATCCATCCATCCATCCATGTATCCATCTATCTGCTCGGATTGTTGGGATTTTATGACAGAAATGTAGGTTTATTATAGATAAGCTGAGTTTTGGATCTGTAGCAGGAATGTTTAGCAGTGATATTTATTTGTATCATTCCACAGCATTTGTTTTTAAAAATTCATTTAGTTTTGTCATGACAATACTTCAGATTGGGGGAAAAAAGGTGAAAACCAACCATAATATTTGATTGTAAAGTAAAGAAAACATCGTATGTTTTGTGTAGGACAACCGGTAACAGTCCTGGAAACAGAAATGTGTATCCATGAATTGGTCCAGATGACATGCCTCTTTGAGGATAAGGTAATTCATTACAGAATGTAATGGCTTAGTGACAGTTTTTCATGGAAGTTAATGGAAATATGAGAGAAAGAGAGAAAGCAAATAGGATTTATCTTCAGAAAAAGAAGAAGGGAAAAAAAGAGAAAATTATCAGAATCACAGTCAATTACAATTCAGTAAACCCACTTTTAAACCATCATAAAATAATGAAATTATCATTAAAGCTCCACATGTACCTGAGGGATAATGAAATAATGAGCAACAAATGATGCAGACACCATGGTGCCAGGGTGGTATGTGTGACCAATCCTCCTGAAGTGAATTGACTGGGAACTCAAAATCCTGGGTGAACAGATTCAAATAATACAACTTTAAACAGAATTTTATTTTGGGGGGCAGGGGGGGGGATGGGGAGAGCGGAGTCAGAGAGAAGAAAATGCTCTGGAAACCACTCTAATTTTGCAGTTTGGTTCTGTTACAAGTTTGCCTGTGTAAAACACCACACTGAATATTAAGGCCTAAAGGCTGTCTGCCTCTGCAAGTAAAAAATATCTGAATGCTGGGGTGATGGATATGGAAAAGAATAGGAGTAGATTATAGAGTCTTACAAAATGATAGAGCAGCACAACAAATCAATGCGCTTTGGGGTTGCTGGTGAAGGTAAGTTATATCCTCCGACTGCACGGAATAACTGCTCTTTATGTAATCACACCTGGGATATGTCATTAAATTGCAATACCTCATTACCCGTCCTCACAAAACACGGAAGAGTTTCAGGGAATTCAGATCTGAAAAAGAAAAATGATCAGACTCTTGGAAAGAGTGATACACAAGGAGAGATTAAGTAGCTTAAATATATAGCTTATCCAATCGATAATTAAGCAAGGGAAGGATAATGGCTTAAAAATATGTAAGAGAAAGATAATTATTTTGCATGAAGCATGGTCCCAGTTCAGCACAGTGCTAAAACACATGTGCAGATCCATCAGCCCTGTAAAACAGCAATGTACATGATTTCAGTGGAGCTTGAGCGCATACCTAAATTTAAGCATGCACTGAAGTACTTTGATTAATTTGGGCCATAACCACAAGTAATGGTATGAAATTAAGAAATGCAAAAATGTAGGCTGAACACCAGGAAAATCTTCCAAATGGTGAGATATATGAGACTGGGGAGTAATCACTCAAGGGAATTGGTGGAAACCTTATCCCTGGACACATTTCAAGTTTTGCTGGACAAAGTACAGGGAAAATATCCTTTAGGGAATAATCTTGCTGCTGCCTCTGGAGACAACCGCACAACCTACTGTAACTATTCTGTGTCTAAGTTTTTCTGGGCTGACTCACAGCATTAAGCCTGAGACACGAATTTAAAAAGCACCAACAGCACAACAGGTTGGTGGCATTTTGAAGCTCATCCTTGCCTCCCCCCACAATTTATTGAGCTTTTTCCATCTACGTTATATGCAGTGCTATGAGAGGGGGGAAAAACACACACTGCCACACTTTCAGTTTAGTGTTGTTTGTATTTTCTTGACTCTCTGACTAAACATTGATTTCATTCCTACCTCTGCATTAAAACAGAGCTTAAAGATATAGAGTTAATCTAATTTTAACTTGTAGGGCTTTGTTTCATTCCCAGAGTATATGTGGTGAATTATGAAGAGAAAGATAATTGTATCTTGAAGAATATAATATCTCATATCTCTGAGCATCCCAGCAGAAGCAGTATTAAAGATTTGGTGGTTTTGCTAGTTTGGTTTGGGGCTTTTGGGGGGGTGGGGTTGTTTGTTTGTTTGGTCTTGTGGAGGATTTTTTGATTGTTGTTTTGCTTGTTTGTTTTGTTTTTTGTTTTTGCCCTCCATGCAGAACTTGGAAGAAAGGCTGTTACCAAAAGGACTTTCCCAAAGATGGAGCAGTAGATTCTCCAAGGGCTTTTTTCACTGGGGATAATAATTTTGGTGAAACAAATACAAGGTTTAAAGAACAACGGCTTTTAAATTGCTTTGAAATCTACTTTTTCTTAAATTAAATGATTGTAGAAGATTGTGCATCATTCTCTTGGACATGTGTGACTATTCTACAGAAGTGTAGGAAAAGGACAGATATTCTCTAACATGACTATGCAAAGACTACTGGAAATGGAGATAGTTGAGACAGATCTGTCAAAAATTTTATATTTCCCTTCCCTGACCACAGTCAATAGTCTTCCTTTATTTTTGCAGTGTCAGTGAATGGACACTGGTTTTATTATTGGGAAAACAGCACGTTTATTGGTACTAATTTTCCAGTGCACATCCATGAATCTAGAATAGCAGTACTTAACCTTAAACACACATTTCTGTGCTTTCGCTTTTCAGCTAGGGACATGTGTGAGCATCTTCCTGACTCATGGTCTGAGTTAATAAACAAGGTTACTTAATTCCCTTCTCTCATTTAAAAGGATGGCCTTGCAAGGTCTCCATCACATAGATACTTAGGAGCTTGTTAAGGAAAAAGCTGAGCAGGATAATAAATTGAGTGGATCTTACACTAGGTTGTATCAGTTGGATCATTTGGGCCCTTCCAGCTCTCTTGGCTACAGTCGAAGCTGGGAGTGCAGCAGTAACTCCCCAAGTAGGTCTGGTCACTGGGATAAAGTGTGGTGTGTTGCAAGTGCCAGCGCTCAGGCAATAAGAAAACTGTGATTTCCTGAAATGTACTTTTTAGTTTGTTTTGTTGTTAAAGAGCTTCATTTGTTTAGGTCCTTCCCTCAAAAAGCAAAAGCAAACAAACAATTTGGTTTGTAAGGAAAGTTTTCAGCATGTTCCAGCCAAGCACCATTATTTCTGGAGGTCCCATGTAAGCATTTAAGATTACAAAAATTAACGCAAAGGCAAGTTTCTTTTTCGTTCTACCGCAAAGGAACCTCTTTGTTGGAGGTTCCTGATTCTCATGTTTCCTACCTGCTGCAGATGCCAGGGCAAGGACAGAGTGTGTCTTGCTGGCCCCAGCTGATGTCAGGCTGCTTTGAGTGCCATCCCTGTACTGGACAGCAGAGAGACCATCCTTCACCAGGAGATGGGGTCTGTTAGGCTACTTGGTTGCGGACAACAGGCTGAGAGGCCAATCATGAACTGGGGAATCTACTGGGGAATTGGTCAGTGCTGGAAATAGAGGCTGCAATTTGCTTTCTGGCAGGGGAGCAGTGGGCAGGGGTGACGGAACCACAGAGGTGATGGATCGGTACCGCAAAGACAGGGTGCAACTGGCTGCTTGGATGGGAACAAAATTCCAAGCGGCCAATCGGGATGTGGGAGATCCAGTGTGGAGTGGGTCCGTGCCCTGTATGGAGGCTGCGATTGGCTACCTGGCAGGGGAGCCACGGGCAGAGTGTCCAGCCGGGCGGTGCGGGATTCATTCCGGAGAGGGCTGCGGGACAGGTGGTGGAGGGCGGGGACCGGGGTCGCAGAGGGTGCGGGATAAGGGGCGGCTGCGGGGCAGTGCGGGCTCGGGGGCGGTGGTGCGGTGCGGTGCGGTGCCGGCCGGCTGCTAGGTGGAGCCCGCGTCCGCGCAACCCAGATCCGGGCCCTCGGCGCTCNAGGAGGTAGAGGAGGAAGGATCCAGGGTGTCTGCGGAGCGCGGGGGGCTGAGGACCACCCGCCTCCCTCTGCGCGGGCGCCTTTGTGTCCCCCAGCCCCGGCGGAGCGAGGGGCCGCGGGCAGGGGAGCGGATGCGAAGAGCGGCTGGGGCTGGAGGGGAGAGAGAGAAAGGGGGGTGGGGGGAGATT
>VXBR01011069.1:663595-828926 GCA_013400215.1 Cisticola juncidis
TGTTCTTCCCCAGCAGCAGCAGCAGCGGCGGCGGCGGCAGCAGCAGCACAGGCAATGACTCTGCCGCATCCGAATCGCCTGGCCGGTGGTGCCGGCTCCGGAGACATCACCTTGCTCTGAAGTTGCCCACCTGGAGGAGGCGGTAAATCGGAGCGGGGCTTTCGTCCTGAGGGGTCGGCGACGGCGGGAAAGAGGAGGGAGCGATCGCCTCCCCCATCCCCACACAACCTCGTCCTCCGGGAGGAAGCTTGTGTAGCAGAAGAACACGGCAGAAAAGGAAAGACTTTTACTTCTTTCTATTTTTTTCTCTTTTCATTTTTTTTTTTTTTAAATTTTCCTTGCTTGAGGGACGTTTCGTGCTTCTCGTCCGCCCCCTTTTTCCTTCTGGCTGGGGGCTTTGGTACTGTGGCCAGGTCTCCTTCCTACTCCCACCAGTGGTTTTAATGGCTGGATTGTGGCAGCAGCTCCCTGCTGCAGGTTGTTGAGGATCTGATGGGGACTGGCATCTCAGGAGCCGGAGGTGACTGAAGGTAAGTAACCAGCGGATGGATGCTCACCAGCCCTTGCCTGGCCTTCCGTTGCTCCCTTGCCCGCTTGTGTTGGGCTGAAGGGTGCCGGCCGCCCTGGGCGCACCCTTGGATTGAATTTTGGTCTAATAAGGGTAGTTTGTTTTCAGGGTCCCCAGGTAACGGGGGAGCATCTCCCTGGGTCTGCATGCTGTGCGACACTGGAAACAAGCGGTGCGCATCTTGTTTGGAAATGCCTTGTGCGCTCCAGCCTGGTTTGGCTGTGGGCAGCTAGGGTGGCAAAGGCAGTGTGGAGATGAAGGGGACCTGGTAGATTTTGTTCTTGCTCTCTCTTGGGTTTTTTTCTATGAAAGACACCACGTTGAACCGCGGGGTTTGCTGGTGTTACACTGAGGAATTCGTGAGTTTCATTATGTTTTCTCAATCTCCCCCCTTCTCCCTCCCTTCCCCCGTCTTCATGCCCAGTCCTTCGTGGATCTGCGTTGCTGTTAAATTGCTGAAGGGTGCCTCGAGAAGCAGTTGCTTTCTTGGGTATCAGGGGACATGAGTGGGGGGATGTTGCCGAATTGGGAGTGCGTGTCGGGGGCTGCCTGTGCGTGGATGTGAGAGGGTAGAGGTCTGAATCCAGGAGCCCCGCGTTACAGGTAGACGCGAGGAGCTTCGCCTTCCCGTGCATCCAGAGAGCGAAACCTACGGAGTAGGTAGGGATGTGCAGAGCTTCTCACCTCCTGCCTGCGAGGCTGCGTTTGCTGGCTCTTATCAGTGTAGGACTGGCGTTTGTTTTGAGCAAGGGCCGGTATGTATAGCTGAACGACGAAAATTTCGTTATTAATGCCTCTATCCTTTTTAACCCTTTGTTTATTTGCTTCCTTAGTTATTTATTTGTGTTCCACTTGCAATCATCTTTTGACCGCATAACTTGGAAGTACGGTTATAAGGCTGATGGTTCCTCCCTGCAATCAGCCAGAGAGCAACCCTGTTTCCCAGTTTAAGGAGCCTACCTCTAGCTGGTGCCCGTTAGTGCTAATGAGGATGTAGATACACTACCCCAGAGATGTGCCCTGGGTGGATTGCCTTCAAGGACTGAGTTTGATCAGCAGCCTTGCATCCGGAGTTGTCCAGGGAGGTAACACTGACCTCCCATACATTTAGTTGGGTTTTTTTTCCTCACCCTTTCCCCTGTAGACAACCAGATGTTTAGTTTTGCTTGAGGGGTGGCAAGGTAGGAAAGGACCCTCTCTTTCTCTCCCTTTCCTGATAGGCATGAGATGCTTCTCTGCGGTAGTTAAAACAACTCGTATTTTGGCCAGCAGCAATGTATTGTTTCTGCTTGTTGACTGTAGAGTTCATTATCGTTATAGCCACAACAACCCATGTCTATTGTATTTACTTTCCTGTTTAGATCACTCCTTAGGAGTTATTGCCATTTCCACTCTTACAGTTCTGGTTCCAGGCAGCCAGCTGCTTAGAGGGAGGCTGAGATGCAAAGGAAAGGACAAAAATGCCATCTGTTTCTTGATATAAGGTAGAGAGGTAGACTGCTGGCTGCAATTTCTCTCTGTATTACAGCACTGATTATTCCTACACAGAGTGTAGGACCAAAATTTTCAAAGCTGATCAAAAAGAAATCTTCACTGGAGTTGAAAAGAAATAAATTCCATTTTCATTGAGGAATGCTGCCTCTTAAAAGCGCAGCCAATGCTGCCCGCTTGGTATTGAGTAGTAGCATGTGCTTTGTAGAGCTCATTTATCATCATTTCCAGGGGTTTGCAACACGAACAGGCTTCTACTGTGCATTCATTAGGAAAAAATATTCTATGGAGTTTTTCATGGGAGTAAACCAGGTGTTACAGGTTAAAATGGGCTGCTGTCAAAAAGTCTGCAGTCGTTAGTTTAGCTCTGTGCTGATGTTGGGTGACAAAGTTCAGGTTAGGCTCCATGGTAAAGCTGTATTTTATTCCTAAAGATTGAACTGCTCTGAGAGAACAGGAGTCAGTTCCTCTTCTTGTGGTTGAGGCTGCTCCTGTTCCTGCTCTTTAAGAGTACTTTTTCCTTATTTAGTCTTGATTTACTATAAAGTGACGGTTATTTTGTTACCTACTAGCAAAAAATAAAGTGGATACAAATCTCTGGTGTGTTTATTTCTAAAAGGGCTGATGTTTTTAAAAAGCTAGGCTTGACGTGTGAGTTCCATATAATTTCTGTTACTGAATAAATATATTTTTTCCCTTTTCTTCTTGGAGTGGTTAGGAGAAGGTATGTTTAGTTTTGCATTGAATTCCAGAACAAGATAAATTACAGTGGAGATTGATGATAGTGAAAACATTGAGTGCTGCTTTGTGAGGCAGTGAGATTTTAAAGGTATTTATGAAGCTGAGGGTACCTTATGGAGATGGTTTTTGGTGACAAAAGCAGGAGCTGGTGTTTCAGTTTCTTGGTGGCATCCAGAGATGAAGTAGTTTATGTCTCATCCTAGGATATTTGAATTTGTCCCCAAGCCCTGCCGGCTCCATCTCTCGACTCCCCTCCTTTGTTTGCTTGGCTGTGCATCCCATAGGTTGGGATGCCATGGGGACCACGTCCTTCCTCCCAGTCGGGGGTGATGAGGCAGAGGTGCTCAGCTTGCCTATCCAAGCATTAATTGCAGAAAAGGCTTTTTTCCTCCTGAAACAGAAAGCAAATCGCCCTGCGCCTGCTGGTGCAAATGTGAAGCTAGTGCTCTTTGCTGGCTGGGAGGCAAGTGCAAGCAGGTTTGTAGATGAAAATGCAGGCACACACATCCAGCTGACTGATGAGATGGGCATCTCAGCCTAGCGTTACAGGGGTGTTAGAAAAATAAATAAACATCTAGAGGCAGGTAGAGCAAATTATCAGCCAGGACTGAACAGGAATATGCATGACCTTTATCTTTGGGCAGCACTCAGGTGGACGGCCTGATACTGCCGTCAGGGTTTTCACATTCAGAGCATGAGTGGATGCATCATCAACGCATTTATTCACGCACATGGGGGAGGAAAGTCTTTGTCAATGGAGAAGTCCTAGGAATGGGTGATTTATTAATAATTTTAATACTAATAGTGTTGGGACTAGTGTTGATTGACTAGGAAGCAATTTAATGCATGACACAATATACAGGATGGGTTAAAGATTGATGAAAGAGATGGAATTCAGGGAGCAAGAATGGATCAGGGAAAAGCTAAAGCATGGAGGATAGGGACAAGGATTTCTATGCTTTAAATAAGTTCCCTTTTTTTTTTTCCTGTTGTAATTATGTTACTTGGTGGTTGTGGAAACAGCCAAATACTGCAGTTGGTGTGATTTTGATAAAAAAAAATTATTCCCTAGAGGCTTCTTGCACACCACAAAAGTTTTGTAAGAGCAACTCAAAAATTAATCTTTTTTGGAGTGATGACCCATCTGAGCGACAGACATCACGATACTGCTGACGACAATACTGAAACATCAGAACAGTCCTGCACAATAAAGAAGGTTCTGTCTGTCCCTTTTGGGGTAGGATGCACTGGTGAGCATCAACATCCTGGAGAGATGTTTATGGACACCCATTTCTTCCCTGCTGGTCCTTTTCTCATTCAATAGATGCCCTCCTGCTGGGATGGGAATATGAAAAATGCATCACAATGCCAAATTCTGAGTGTATATCCACACTTCAGTCTCTGCTATGTCTTTAGGCAGTGCTCTCAGTTGTAGGATGAAGAACTAGAAATTCTCTTGCAGGAGTTCATTATGCTTTGGTGTATTTGTAGGAAAGTACCTGTCCCAGTAAGGCAGTGTGACATGCTGGCATCTGAGTGCCTCATCTCCTGGGGTCATGCCTGCCTTGAATTATGCCAGATGTTTGTCACGATCCTCACCAGCATTTAATGTCAGGCTCTTTAATCTCTACTTGGGATGTAGGTGAATATGTCCTGTTTCTGTAGGTGTTGAGATGCTCTAGCACACCCTGATCTCATCCTAGTGCCTACTGGCAATGGAAGCTCACAGAGCAGGCTGATGAAGTAGAAGAACTTTGCTTTTAAGCATCTACTTTTAATTCTTGCCCACTTTAATGGCAAGGAAACCACCTCCTACTCAAATCTGTGATGTGATTCTATCTAGGATGTTATCTCATTGCCTGTTTTTGGCCTCCAGGTTTGCAGTGTAATGCTTTATGTTCCTCACTAGATAATCTGTACAATGTAGTCTGAAATTCCTGGCTTCAAACTAAGTGTTCATTTTTAAGACAACTTCTCGAAGGACACCTTGACACTACAGCTTTTACTTCAGCAGTCTTTTCAGAGAGTCTTCTGATTCTGCCTGTAAGGCAGATGTTTTTACCAGTCATTGTACCCAGCAGCTGTTAACTATAGCAAGGTAGCTAGTCTTTTCAGGCAATGAAAACGTCATTTTAGTGGTGTTCTGGACCACAGTTTTACTTACTAAGTGGTGCTCAGTGTAGGATTTTTTCAACCTGCCTGAAACCTCTGTTTTCCTCTGGCCGAGTCTTTTTTTTGCTCCCTTTTTGAACTTTTCATCTCTTCAGGCCCATTGCCATCCAAAGGAAGTACTGCTGCATCTGTGATGGGAGCTCCCACTGTAGTCAGTGGAGCACTTCTGTTTGCTCTCCTGTGAGGAGAAGATGCTAATGAATCTCACATGGGCTATCTTCTGAAAAGAAGCTCCAGAATCTCAGATGTGGTATCTTTTCAAAAAGATTGCCCTGCTTCATCATCAAGTTTTTAGTAATTGTTTTGTAACATCTTTGCCAGAGGTGGCATTTCAGGCCGAACAAAGCAATGAACAGAGAGGAAGAGTAGAAATCTGTGTACACTTCTAAAATGTGTTTGTGAAAACAGTCCAAAGTTAAAATCAAGACACTTTTATTTGAGGCTTGACAGCTTTCAGTTTCAAGGGTCATGAAATAGACACCATTCTGAAGAAAGCAAAGACGAGTTTGGCAGCTGTCCCAGTTAGGCAATATGAAGTTGTAGATTTCGTTTAGATGCCTAAGAGTAATAAACCTTTACAGAGTATCCATTGGTGCTCACTCTGCCAGGATTTTTGAAAATTATTTTTTAAAACACATTAGTCAACATGTGAGTAATTACACAGGAATTATTTCAGTGGCTACAGACCTAATGCTTCAGAGGCCTGTAGCACAACTCCAATTCATTACAGTGGGTACCTGTCAGGGAACAGCTTTGAAATATTATGCACAGTGTTTTGAGTAGTTTGGATTGTAGCTTTGCTACTATTAATTGTAAGAGCTTTACTGATTTGATTGCAGTTGCATTGATTTATATCAGGTAGTCATTGATTTTGAACTTTGGAACAGAGCTGTACCTTTCTAAAACTCAGAGCAAAGTGTCATAAATACAAAGGACCAACATGAGTGTTTTCTTACAGCAATGCAAAGTTAAAATGAAGTGAAATGGGACTCTGTGTGCTTTTGTAGAAGTGGTGCTTAAAATTTAGCCATGAATTGCCCTACTGCAAAGTCCTGCTCAAAGGTGCCAGCGTTGTACAGCACTGTTCGGAAAGGAGGTCTCGTCTAAACCTGGCTGCTTTGAATAAGACTCCTAGTGGTTTTATACCAAGGACAGGTGATTCGTTTGTAGGGGTCACTGCACACAATATATATGAGTTTTTACACTAAGTCCCTTTTCCACTCCCCAGGAACCAAGAATCTATTTACATAGGTGAGGGCACTGCATCAATGAACACTGTTTAAAGTTCAAGGATTAGGAACATTCTAGCTAATGCAGTCTTAGAGCATCTGTTTATTATGTGCAGGCACATATATAGACATATAAATACCATGATTTGGGGAACAGACACAGTTCTGATTTTTTTTGTCAAACTCGTTGAAGTGTAAAAGAATTTTGGCTTTAGGTGAAATCTGAGAATTAGATCTATACTCAAAACATATGTACCCACATATGTATGTCTCTGTGTGTGCATATATAGGTTTTGTTTGTGAAATGATGGTGCTGATGCATATAGTTGTTTGGGGGTTTTTTAACTGACTTGTTGGAAAGACTCTACCTATTTATTTTCTGGTTGTTTTTTGGTAGGTGCAGTAATGGACAGTAATGGGCCATTGTGCATGAGCCTGCAGTTTTAAAATTTTAAGTGAGTTGCTTGGTTAGCAGTCCAACAGCAAAAGAGAGCAGCCACATTTTCAGATGTGTTGAGCAACCACATGTTTTATCAGAGTCAGTGTGGGTCCTTGCTTATTTTTTCTGTTCTGAAGTTGCTGATCTCAAGCCTGCCTTAATGAGATTTTTTTCATTGCCCTCACAGTGAGGAAGAGAAGCTTCACTGTTTTGCAGAAGTCCTGGTTGCAGGGAACTTGGGGATATCAACATTTTCCTTCAAGCAAGGAGTAAGCAGCATATTAGCTACAAATATCCTGCCTAACTTTGGGGAGGCCTAAGTTAGATGGCGAGTTTAGCTCAGAAGAGCCCAGCACTGGGAACTGCTGAGATGTTAAACTGTTTTTTATTGTCAAAGCCAGTGTGTTGTGTTGGAGGACACCAGGAGACAAGGGAAGCCCTAAGCAGAAGCAGCGCCCCTATTCTGTTTGTTTGGTGGGTTTCTGTTTACCAGCCCTGCAGAGGCACTGCCCTGCCTTGCAAACCAAGCCTTGGTTTAAGCCCGTGAGAATAGGGGAGGGACCCAAGCCCAGTTTTTGATGTTCTGCATGGGTGGGTACCTTGAATACTCAAATGCATTCCAGTGACAGCTGACCCTGTAAGGAGATTTTCAATAGGTTTCTGGATTTTTTTTCTCTTTTTTTGCCTTCCTCCCCTGCCCCCAATTTTATTTTATTTTTGTTTTATTTATTTATTTTCTGTTCCAATGACTGCTGGAGGAAAGAAAAAAACCCACCCTTTGTAGCTGTCTTTTTGAATACATTTCACTGATGGAGACAGTTGAGAATTTCAGGGGTCATATTAACTCCTTTTCTTTTGGTTTGCCTTTGCATGTGTGTGTTACGGACTGAAACATTGTGGTTTTGAAATGGTGCAGATTCCCACCAGTCACTTCAAAGGGCATAGGTTTTTGTTGTTTGGGTGTTTTTGTTTCAGCAAAATGTATGTTGTGGATTTTTTTACCCATATGTGCTGTGTAATGTGAATCCTTACTTACCGCTTTTGTTGCTGCATTCTTTTACATTTTTGGTTTGGGTTTTTTTTTTTCCCTCCCTCCTTTTTTTCCCCTACATTTACAAAAGACTTTGGGATTCTATCCTGAAGGAATTTTTATGTGAAGTCTGTCTGGAGGTACACAGTACTGGTCTATAGTCCTATAGTAGATGGCTTACCCAGAGTATTCAGAGAACAATTGTTGCTGTTTCCAGCACACGACAGATTTCTATGTTGGACGTTGTGTCTCAGCTAAAGCCCATTGGAGCTGTGTGTGTAATATAAAATGTCATTCCTTTGGATTTTGGATATTGCAATCACAGGCTGTAATAGTTTGAAAATTTGATGTATATATCCCACTTCCTTCCGAGGGAAATTATGATGTGACTACTGCACTTGCAATTCCCACAGCACAGACTTCTGCAAGAAGATGTCATTTTGGATTATCTTTAATGGATGCAGGTGTGTGGAATGTCTGTGTGTCTTTTTTTTTTTTTTTTCAGAGGACAGTAATGTTACAATCGCTGCTTTATTTGGTACAGCTCCAAAATGACATGTACCTTCTTGAATAAAATTGTTTCTGATAGGTATTTGAAATATAGCAATTATGCTGCATAGAGGGATAACTTGTGACCTTCTGACAAGGCATCCACAATTACAAACACAGTGCACTTTATACATCTCCTTAAGTAGGTCACCAATTTGCAATGAGTCTTTCTAAAGTCTGTGAGAGGTTCTTTGGTTGCAGGAGTGGGGAGCCTTGTTCTGTACAACATCACTGACATTCAGAAAGGAGGCTGAAATCACACGGAAGCACAGGATGGATAAAGTTGGAAGTGACCACATTGGGTCATTTGATCCAACCATCCTACTGATGCAGGATCATCCTAGAGCACATTGCACAGCTTTGCATCCAGGCTTGAATATCTCCAGTCAGGGACACTTACAATCTTTTTTGGGCAATCTTTTCCAGTGCTCTGTCACCCATACAGTAAAAAAAGATCTTCCTCATGAAGGTGGAACTTGCTGTGCCTCAGTTTCTGCCCACTGCGTATTGTTCTTTTGCTTGGTACCACTGAGAAGAGCCTGGAAGCATCCTCTTGTCACCTCCTTTCAGATACTCGCAGACATTGATGAGATCCCCTCTCAGTCATTTCTGCTCTAGGCTGAACAGGCCCAGCTCTCTTAGCCTGTTACTTACATCTCAGTAAGAGAAACAGAATCATGGAATCACAGAATGGTGTGAGTTGGAAGGGACCTTAAAGATCATCTCATTCCAAACCCCTGCCATGGTCAGGGATACTTTCCAATTGGACCAGGTCGGTGAATGTTTCATCCAACCTGGCCTGGAACACTCATTGCCTGGGCATCCACAGCCTCTCTGGGCAACCTGTGCCTTACCACCCTCACAGTAAAGACTTTCTTCTATAAATGCTCCAGTCCCTTAATTTCTAGGCCCCTCATCACCTTTCTTGGCCTCCACTGGACTTGCTCCAGGAGCTCCATGCCTCTCGTCCTGAGGAGCCCAGAACTGGACACAGCATTCCAGGTGAGGCCTTACAAAGGCTGAGCAGAGGGGCAGGATCACCTCCCTCAACCTGCTGTCAATGCTTTTCCTAATGCATCCAAGGACACCGTCCACCTTTTTGGACACCAACAGCACAGCTGCCTCATGGATGGCTTGTTGTCCACCAGGACCTCCAGGTCCTTCTCCACAGAGTTTCTCCCCACCAGGTCAGCCCCCAGTCTGTGCTTGGATTATTCTTCTACAGGTGCAGGACCCAGCATTTGCCTTTGCTGAATTTCGGATAATTTCTGCTGAAGGGCTGCACATCCCTGTGGGGGATTGGCCACTCCTCCCAGCCTTGTGTCATCAGTGAACTTGCCAAGGAGGCCTCTGCCCCTCTGTCGCTGATTAATGAGGCCGGGTATTGAACCGTGGGGACAGCACCAGTGACAGGCCTCCAAATGAACCCTGTGCAGGGATTACAACACCCTGGGACCTGCAGTGCGGCCGTTTCTCAATCCACCTCACTGTCCCCTCATCCAGCCCACACTTCCTGAGCTTGCCCATTGAGAGATAGTGTCTAAAGCCTTGCTGAAGTCGAGGTAGACAATATCTGCTGCAATAAGGGAATGATACCTATGTAAGTAATCTTGCTTTGGTGAGAAGCACAGGCACACATCACTGAGCACATAAGGATATTCCCAACTCAGCAGCCCTGTATTTGCAGTGGAGCTGAGACCTTGGGTGAAACTCAAGATGTTTGAAACATGTAGAAAGATGCTTGCCAATAGACTCAAGCAATTGTTTATGCCAGCCTAAACTAAGCTGCAATTTTCCTGTTCGGCGGGAGAATCTGGACCTCCACACTGTCTGCAGGGATGTTTTTGACAGAGAAAATGGGATATGGCGTGGAATATGTCTCAAAGCTGCCTCACTGTTTGTCTTAAGATTTGGCAGCAGCAGATGTTGTCTTCTCCAATGCCTTTATGCTTGGTTGCTCCCTCATCCCGAACAAGCAAAGGGCAGCCCAGCATAACCTATGAGCCAGGCTGCAAGAGGGAAGATGCCAGCTTTTGTGTGACCCTTTTCAAGCTGCAGGCTTGAGCACAGCAAGAGTCCATGGTTATCCCAAGTTCACATAATTTGAGGGCAAAGCCTATTTTATCAGTCGTCATTGTGGTAAAGCTGATTACCTAAATGCATAAATAAGTAATTATTAATAAACAGAGTAATAGATGAATTAGTGAAGAGTACCATTTAAGTCTGGTCTGTAGTAATACAGATGTGTTTTGCAGCAGTAGTAACATAATGCTGGATTTTTGAGCTGGTTCCTCTTACCACTACAATAAAATAAAGGGCAAAGTGTATTTTGGTCTAGGGATGCCAAGTCAGCTCCCAGTTTCTAACTCAAAATAGGTCTGTGCTGTACTGCAGTAGGAGCTATAGTTAAACATCAAGCAGATAATCATGTTTTGGTTTTTTTTTCCCTGTAAATCTCTTTTCCTTTTATACCATAGACATTTGTGTGGATGACTGCTTGTTGACCACAAAGATGTGGGGTTTGTTTCTTTCATTTACATCCTCTATTGAAGTATCAGAGTTATGCAGTTTTGTCTGTTGCACTTGGGTGGGATGCTGCAGTGATTTAATCTAAAATGAAAGCGAGATGTCTTCATTTTAGGGAAAACCATGGTTAAGTGGTGAGAGAAAGCAGGTCTGGCCATTACCAGAAGCCCTAATTAGAAGAAATCCCATGTACGGTTGACCTTGACTATTGAGACAACCCTCAAAGGAGAAAGAGCACTAAAAATTAGTATGCTGCCAGTGCTGCACTTTTATTATTTGATGTTATTAAGCAAACTCGGTGTGTATTTCTTTTTTGAAGCGTTTGATTAAATGTGTGATCTTATCTTGGTGAAATGGCCTGCTGGGCTGCAGACAGTGGTGTTCAGAAATGAAATTTGTTTAGAGCCTCTGAACAGACATTTATTCAATGAGACCTTTCTTGAATAATAGATGTGACAGTGAGACAGCTGTGCAACGTGTTCTGGGGGTTGGGCTTATTATTTTTTTGGTGTAGGGTTTTGCAATGTGATTGGGGGGAGAAGATGACACAAGAGCACAGGTGTGAGAGTAGGATGTAGGGAAATTATCATGTGTTGCAAATTCAGGCCCTGGTTCTGCCTAGAATTATTTTCAGATGGAGATTTACACACTTCAGGACTTCCCTGTCGGCATATGGTTTGGCATATCAAGTGATGCACATATACATCTAGTCTGTATCAATAATCTTGTCCTTTAGGTAGAGCTTTTAGATGGTTAAATTTTGTAGAAGTAAAAAAAAAAAATCAAAACCCACAAACACAAATCCCCAGTCCTGTGGTTAGTTCTGATATAGTTGATGGTAGTTGACTCCTGTCATCAGTGCTGATGTCCCTAAGCAGTCCTATGTTTCATAATAGTTCCAAATCAGTGAGACAAAGGGCGACTTCACTACAGGGTGTTTAACCTCTTGTATTGTGTACAATAAGGAGAAAATGTGAAGTGTGGGTAAATATTCTCGTTTTACTTGTTTTTATCATCAATGCGCTGGTTTTGGCTGGGCTAGAGTTAATTTCTTCACAGCAGTTGTGATGGGCTGTGTTTGGGATTTGTGCTGGAAACTGTCAATAATTTAGGGGTATTTTGGTCACTGCTAAGCAGCTCTTGCACAGTGTCAAGGCCTCTTCTGCCTCATCCCATCTCACCAGTGAGGAGGCTGGGGGAGCACATGGAGCTGGGAGAGGAACATGGCCAGGACAGCTGGTCCCAGTTGACCCAAGGGATATTTCATCCCATATGGCATCATGTTCAGCATTTTGATCTGGGAGAAGATGAAGGAAGATATTTCAATTGGTGGCTTTTTGTCTTCCCAAGAAACCACTGTGTGTGATGGAGCCTTGCTTACCTGGGATATGGCTGAACATCTGGCTGCCTATGGGAAGTGGTGAATAAATTCCTTGTTTTGCTCTGGTTACCTGCACAGATTTTGCTTTACCTATTAAACTGCCCTTATCTCAACCCATGAGTGTTCTTACTTTTAGTTTGATTCTCTCCCCCATTCTGTTGTGGGGATCAAGGAAGCAGCTCTGTGGGGCTTGGTTGCCAGCTGGGGTTAAGCCATGATGATTGAAAGCACAGTGCTTTTTATTGGGCACATCTACTGTGGAACCCTTCACCAGGGAAAAAATATTCCACAAAAACATTGGACATACAGTGGTGTATATCTGGTTTCCCAACAAAACAGCTGACTTCATTATAGTTTTCCATACAACTCACAGGGATAAAAATTCATTGAATGTTTGAGTTGCACAGATTTTTCAGGTGCTGACACACAACTACATCACTTGCTTTTCCCAATATGAAGCTGAGAACATGAGTGCCTGGAAGCACATTATTTTAAACTTTCTTTTTCAGTAGTGGGCTGTGGTGATCTTTGCTAGATAGAGTTTTCTGAGCAACTTAGTCTTCCCGTGCAAGAGAAGGAGGAATTCCACTTTTAAAGGAAAGGCGCTCCAGAATGCCTCTGCTGTAAAACTGTGTTTTGATCAATCTCCATCTGCCCCACTACTTCCCTGCATTGTACAGCAGCTGTCTTTACATCAGGTTAGATGACGATTAAGTGATTCTTCCTTCTAGAGGTAAACCCCAAACCTTTCCTTACAGGAGTTGAGAGAAGATGTCAGCTCCATGCCTTAATGATATCTTAAGATGTCAACTTAGGAGGCTTCCAGTGTTTGATGCTCCAGCTGCTCACCTTCCCTGGTCTTTGGTTAAGTGAATTGTTTTTCCTAGGAGCTGGACAGCTCTCAGGACTTTCTAATATCTTAAAATTATGCATGTATTTTTTTCTCTCCTAGTGCACAGCTAATCCCACCAGATGCCAAATGCAGATTCATGAGACTGGGTGTGAAGCATAGGAATTCATGTGTCTGTAAGCTCTGGTATTTTGCCATGATATTTGCCTGAACTTCAGGGAAAATTTCTCCTTGCAAGGTGATTTGTATATATGGTACACTAAGGAGGAATGTGGCCTGTAACCATGTAGCTGACCATCATATTTTAAGGGGCTCTTCCATATGTCTGCAGCTGGATAAGAGCTGTTTTTTTTTAGCAGAGACTGCAAATCCAAAGCTGGGTTTGTAACCATTTTACTAGTTGCAGAAGGGCGGCAGATGTTCTTGGTTCTAGTCAAAACTGAGTGAGGTGCTCAGACAGGCCTTGTTTCATCTGGGTCTCTGCGTGGAAGCTAGGTTATAATCCAGACTTTAAAAGACTCCAAACATTCAAAAATGTTCCTTTATGGAAATGAAATTTACATATGAAAGCACAGCCTGCTGGAAAAGTAATGGTCCCATTATGTTCTCCTTAAGACAGAAGTCAGACAGGAAAAGGAAGATGGAAAATTCACTGAACTGAAGTCTACTTGATATCTGCTCTTCAGTAGAACTAACTTGGTCCACGTAATGTATATGTTGTACATGTATCTGTTCCTGAGCTGAGTCTGATAATGTGTTTCTGAACTGGGAATTACATCTTCTTATATTAAAATTTTTTATTTTTTTTATATAAGTGTTGCGGAACTATAGCATTTCCCCTAACTTTAAACTTTCAGTGGGACTCAAAAAATCCACCAGTGATAAATTTCTCAGATGACTGTTTAAAAAAGAGACATGGCATTCTTTGCTAGCATTTTTTGCTCCTAAAGCTAAGCTATATTTTAAAATTAAAATAAAATTTCCTTGCCACCTGTTCTGGGTGTGCTGTTTGGGTTGATGCACATTGTGAAAGCACCAGTGATGCTTCCATGCTGACAGTTGTGGTGGCCCTTACCAAAGGTACATGAGAACAGGAGGTATTGTATAGTCCCTTTTCCCTGTGTGGAAGTCATCTGTCTAGAACTTGAGGACTTTGTACAGTTGTGTGGACTTTGAGGCTGAAGGTCTCAGTGCTGGCTGATATGCCAGCACTCTCAGTGGCAAAAACCAGTGCTTGGAAAATGTAAGAAGGAAGGGCAAGTTCCTCCTTAGAGCTCAAGGGAACCCCCTTTGCCAGATGTTACAAAACCTGTGAGAAGGGAATAGTGCCCATGTTGGAGGCAGTACAAGGTGTCCAGCTGCAGTGCATACTAATTATTGCACTTGGCGACATTTCTTGCTTTCTACTCCTCGTGAATTTTTGCCTTATTTTGCCTAACTTGGCTAATTTGTGTAAGGGAGTAAAGAACTAATGACAGCCATACAGTTAAACCTGTGTGTGTGTGCAGTAATAAGGTTCAAAGGTCACTGTGTAATTACATTAAGTTCCCAGCCTCCTTGCTAATTCTCTGTTGATTGAAGGAGAAAAGAGGATCCTTTTGTATCTTGACAAGTGTCCTTCCAGCAAAGCAGAGGCTGATTCCTGGCTACTCCAGCTTTTTCCTAGCTGGGTGCTGACTCCATTTTCTTGAGTTTCTCCCCTTTCATTTCCATACTCATTATGTCAGGCATCCAATGTATGTAAAGATGATCAGTGTGTATCTGCTGGTGCTATTGTAACCCAGAGCAGTTATTTAAATTAATCAAGAGGACATCATTCATGAACAGCATGGGGTAAAATAATAGCAGGAGCAAAGCTTTGTTTAGTGCAGGTCTGTGGTCTCAGTATCAGGATTTCAGCTGCTGTCAAGACGCTTCATCACCTGGCAAGACCTGCCGGGAGCCACAAATAAATCATGTGAAATCGTGATGTAGCCTTGCAATGTTTGCCCTTTGGTGTTCAGCTTTAGGTGCTGGTGTCACATCAGGGCAAAAACGGTTATCGGCATGTGCCGAAGGAAGAGGATGAGCAGACAGAGTTTGCTCTGTTTGCCGTCTGTTTGCTCTGTCAGACACTGCACCATTTTATGCGTGTAGTGAAGAGATTTATGAAGGAATGGATAGGGCCTTTTTTTTTTTTTTCTCCTTCCCTTTTGAATCTTCCCACCACCTTGCTGATCAGTTCTCATCTTTTCTACATTTTAGGATATCAGACCAATGAAAACTGTATTTCCTGTTTTTTCGTATTGGTATGATTTTATTGTGGTTCTCTCTCTATACTGTTCTTGTCATGCAAGGGTATTGTAAAAAATATGTTTCTCTTTTCAGCCTGTGAGGAAGCTGTCTTTCCCTTATTAATTTGACTTTGGCCAATGCACTGAAATCTTCAGAGTGATATGGAAATGTCCCTTAGTTTGCATGCTTGGATGAAAGCCAGATGAAGTTTTCTTGTGTGGGCTTGCTTTGTTTGTTTTCCTCAAAAACTCTGTTGATTCAGGCCAGTTGCTGCAGATACAGTCTTTGGATATAGTGTTTGTAGCTAATTAAAAATAGCCTCTAATTGAGAGCTGAATGTTGTGGACTTGAATTTTCCTGCACATTAGTAATGTAAGAGGTTGCCTGGAAAAGTAAAGGGTGAATCAGCTTCAAGAGGCTTGCAAATATCTGCTTCATTCAATGTGGAGACACATTTGAAAAGTAATCTAGTGGTGGCTCATAATATTGCTGAAATATGGGGGAAATTAAAGTTTCTTTTAAAAGTACAATGTCTCGTCACTTTATTTTACTGATACCTGATAACTTAGAGGTTATTATGCACCTCTTATGTATTGTATGTATGTTATAATGTTATGATTAACAGGACTGCTGCCTGCAGGACCAGGCAGCAGAAGTATTGAGGTCAGTTGTACAAGTGTGACAGGGTGCCCCATGATTTGTCTGCTGAACTTCCTTCAGTCCCCGTGCTGACCTTTATCGTTTCGTGTCTTTTCTCTTTGGGCATCCCTAAGTTTGTCACTGATTAAAATGATATTTGAACACTCCAGTGGGAAGTTGCATGTATACAGCAACTTCACAGAAATCACGATGTGCCAAAGCCTGTGTATTTTGGAGATACCTTAGAAGTTGTTGCTGTTCCAGAAAGAATACCTGTTATATTTAGGATATAAAAGGAATAAAGATACAAATTTTTTTTAAAAATTATTGCTTTATGCAGAAATAATGGTTGGTGCTTGGATCCTGCCTGTGTATATTTTTATACTGACAAATGCTTAGCATTTCCTTACAGCTAACCTTGGCTCCAAATTTCTTGATCTTCTGCTGGCTCCTTTTTGATGGATATGGCACTCTTGCAACTTTGCCTTTTTCACTTCCTCAACAAAATTATTTGAGCTGGTCAACTATCTAGAAAAACATCCCAGTGAGCAGCCTGTCTTCCTCTTGTGGTATCTGCCCAGACACTGGACTTGGGCTGAGTGGTAGCTGGGGAGCATCCACTGGGACACGTCTGGTGGTCAGTCAGCTGGTCACTGCTGTAGGCAGAGAGTCATTCTGGTGTGGTTAAGTGGCTCATTTGTGAGCTTTTACTGCAGTGCTGAAGTGTGGTGGACGGGAAGTCGGCATTGTTCTGGCTTGTTTGAATAGATAATTGGTATTTTTATATATTTTTTTTTTTGTTCTGCATTCTACTTTTGCCGTGGAGTTAATGTGTCTGGCCTTTGTGGTCTTTTGTTTTGATTTAGGGTTTTTTTGGGGGGTGGGCTTTTGGGTGGGTTTGTTTGTTTCTGATTTTTCATTGGTTTGTTGATGATATTTTTTGATGTTTTTGTTTTATTTTTTAAAAGCAGAAAGATGAGGTAGGTTTTGTTTATCTGGTCCAACTGATATTTCCACATGCAAGCTAATGATTTAAATTGACCCTCTAGCTAATGGAATGAGGCAGGCATTTTTCAGACATGATTCCTTCTCATGTAGACTTTTAAAATATGTCAGATAAATTGCATCCTATAAAGATTATTTCTTTCACTGACTGTAAAGGGAGCCTAAGGTGCTAAACTCAGATAGAGACATTTACATTGCAGATACCTTAAGATGGAGGAGGTGAATCCCACCCCAGGAAATTACTCTCCTTGGCTTGCAGTGCATTTCCAATTCAAATGTGAATCTGCGTGATAAGCTGGTACCTGGCACAGCAAAGCTGATCCATCAGGAAGTGCACGGAGAGTAATTGAAATGGCCCCTGATCTTCACAGAGCTTGTGCCCAGGAGGAGCTCTCACTTCAGTTGGTGTAAGACATGAACCTTAAATATCTCAAAAATAAATGCAAGCATGGTGGCATACGAGTGGTTACTCCTGTTAGTTCCTGTGTAGTCCTGTATGTTATGAGGGGCACTCCCAGCATGGGTTTTTGTACCTCCATGACTTTTTTTCCCCAAGAGCATGGAGTAACCTGCAAACCTGACCATTTATACCTCTGCTCTCCCTTTTTCTTTCACAGACTGCAAACGTAAAAGTCAGTGAAGATGGTGAAGTGAAAAGGCAGATCCTGTATCTGCCTTGACTTGGGTGGGAAGGCATCCCTTGGGTAGGTACTCTGAGATACTGAGCCAGTTGGTGGAAGAGGAGCTTCCCAGAATACAGAACAAAGCTATGTCCTATAAATAAAGTATACATAGATCCTGCTAGTCTCTTCAAGACTCAGGAAAAAAAAAATAAATTACCCTCCTTTCTTGATTCCCTGAGAACTGCAGTTTGGACAGATGTTCCAGTGCAAGTTTTGACTGCTTCCCCTCCACCCCCCAATCAACCCTCTTCATTTCCCATCTGTTTCCGTGGCTGTATGGGCAACCAAGCTGGGAAATAAAGCTCTAATTTTAAAATCTCTGTTGAATTTGTCATCTTGCTAGGCTGTTTTCACCTGGGATCAGCTTCCTGGCTGGTTTACAGCTAATTTTTGTATGACTGTGTAGTAGTAGCACAAGCTGTGGGACAGTGCAGAACTCAAAATGTTTCTGATGTTTCCTCTGCGATGTTGGAGTCTCTCTCAACATTCCTGTTTCCAATCTTAGATGATCTGAAGGTCAGTCCCCAGTGTGTTGGTTAGGTCTCCTGCCCTAGGGTACACTGAGCATTGCATATATGTGTATTACACATGAGTATGTGTGAGTAGGAATGTGTACATATATACACATGCATACACATATACTTAATGCCTTCTTTGCCCCAGTCTTCAATATCAAGGCCAGTTGTCCTCGGGATACTCAGCTTTCAGAGCTGGAAGTTGGTGATGGGGAGATGAGTGAAGTCCACATAATCCACAAGAAGATGATGAGTGGCCTGCTGTGCCATTTTGGCACTCAACAGTGTGTGGCCACGGATTGGATCCCACTGTCAGGTGTTCAGGAGGTGTCTGGATCTGCTCTTGGGTGATGATTTAGTGGTTTAGAGGTTACGGTAGCTGTGCTGAGTAGATGGTTGGACTTGATGATCTTCAAAGGTTTCCTCCAACTTTGATGATTCTGTGATTCTCCAGATATATGTGTGTGTGTGTCTGTATGTATGTGTGTTGCTTAGCAAGGCATGTTCCATTCTCTTTCTCCCTGCTGTCTAATATATTCCAGTGAAAACTAGCAGAATTGAACCTCAGCATCATGCAAATTCCTTTTAAAATTTGTACAGAACTTTGGAGAAAGAGAGGTGTGAGAGCAAACCGCATCTTGCATCTCCAGAGCAAAGCTATATATGCATAGTGCATGCCTGAATCCATCAGTATTGCAGATACATAGCACTAAATTCACTCATCCTGTTCTTAAGTAGTTTGTGCTGGTTTCTTCTCCACACTGTTGGTTTTAATTTTTTAAGCAGGTCACTGAATCCTTGAACAGCCCTGACTTTTGAACTGGATGGAGATGGGATTTTAGGAGAGTACTGTAGAGTCTCACTCTGGTGGCTGAGGGTTTTATTTATTATTATTATTTTTAGCAGCTGGTAAATTTTTGTGGTGCCATTGGTTGATTTTGCCCTCGTTAGAGGACTAGGGGGAGATTTCTTTGTTCTTTAATCTTGATGGAAAATGGCGTATGTTGCTTTTTCTAAGTAGATGAGAGCTGATCAAAGTATTTAAATGCAGAATAACAACTAGAGATGGTGCATTTAAAACTTCTGTTGTTCTGAATAAGTTTTAATGAATGATGAAAACCAAGCAGATGTTGCTGAGTGTTTACTTCAGCATAGCTTAAAAATAATTTGTGCTTTATGGTAATAATTGTCAGATCTAATTAAAAAATTGGAGGCAAGCAATATGGGTTTGGATCCAATGAATGATTTTGTATGACTTGTTACATTAAAAAAAAAAAAAAAAAGGAAAAGGATAATATTGTTTGAAAGTTTTTGTCACTTTAGCTGGAAATGAACAATTCTTTGATTCAGGGGATTCAGAATGTTCTGTTTTGGGTTACTTGGTAGTCCTTGATCTTGGTCCTATTGCCTCAAGACATGAAGTATTTTCATGCCTTCCATAGTATTCTGAAACTATGTGTGTGTTTCATGACAGTTTTTTACCATGTGTTTGTGTCTG
The DNA here is from genome assembly GCA_013400215.1 of Cisticola juncidis. NCBI lineage: Eukaryota > Metazoa > Chordata > Aves > Passeriformes > Cisticolidae > Cisticola > Cisticola juncidis. The sequence continues at coordinate 683,186 of VXBR01011069.1, forward strand.
TTTACAGCGTAGTCCTGTTATTTTGCTCGAGTTGCTGGGGATTTATCAGTGCATCAAACATCCATACTTACTTTCAAGTCAGCATTGTACCCTAACTCCAGTGGCCAAGCAAAGTGCTTTTTGCACAGACGTCTTCCTGAAATTTTCTTGAGGTCACAAAGACGTGCATGTTCCATCTTGAATTAAATTAATTAGCATTAAAAAAAACTTGGAGCAGTTTGAAGGCTATAGATCTGTAGAGCTCCTAAGTGTGAGTTCAAAATCTCTGTTACTCTCCCAGGCAACACCTGCTGACAGAGCCAGGGTTCAAGGGAATTAAACATGATAGTTACATCTTAGTTGAATCTTATTTTCAGTGATTTTCCTAATATTTGCAAATTTGAACTGTGAACAAGTCTTTATACTGAAGGAAGCTGCATTTCTGGTTAGAGCTTGTCATACACTGGAGGTTCAGCTCAGTGCAACTTAGCATCTGCCTCTGTAAGCATTGATTGAGCCAGAATGGCTTAGAGGTGTTGCATTATGAACAGCCTTTCCTACTGAAGGACACACTTGAATAGACAAGTCCAAGCATCAGCTCCTTTCTGAATACTGTTTTGTATTTCTGCAAGTCTGGTCGTCGCTTGTTGTGAAGAACTCAAATATTATTTTAATGTAGGCTTGTGTTCCCACTGGTTTTATAGCAGCTGTTAATATAAACTGTTCATGAAGCTACTCAAGCTTCTGTAGTGTCATGTTAGTTGGAGATTTTTATTAATATGTCTTTAAAGACTGTCTTTTGTTTGTTTGTTTGTTTGTAAAAGCATGTACATTTGAAGCTCTATTAGTAAAAATAGGCCATGAGGATTGGCTGGCATAATGAAAGACAGTGTAGCAAAGAAGCAGCTTGTTTACAGAACAATGAAAAGTTACAGGACGCACTTCAGCAGCTGAATCTGCACTTCAATAGTTGTATCTTGGCAAGACATCAGTTTTGATTTCTGTATCGGTAAACTAGTATTTAGATATAATTTTTTACAGGTGGCTTTTTGTAAGCTGAAATTCTGAGAATGTGCAGTGTCTAGGATTCATCCTGCTTGAATGCCATGAATGTTTTTAATATTTGGCTTTTATAGCCACAACTACTGTTCTTGTGAATAGTGTTTAGAAGTGTTCAGGAATGGCATGTATGCTTTTTCTTTTCTTGCAGTAATTTATTTTTATATTTTCACTCCTTTGTTTAAAAACAAAATTTTAAAGGGAATATGATAATTACCAGTAATTAACCTTAATTTGCCATTAGTTGTGTTAAAAGCTGGCATCAAAAATGCTGTGAGTGTTGAGAAATGTTTTAATTAGGTCATTAGATCCTATGTGATTTAGTGATAGCCCAGGGACAAATGATAACAGGAAGAGGTGTAAACGGGCAGAGCCTTAATTCAACAAAGCTTTTATACAGATGCACTAATAGGGCTTAAATCCTCCCGTGTAGCTGAGCATTGGCTTTGCTGGGTTTGAGCCTAAAACCAGATTTTCACCTCAGATCAGGAGGGCTCAACATCTTGGCAGAAAATATATTACAGTGTAAGACTTCACCAGAGTGGAAATTTTAAAGTGCAGATAAGATGGCAGTTGCAGGGCATGTAGCTGAGAAGGTGAAAGAAGGGAGGAAACCTTGGCATCTTACATCAAGATGCTCAGTTTTGGCTCCATGGGTACCATTTCTGTGTTAGCTGGATGTGGTGCCACACACTGGGAACATCTGCCTCAGAACTTCTCCTCTGCTGTGATTTCTTCTTTGGGAGTGTTGTTAATCTGTTGGGAGAAAAAAAAAAAAGGAAAAAGAAAAAGCAAAATTAAAAAAGTAGTATTCCATTAGTAAATACACCTCAAACTGGAGAATGACATCTTGTTTCTCGTTTGCTGCCTTGAGCTTCAATGAATGCTTTTTGCTATGGCAATATAAAAATGTGTATTTTTATCAATATAATTTTCTGTGCTTGGGGGTAAAAATGTTTCCTAAAGGGCCCATTGCCTGCCTGGATTTTTATGTCTTCCCAGTAAATGGCTTATAGCAGGAAATACTGTGTTGATTTCAGAAGTCAAAAAAAATTTGACATTTAATTAGGGGAATTTCTTTTGGCCTGCTTTACTAAAAAGGGAAAAAATCCAGCGTAGTAATTTTGAAGAGATATTTAGTAGCCACAAGCTGTCATATCCTCTGCAATTGGATTCTAACCTTTTTTTCCTCAGAGCACAATCAATAAGATTAATATTTTATCACGTGTTCTCTTCCTGCCTTTAAAAAGTGATTTGCCAGGAGAGAAAGCTTATTTAATGGTTGTACAGGTCAGTGTCCTCCGTGCCATGCCCTGGTAACTTTTGAACCTGCTGCTGAATTTGATTACCAGAGGAGGAGAGGTCTCAAATTATTTTCTTTGAATTGTGCAGGCTGGTGCCTGGTTTTTCATAACCTCAGGTTTTGTTTGCTTTTTACAACTGGAGACTACTGAGTCCTGAACCTCAAATGATGTATTGAGACAGTGCTTATGGCACCTTCAGTGGGGCTGCAGTCTATTTATACCGTCTGCAGACTGGCTTTAATTGATGGGGTTTTGTACCTTTTAAGGTGAACATAAATTATATGAACACTTTACAGTCCAAAGTAATAAAAAATCTGAATTGTCACAGTTTCTTTCTAACTGTATCACAAAGCAGACTCCCAAGTAAAGTATGCACATAAACTTTTAGCCCATTGAAATATGCATATATAATTTAATTTGCATACATTAAATTCTTAGTTTCATTAATGATTTAAGATTCTTTTGCAGTCGGAAGTCTCTGGCACATTTTTTCTTGATTGAATTGCCTATTCTATTCAAATAGGACTTGGTAATATTGCTTGTGCATTACAGAATGATATTGGTAACTTTGTTAGACCTTTTATCAACGTGATTAATTTATAACTGGCTGTGGTGTATTATTAGCTAAAGATATATTACAGTGTAAGACTTCACCAGAGTGGAAATTTTAAAGTGCAGATAAGATGGCAGTTGCAGGGCATGTAGCTGAGAAGGTGAAAGAAGGGAGGAAACCTTGGCATCTTACATCAAAAGAGCATTTTCATTTTAACATTGTTAAAAAGGCAGTAAACTTGATTTGTGGTTACCTTGTAAATACAAATATTCACTTGTATAAAAAATTCAAAGAGCTCTTTTTTTTCCTGTTGAGCTTCAGCAAAATAAATGCAACCTATTTTAAATAAATGTTGAGCAGCAGCATGCTAAATGAGTGAAAAGCCTTATTTTGCTACATGCCTAGTGTTGCCTTAAAAGCTGCCATTGCTCATGGGCTTTTTTTCTTTACAGGAATTGTTTCTGTCTTTTGGAGGGTTTTAGGAGTATTACCCCACTAAGACAAGGTATTTTCTTTGTTTTGAGTTGACTTCCCATTCCTCTTTACCAATAGCCATCCTTCTGACACTTAGGTTTTTAAAAGATTGCACTATAGGAGACTACTGTTGTTGGGATGCCATTGGGTTGCACCTTCTCTTCATCTCTTCAAAACCTCCATTTTCTTCTGATTTCCTTGGAAATTGGAGTAGTCTGTCTGGTTCTAATGTCCCCACAATCCTAACTCCTAGCCAGAGCTATTTTTTCTGTGGAGCACCTATACCATGGTTTCTAATTACTAAAGAAATTAATCAAAGAAGCAACCAGCAAGCAGGGTCTGGAAAGTAGCAGCTCAGTTCATGGAGAGAGTGAAGCTGCTGTGCAGGAGGGCTCTTCCAGGAGGAATGGATGGACATCCCTTAAAGGAAAAACAAGATGCAAAGCAGCAGGTTTGATGTAGGAATTGGTGAATTGAGGAGCCCTGTGTGTCCATTCATGTGTGGACTTTTTGGTGGGGTTTTATGATCTCAGTGTTTATTTCATGGGGAGGATGCATCCTGCTTCTTATCCTTTTTCCCTGCCTACTGTGTGTGCTGAAATGGGAAGCAAATCTGGACTGTCTTATCCAAGACATTGTTAACGAGTGTGTTAATGGGTTGTAGTTGTCCATGACAGCCCTGAACCTGTAGGTCCATGTGTTAGCTGTAGAGGAGACTGGACCTATGAAGCTTAAGTGGGACTTCTTAGGTGTCTGAATGTACACATGTATATATTTGTCCTTGGCTTGACTGTGGGGTGTTGGTATGAGCTGGTCTTGGGTTTCTGAGGTGCTCTGGTTGCAGAGAAGGGAGGATTAAAGAAAGTGTAAGAGAGGAAGTGGACAGTTACTGAGAACAGAGAAATCACACAGTGCTGAAAGTTTTCCTTTTCACCGAACATTAGATATTCCCAAAGAATGTACTGACACTTGCACTTGAGTACTCCCAGCTTGCACTTTGATATTAATTGAACCAAGGACTAAAATTCCTGCTTTGTTGATTGATTTTTTAAAAAATTTTAAACTGATTAATGTTTTCATTTGAATAGCACTGCTGACTCTGCAGAAGATGTGATCTTTTAATTAGCAGATGTCAGGATTAGCATTACTGTTGAGCTGTAATTAGCATTTGTACGCATAGCAAAAGACCCAGGCTCAGTTTGGCAGCAAGGAGAATGAAATTATAGGTAGTGGTGTAACTTGGCGCTTGCCTGCATCTCTGTAATGGATTTTTTTTGAAAAGTGAAACCCTCAAGTATCATGATCAAAGCATGAAGTCTAGTGGATTAATCGCTGATAAAAAAATACATATAAATTATTGGTATTGTTCTGTTAGTTAAATTATAAGTTTTGTTGGCCTAACGGAATTTAATATATCTAATTGTCACACACTGATGTTCTTAAATTGAAGGCTGCAGAGTGCTAATAGTTTCTTGGCTAGACTGCAGCAGCAGCAGTGTGCGTGGACATGGACGTCTCTGGAAATGGTATTTGGAGTAGAAGAGACCTAACTGAAGCAAGTGCCATTTGGGGCTCTTAGTGTCCCACTTCAGCTTAACTTAAAGAACATTGACTTTATTGTCCCTGTTTGCAGAAGTGAGAGGTTGTAGGTGAATGTAGGAGGATGCAAGACACAGTGTGTTTATCACAGGTCAGAAGGACCTAGGTACGGGAAGTAATGAAATCTGGATATCTCCTAGGAATGAGACCTTTCCCTTCCTGCTGATGGAAAACAAGCATGACTCCAAGTTAGTGGGAAACGAACATCACAGGCTAACATGGGGTTAAAAGCTGGCTGTTGATTATTGTGGGGAAAACTACTCAGTAGCCTTTTTTCCATGCAAAGGAAAAAATAACCCTTATTAATCCTGCTAAGGCAATTGAAGACAGTGGTGATTTCTGTGACCCTTAGTCAAACAAGTAGACAAAACTCAGTAGTAGTATGTTTTTTGGTACACCAAAGAAAAGTAAAACCTCTTTAATTATAGGTATTACAGGAATGGAGGTTGAGAGTTCACAAGTCACTGGGGCCTGGGGGAGAGAAGAAGCCTTCTGTACAGCACATCTATGATAATGGTCATAATGTTATGATATAGAATGAGTTTGCAGTGCTCCCATGGCCAGGTAGGAGAGCAGGATTCTATTCCTGCCTTGTGTGTGTGTGTGTCATTCTTTCTGGTTTCAGTCTCCTTATTGCATCTAAACCCCAGTAAAATGCAGTTAATGATTCTGATTAACTTTGTCAAGGTGCTCTGAAATTCACCTCTGACAAATGCCATTTTAGGATGATTAGTTATTTCTGCTTGCCACTTCCTTGCGGTTTTCATTTCTATTGGAGTTTAACAAGACAAAGACAAATGTTATGCAGGTTAAACTATGAAATGATACTTTAAAAATGAAAATCTTTTCAGAGGAAACATAGAAATGAGCCTTGGATCCATATTAGTATTTTTCTTCTCTCCTACTTTACAGCTGAATATTTACAGGTAACAAAAAATTGAAATGCTTAAAGCAAATGACAGACTGCTCCCCTCTTGCATTTCCACCAGGGAGAAGCAAGAAGTATTTAGCTGTCACTTTACATGTATAAATAATGCTTATAAGCATGACCACTCCCTGTAAACAAACCTTCTCTTGGTTCCAAGTCCCTGCCTGGGTCTCTGGAAGCAGCCATGGACAATCCTAGGCACTTAACATATGTTGGTTTGTGTAGATTTATATGGTTGCATTTTAACTTCCTTCAGTGCTTTATTTCAGAAAAGAAAAGCCATCAAAAATGAAGGTTTTTCAAGGTGTTGACCTTTTGAGGGAAGAGCCTGGTGCATATGTAGCAGCGAAAACCTGCAATGATCATTCCATAAAACAGCATTAAGAGCACTGGTGTGTCTGATTTGTCAAATGAAGAAGTGGCACATCTCACCTTCCTGCTGAATAAATACAGCTCATAGTGGAGGGTAATACTGTCATCCTAACATAATTGAAATTATATTATTCCAATGTACAATTCAATAAAACTAACCACAGTAGTGGCGTTATCGATTTAAACTCAGTTAAAAGCAGTTCACATATTCAGTTCAAAATATTTCTGATGAATATCAGCCCTAGTAATATGATTTCCTTCATTCACTAGCAGAAATTTTTATCAGCCTGAAAGATCAGATAAAAGGTTAAGCAACAATTTGATTTTTGCACCACTGGCCTAAACAGACTGACTCCTTAACAGCAAGAGTTCCTAATTTTTTTTTCAGTCTCTGCATTTCTGATACATCCTCAGCTTTTACATTTTAGTGTAATTAAAAAAAGAGGATCATTAAATGGCACTTGTTCAGAGGAGGGGTCCTTCTGTGCAGCAAGCAGCCACTGCTAGTTGTAGGCGTGATCATTTGTCATGTAAATGCACGGCTCCGACCTCTTCTGCACCAGAGGAAAGAATCTGCAGTAATTACTTGGGTTTTTCCTAGTGTAATTAGTGAGTAATCTGCTGTGACATCTAAGTACAACATATGTAGTCAGCCTGTGAGTAAATATGTTGTTTAGTGAATTGTAAAGCAATGTCACCGTTTTTTAAGTGGTTTTGCAGAGAAGCCTTTTGCAGACACTGGCTCTCAAGCCAGTTCATGGATCTTTCTGCTGTTTACAAAGAGGAGCAATGGAAAGGTGTGGAGCACAAGTCTTAACAGGAGTGTCTGAGGGAGCCAGGGTTGTTCCATCTGGACAAAAGGGAGGCTCAGAGGAGACCATATCACTCTGTACAGCTACCTGCCAGAAGGGTGTAGCCAGGTGGGGTTTGGGTCTTTTCTCACAAGCAAAAAGTGACAGGACAAGAGGAAATGACCTCACGTTGCAGCAGTGGATGTTTAGGTTGGATATTAGGGACAATATCTTCATCAAAAGGATTATCAAGCACTGGTAATATGCTGCCCTGAGAAGCAGTGGAGTCACCATCCCTAGAAGTATTTAAAAGAATGTGTATTTGTGCTTAGGAACGTGGATTAGTAGTGGACTTAGCAGTGCTAAGCAGTGCTAGTTAAATTTTATCTCAGAGATCTTTTCCAATCTAAATAACTATGTGGTTCTAAGAGGTCGTTGAAACATAAGGATGCAAGAGCATGGATTGTTTAACAGGAGGGGAGATGAAAATATTTAGGACTGGCATTTGGTTCTTGCTTTTGACAGGATCAGTACTTCAATCCCAAGGCCAACATTGCTCTTCTTTTTCCTTCCTGTTCTCTTCCTCTGTTCCTTCCTGTTTAAAATCCACTTTTAAGAGGGCCTCACAATGGTTAATACTTCGAGAATTTACATCTTGTAGTAAGTGTACTAGTTTGTTAGTTGTCTCTGGCTTTATGGTCATAATAGCTATCAACATGAGTACTATCACTTCTTTTCCAATGGCAGCAAGAAAGTATTACAAAAAATCTGTAAGGTTCTTTCTCCCCCCCAGCTTTCAAGGGCTGTGTTCAACTCTTTCCATTTTATGTTACTTTTGCCAAAAAATACCAACTTGTATATGCTCCTTTTGTGCCTGCTTGCTCAAACTACAATACTTGTTCCGTACTTAGACACTTCTCCCTCCTTTGTTTTAAAAAAAAGGGTTTTACAAATCCTTGTGTGTAGGAGCAAGCCAGCTGTATGCCACCTGCTGAGCTGACCTCAGATCCTTGCTTTGTCTGAGAGTGCCCTGTCACTCTGAACCTGAGATGGAAGACATATTTCATGTTGCTTCTAAATGTGATGGCAAGGAAGTCATTGATACTGAAAGCCTGTGACAAAAACTTTACATTTTAGTTAGAGTCCTGGCATTTCACTAAACTTAATTTTTCCTGGGTGGCATGTTCCTAGAGATGCAAACCAGTTTCTTCTATCAGCAGCACATTTAATTGATTTCAGAGTGAGAAAAAAAGGTAAACCTGGAGCTCACAGTGAACATTATTCCTGTTTACAGTGTCCTGAATACTTCAGTTTGTTACACCATTCCAATTGAAAGGAAGGTTGTGTGTGCAAACAAAGAAATGGACAGTGTCTATACCTGCTTGTGTTGTTCAGTAGGCTGCACATGATTTTCTTTTATTTGTCATTGTTTAGGTTGATGGTTCCCCACATGTACCCACATAGCTGCTGCCCCACCTCCTTTGCTCTGCATAGGTCAGATAGTACTGGAAGGGGTTTGAAGAACTCTTCCAACAGTGAGATAAAGGGTTGTCCTGGAAATGGATCTTGGTTGGTCATTTGACAAGGTTCAAGCCCAGAGTCAATATTCATAACCCAACTGGCCACAAGTTCAGGTAGCCTGCAGTTAGGAGTGTAAGCTTGAGTTTGTTGTATAATAGTATTTTTGATAAGGTCAGAATTTCCAATTTGATTGGAGATTGTTAATTTTTTTTTTCACTTGAATACTGTTAAAAAATTAGTAGGAAATTTTTGTGATGCTTGTTAAGGCAAATTAAGCACACATTTGTGTTTGAATACATGTGCAAAGTTCTACTGAAATACCTGGTTCCACAGGGAATCTTCAAAGATGCATCACAAGCAAATGCCAAAGCTAGCTCCAGCACCAATCCCAGGAGTATTTGCATAGGCCACCACCAGCCCACTTCTGCTGCCCAGTTCCAGGATGGCTACTAAACAGTGCTGAGACTGTCTCTTACCACCCAGGGAAAGTTCTCACCCTTGTAAGAGGTCCTGCTGACCGTGGCATTCCTGCTTCCAGAGAGTTTAACCTCTTCTTGTAGCTGGAGTTCTTGTTCTCTGTGCCAGATCATTTCTCAGTCACAAATCACTACTGCTGAGTTGTCACAATTAGAACTTTTCACTGTGTGTCTTCCCCTCACTCCTGATTTATTACAAAATCAGGAAGAACGTTTCAAACAGCCTGTAGCAGCACTGCTGGTGGTACTTCACCCATTCAGTATCCAATCAAAATCTCTTGCAGAGATTTAGATGAACTGAATGTATGTTCATGGCTGTGCTCAAATGTTGCACAGTTGCTGAATTTCATGAAGCACAGTTCAGTTGTTGTCACATCATTACGAGTTTTTAAGAAAGATTTTTTCCTTTTAGTTTGAGGTTTTAAAAAGTGGAGCTAATGTGCTTGTGAATATTTTCCTGCTTGGTAAAAGCATCAACAGCTGGGACTAACTGAAACAGTAACAGCAGAAATCAAAATGGAGCATTTTAAGTTGCATTGAGGGGGAAACACTGCTCCTGAAATAATAGCACTCCCAGAAGCTTTGAGTTATTTCAGTGTCCCATCAGTTTAGTCTTGTTTATTAATGTGGGTGTATAGAAGTCAGTTTTCCTTGAGTAAATGAGGGTGGTGAAGCTGTTGGATTGAAGTTGGATTGAAGGTGCAATGTGTCTGGAGCAGAGATCTGGAGGAATGCTAACATGCAATGTCTTCTGTACTCCTGCAAACCCAGGGACGGAACAGAAGCAGAAATGAGCCCTGCAAAAAGAAGCCCGTGTTGTGGTGTGAGAATGGTTTATTTGAGAGGGGATCAGCATACTGAGGAATTAGTCTGTCTAACCAGATGAGCTAAGGTTTGGCTCTCTGAGTAGGGAGGGGAAAAGGCTGCACTTACATAAACTGCATGTGTATAAGCTGTGCTGATTTGCCTGCTTTCACCTTCTGGGGCTCAGTTATTTGAGCAGGTGGCGAGGAGAAGCTCTGCTTGTGGTGTGGGTGCGTGTGGAAATTCATTAGCTTGAGAAAATATCCCCACCCCAGTGGTACTGGCTGGGTTATTTGAGGAGGAACGCTGACCTTTGCCGCGTTTCCATGTGCTGGGCCCTCGCAGGAGCAGTCAGCTGGAGGGGTGCTGCTGCTCTGCCCTGCCAGGCAAGGCTGGAGGGCTCTTATCTCCTTCCTTCCGCCTCGATAACAGCACTTGTCATCTCGCTGCACATGTGGATTTTACACAGCTCAGCGTGCTTTCCAGCAGACACCAAAATATTAATTATAATGCTGTAAAAATTAATTGAAACACAGCATAATCTCTGTTAAGTAAGGTCACCGAAATTATCTTAAAATAGACTGCTCAAGCAATAAGATGAAATCTCTCTACAGAGAAGCTTAGCAGATTTCCTGTGCCAGTCCTCTTGAGATGCTTCTTATTGCTATTAAAGTGCATTCAGTATTTCTGTATTTTCCCTGAGAGTTCCTGCCAGCTTTCCTGTCCTGCTCATGTCTGCTAACCTGTTAATAGTGTTTTGGCCTCCTTTGCCCAGATGGTGATGATGGGGGCCAAGCACTGACTGGTGGTGTCTTTGTCTGAGCATTGACTCCTTGGGAGAAGATATGGGTCTATGGAAAACGTGGATGGACATGCAGTCTGGTGATTCTTTGATTCCTATTACAGCTCTAATACCTCTACTGATCCTGAAAGAGCAGAGCTGGCACAAAACATTTGGTTGTTAGTACCTGATGGTTGTACCCGGTGCTTTCAAAGTTGGTTCAGCAAAGAAGGCAGAAGAGTGAAATCCTACCAGCTTCCCAGTGGCCCCAGTCCAACTGGTTTCTGGCTGTTAAGAATGGCATTTGTGGCTTTTTCATCCCATTTGAAGCTAGTTTGTACTAAATGTGATTAGGATTGGAAATAAAATGCATGTTTACTCCAGAGGTTGTTCTTATTTCATTGAATTGGCCATTGGAAATAGATGGCCCATAACTTCAGTGTGACAGTGGGATGCAAGCTAGCATTTTTTAGTTAGGAATGCTGCCAATGATATCGTTGCATCAAGAAATTTAGGCAGCCATGCGGTGAGATAAGCCTTTACTTTTGGAAGCTGTGTGAATGGGAACTCTGACAGTTTGCAATTTCTGGTGACATCTGCTACATTTTATTTTATTTTAAGGTAAACTGCTGTCTGGAAAGGTAAAATTGCCACCTGTAGTCAGAGAAGGATCTAACTGGACCAAACAAGCTTCTCGACACATAACAGTGTGACCTTTTTCCAGCTCTGGTTTTCTCTTTTGGTGTTGCAAAGTCCTTTTCTCTGACTGCACATCAATGGCCTGCAGAAATAGTAACCTTCAAGTGGAGAGGAAAAAAAAAAAAGAAATAAGAGCTTCAGGTGAGCAAGATGAGAGCACATGTGGAGGAGCTGCTGTGTCGTCTGGATGCTGTGATGTGCTGTGCATTTCAGCCCTGTGCTCCAAAGACAAGTCCTTCTACAACTGCTTTATTTATTTCTTTTTAAATTCTTTCCTGTTGATAAAATCTTGGGGAGGAAATAGGTATGTGTGAATCCAGCTGTCTTAAAGCTGTTAGAAAGGGGTTGCTTGGACATCACAGCCAGGTGAAAAAGAGAGGCTATGGCACTATGGTGGGGCAAGGAGGGAGCTCAGAGCAGAGGCAGCCTGCGCTGACTTTTTGATTTTGTTTTTTGTTTTCAATAAAAATCACATGTTTTTGGAAGGAGCCTCCCAAGGGAGAGAAGATAGCAGCATTGCGTGCGAGTTTTTAATTCACTCATATGACAGAGCTTTGAGGAAAAAACTGGATGACACTTAATGATTTTCTGTGATTTTAAACAATATAAAGATAACTTTATGAAGTGTGAGACTGTCATGGTCTGTGAACTCATGCAGCAGTGGAGAAGGGAATATGTTGCAAACTGCAGTGATTAATCCTAGCAGTTTGTTTGTTAGGCTTCGTGAAGGCATGCCTTGCCATGTAGAAGTTGAAATAAGTCATTGCAGTGGAAATCTGAAAATCAGACAGCAACCGTCTCTTAGATTTGACTTCACATGAGGCATCTGAACTGCGCTATATCCATATTTTTAGAATTTGTTGCTAATCTTTTCAAGAGAAGAGGAATCAAGACTTCATGTTGTGATGACAAAGGGTGAATCCACTGTTAGAGTGATTAAGAGGCTCAGGCTATCCCCAGCAGTTGCCACGCTGTAAATATTCAGTCCACCTTACCCTGAAGCCAGCAGCCTATAACCCTTTTAGAGAAGAAATGTGATGAGGTTGTGAGCCAGCAGACCCATTTGGAAATGTATTCTTCCTGGGCTGTTGGATGTTGCAGCTCTAAAAATAAAGTAAAAGGCACCATCATAGGATATTATTACTAGCTTATGATGCAACTTAACTGCTGATAGACAGTCTATTATACCAATTTCTTCTAGCTGCTGACAGCTCATCAGGTGCTTGGAAATGTCAGCCCCTGCCCTGGGATATATGAAGAGGTTATGGTTTAATTTTCAGGTCGTCTATGCTTTCTGTGGGTGGAGAATAGCAGGAGTTGACCCCAGGAGTCTTGCATCCAGCTTGTGTATTTTTGTGTTGTTTAGCCTGTTACCTAAACTGTGCTCCTGCAGATCTCTTTGTTCTGTCAGACTTGTGGGTTTTGGTGTGTTATCACCTCCTATGCTGGTAGTCACTTTTTTTTTTTTTTTTTTTACTTTATCAAAACCATCTCAATTAGTTCATATTGCTGCCGCTTCTGTTTTTTTTTCCTCTCGCTTAAGGAGGGACTCACTCAGCCTTCCTGGTATGTTTGGTAACTGTATAATTAGAAAGCTAAAAATAATGTACGGAAAGCAGCAGTTTCACAGGAGGTGTCCCAGTTTGGCGACACTGGGCTCTGAGTCACAGTTGCTTCACTGAGAGCTGAGCTGGGTGAAGACAGCAGTGGGTATTGGGCACTGCCTTTCTGAGCAGCCAGGGTTTGTCAGTGTGTGGTGCAGCATAGCTGAGGTCTGGCCATCCAGCCCAAGTGCTCATAGTGACTGAGTGCCGTGGGTGGAGATTTATTGCACTCTGTGTTTATTTAGAATATGTTAGGATGCTGACCTGCACACCCTGCCCAGTGCTCTGAGGATCTTGGTGCAAGGAGCAGTGATGCAAATAAAAGAGTGAATGTCCCATCTTTGTCTGACAGCCAGCAAATCTCAGCTCTATCAAAAGGAATGCTTTGATTCTTAAAGATACTACTGCAACCAGTATCTACATTTCTTTTAATTATTAGTTTTTTACTTCATTCCATGCTGTGACAAAGCCATAAATTTCTCTTTCTCTTGTGCTGGCTTTTATTATTTATTGGTTAATTCCCAGAACCTGAACTCCAGTTGGCACCCTATTAATGTTGATTCTTTACAGACCCACAATAAGAAAGGTTGTCTCTGGAATACTGTTTAAGCCTGATTTACACCCTGTCTTTATACTTTGATTATATGCTGTTCTGAGAGCTTGTATGAAGGAAATTGCAAATTTCATACTATGCTGTTGTACCAGATGAAAACCCTCGTTTCAAATTTATCATCATTTTTGTCATGTATCCTCCAGTACACTCTTTTTCATCAGTCCTATCACTTAGATTTGTGTGGTCACAGGGGAATCTCAGCACATTGGCTGCTTCACCTTGTAGCTACCTGGGAAACTTTTAATTGTGGATCTTAAAAATGATGGCACCCAAAGAGAAGTGGAAAGCTTCCCAAGCTTCTTGTCTTCAGGCGTTTCTTTGTGAATCACTCACCTGCTCCTTCTGGGGGCTGCTTTGTGACTTTTAAGCAATGAGCAACTGAAATGCCATAGGGGTGGCAGGAAGTCAGGACTGACTGCACAGAAAACTCGTAAGGATTAACTTAGTTATTTATCCCCTTCGTTCTCACTTTAATCTTCTTTTAGTAACCAAATTCAGTGAACTGCAGAGCTGCTTAAAGGTCTGCCTTGTTTTGAGCAGTTTCTTTCCAACTTTATTTTGTCTCTTAGGTGAAATAGGGATTAAATTTACAGCATGGTTTGTGAGCCATGCGTAGTTCAAATTACAGTAAATCATTAAATGTGCTGCCATTGGCTTTAGAGGGGAAGCAAATACAGCCCAGTACTGGGACCATTAAACTTCCAGGAAATAGTGAATACCAAAAATAAATAAAAATGCCTGAGAAACAGATTTTGGCTGAAAATTCTAACCTTCATTACAAGTGCTTTTTAGAACCTCTGAGAACCTCTTCCTGGATGGGAAGGAGCATGACTTTGTCTTGTCTTGGCTATGCTTTGAGGAAGAAAAGGGGAGCTGCTGTGCTGGGTGCAGGTGCCCCAGTGGGCAGGCCTGGGCACTCTGGATCATGGCACACAGCCAAAACCTGGCATTTCTAGGCCTGTGATGGTTTACCTTTGGTAAGTTGTAGGTATTTGAATTTATTCTCATTAAGTCAGAGGGTATAATAACTGTCTTGGGGAGGGAGGAAAAGATGTGCATGTAGATTTGTTTATCTGGGTTGCTGTGGGTCATTTATTCATTGCTGGAGCACAGTGTGGCTCTTGCAGATATTTATTTACTTGCTAATGAAAAAGCTACAGAATTTTGGAGGACGAGCTGGGAATGTTGATTTGGTATATGAATGCCTTCCATATTCATGCTGTGTGCAGGCAGATATTTCTTTATATCCCATTTTAAAATTCTAATCTGTGATGCTGTAGATGAGCTGTGGGATGGTGGCTGACATTTCAGCTCATTTCTTATCATTTTAGTTTTAATCAGAAGTTTGTGCTCAACTTTATATAAACACTGGTAAATCAAATTCACTGGTCTCACTGAGTGGTAAAGAGGATTGTGATTTTATTCTTTGTAACATGAAATTTTGAACATTAAATTTTGACACTGTAAACTAATTTCTCAAGAATTCTTATCAAGAGTTATACAGAGAAACATCCACATGTACCCAGGGTCATGGCTGCAATTGACAGGAATCAAATACATTTGCACACCCAGGTTATAGGTGAGTGACTGACCTCACAGAATCCAGTGAATTTTTTATTCGTGATTTTGCTGTCTCTGGCCTCCAATGTCACCAAGCTCCTTAGAAAAGAGGAGAACTTCAAAAGGAGAACTGTGCTGTATCAGAGCTCTCATTAAATTACTGAACCCTGTCCTTCTTACCCTGTTTTCCAGATTGATTTGTAACTGATCTTTTAACAGCACACAAAATCTGCAGGCCACCTGCAAGAAGGGGGGCTATTACCATTTAATAATATTTTCTCAACAGAGGTACAAAAGAAATGCCCTGCAGAGTTAATCACAAATATCCATTGAGAATAAACATGCAAAATGTTACATCAACAGTGTTCCTACGTATGCAGTGCTCCAAGCTCTGCTGCTATTAATAATATGTTGAGAAGGCATGGGTGTGTAAAGGAATGAAGATGTTATATGCATATATATATTTATATGTACCCACCAGCTGTATAACCTACATGCTAGACTTTACATAGCACTGTATCAGTTTCACCCTACTGCTGCCTGCAGGACTTCCCTGGACTTAATTACACGCTGGAAGATCTTTTCAGCATCAAACGGTAGATACATTATTAAAAAGAAGAGCTTGGCAATGGCACAAGCTACATTCAGGAGTGCTGACTGTAAAATGCTGGATGATGACTTGTTTTTGTACAGCTTGTTTGCCACACGTGCACCCCAAACCGTCCTAGCTGCAGGTGGAAATATAGTTAGGTCATCAGAGGGAGGATGGATGTGTGCCACCTGAAATATATTTAGATAATAAACAGTTACAGTACAGAAAATAATCCTTAAAAGCTGAGTCCTGGGGATTTCTTCAGAAGAGATCTTGCTTTTGCCCCTAGGAGCAAACCAATTTGCTTGAGATAGCTGGTGAGCAAGCTGCCTGCTGCTAGCTGCGAAAGGAGCAGTGCTGTGAATCACTGCAAAGAGTAGAACCCTGAAAAAAATTACATTTTTACTAGTCAGAGCTGGGTTACTTGTGTTACCTGGGTTACCTGTATTACTTGGGCTGCTTTTGGCACTAATGAACTGCTTTTGTCCCATCCTTTCCCTCCCTATTTTATTTTCTGTTAGGCAAGATGCCTGCCTATGGGGGAGAGAAGATACACAGTAATGAAAGTACACTTCTTGGTTCACACCTGGTCTGCTGGGCTTTTTTTGCCCTTCATACTTTTGTAAACAACCATGAAGGAGCTCAGCTTTAGGTGTGTCCTATACAGACCTTTAGGTGTATCCTATATAGAGCTCTGGATGTGTCTGCTTTACAAACAGGTGCAGCTCTGGCAATCTCACGGGGCTGCAGCCAGTCCTAATTTATTTTTGGGTGCTTTTACTTTGAGACAATTACCTGTGTTTGACTCCTCTGATGGAGGGGAAAGTTTCATGATTAGCAGCCTTTACTGCCTTGCTGTATTGGAGCATCAGCTCAGATCCCAGTGTGGGACATTGGAGTCAGTGTTTGGCTTCAAGACGGGAGACAGGGGGGCTATTGAAATCATCCTTCAGCCTGCCCTGTGCTTCTGGCTGGCCACGTTTTTCCCCCTATTGTTTGGCATTCATCAAAACACCCAAAACACTGTGCTTGGAGAAGGGTTTGCTGAGCTCTGCAGGATCCTTTTGCAGTGTTCCCTTCAACGGGGAAGAGCAGCAGTGTCCCACTCTGGCGCAGCATGGGAGGGTGCTTGGGCTGGATCTGTCTGGGTGTGAGGGTGGATCTTTACATGACACCCTAGTGCCTATATGCAATAGAGATGAAAATACAAACATACATACATACATACATACTTTTATATATATATATATATATATAATGTACTCATGTGTGCACTTCTATACTCATATGTACACATACGTATATACACACGTACGGTCAAGAGTATATACACCTTCCACTTCCTCAGCTTGTAGTGATTAGGTTACTCTTTACATACCTGGGTATGTGCACTGCCTACACATGTGTGCAAAACCACTACAGCAGGACACAGTTCACTCTTCCAGGGACACGGTCCTTCCTGTAGGAACCCCAAGTTTATCTATTTGCTTTGCAGGTCCCAAGGTGCTAACTTAAGATGGTATCACTTTCTGGGCAATTTGAAATGCAAATATGAGTCAGGAATTTGAAGTGTACGCTTCTAAGCGGGAGACAGGATGCCAAAACCAACATTTATCCATTAAAATCAATCTTAATTACAACAGAGCTAAGTATTCTGATCTGACCACAAGATTTGCTTTGAGTTTCCTTTTTATTATTTATTTTTTGGCAGTTCATGTCTTTCTAGTAAGCCACATTCATACTTTAAAAAAAAAAACAAACCCTGTTTTTTTTTAGTGAGGGGAGAAATTAGTTTTGCTCGAAGTGGAAATGCAGAATCAATTTTTTTTTCTTTCCATTTTCCTAATTTGCTTTTAGCTTCTTGCTGCAGTCATATCCTCCCACTTTTTTTTGTCCAGAAATAATAGCTTTGTTCAGAGCCCTCTGCCAGCTTGAAGGGCGGTATCTACCAGCCTGATCAGATTCCTCATGTAATCAGCACAGATGTCATACACCACCTTTCTCTTCCCTGGGTCTGAGGCTATGGTGATTTTAATGGATTTAAAGACATCTTCAGCATTAGTAGCAGCAGTGTTCATTTATTTCTATTGCTTCTGACAGGTTATGCAGACGTTGCAGTTATTGTAACATTGTGCACTTCAGATATCAGATGTACTTTGGTAATTTTACAAGATGTCTTTTGCCTAATTATTTCATCCGTGTTTAATTCCAGTTGTATCTGACGTCAGGGCAGTGCCAGGCACATGTGACATGGATTCCCAGGAAGGGATTTAAATTCCTGGCTTGTTGGAGCTTGCAGAAGTGGCTCCTTCTTGCCTCAGACATCAAAGAGCAGCATCTCTGCTGTCTGTGCCCCAGCCAGGTCAGGGGTCTTTGGCTTCTGCTCCACCTTGGCTCTTCTTGGCCTTGGTTGGGTTGTGGCTCTGGCCCTCCCTGAAAGCCACAGGTGATGCCAGGGAATGCCGCTCCAGCCCCCTCCCTACTCTGCTGAGGTGAATCTTCAGCTTGTAATGCTGGGGGATTTCCTTTGAAAAAGGGCAGAGAAAGGGAAAATATTGTGGATAGACCAAAAAAGTGTTTCTTCTTAGAGATGTAATGCATTAACTGCAGTCAGCAGTTGGGCAGTGCTGCTTTTGTTGCATTTGTTGGGTTTTTCTTATTCTAGCAAGCACACTGTGGTTAAAATTATTTAAATTCCTCAATTTCCCTTTCCTTAAATTGCTGGGGCTTTGTTGTTGTTTTTATTTATTTATTTAGTATTTATTATTTGTATTTTAAATTAGAGCAAAGGATTTCTTTAAAATGGCTGCACAAAAAGCAAAAAGAAAATTAAATAAAAATGTGATGGACAGAAATTAAGAAATTAATCAATTTAAATAAAGGAATTAATGGACTTATATATATTTTTAAATTATTGTTTTAAGGGCATCACCTTTTAAGTATTGCAAGTGGAAATAGGCAAAAATATTAAAAAAACCCCCAACTCTCTCCTTTTTACCATTGCTGCTGGATGCACCCAGCTGTGGTCACATCAAGTTTTTCTGCAGGAGTACAGTCAGTGTGGAAATTCTCAACATGGGGCAGCACTGTTTTTTGTGGTTCCCCAGCACACCTCCTGCATACAAACAAGACTTGGAGCTCTGTGGTAATTTCAGGGCTGGGGAACAAAGTAATTGCAGCCAGGAAATTATTTTCTAATTGTACTGTACTGGTCTTGCAGAGGAGAGATTATATCCAAGGCAGTTCCTCCTGAGAGCTTTCTGTAAACCCCTGCTTGTGTGTTTGGCCACCTTTTGGGGTAGCATTGGTGCCACAGGGAGGAGGAGCCTTTCCAAAGCTCCATCCTGGCATTACTGGCGAAGTTCTTTGACAGAAGAGCACAGAAAATCACTTACACTGCTCAGTGGTGCTTATGTGTCCTTGAGAAAGAGACTGGTGCAGACCTTTGATGACAAGCTGGCAAGTAAGGGATTGTGAGGGATTAAAAGTTTTGGAAATTCAGGCGTTTTGCTCATTCTGGATAGAAACTATTACTAAAGAGGTGAAGGAGACCCTAGGTTGGTACCCAGTGAATCTTGACAAGATTTGGGGATAATTGATTGCAAATGAAGTCTGTGCTCTATTGTCTGGTTGGTAGGCTGTGCTCCTTAAGTTCTTGAACTGAAGGAGATGGAGGTGGTTATGTGCAGAAACATCATTTTACAAGGAAGGAAAATTGTCCCAATCATACTTATTGAGTTTGTTGCTTTTTTGGTCAACCTGAAGCATCGTGTATCTTTTTTAAAAGGCAGAAATTACTCAGAATAACTGGATTTGTAGTTTTGAGAGTCAGTTGTAAAGTAATTCTGTGATCGTTTTGCTGACTGAGACAGCAGCATGTTATATTTCTGCTCCTTTTGTCCCTTAAGACCTTCATAAAATGAGATCTTCTACCTCATGAACCCGTCAAAATGACTGCATTCTAAAGTAAATATGAAGGCATCAGTGAACATAATTTTCTTTGAGTTCAGTCCTGGTCTAATGGCTTTGACAGAACATCCAGTTAATTTTGCTCTAGGCTTCTGCTGCAATCTATCCTAAGGAAATTACTGAGGATGATCAGATTTCTTTGTTTGTGAGAGGTGAGTGCTGCTGAGTTGCCTGCTTGCTGGTGCAGCCACGACTGGGGTTGCCTTTCCAGAGCACGTGCACAGGAGCAGGGATGCACAGATGGAGAGTTCCTGCATAGTGAGGAATATCTGGTGTCCTCCACCCAGGCTGGCACTGCAGGTAGGGCATTGGCTCTCCAAATGTGCTTTCACTGGCCTGCAGTAGGGGCAATGCCTGAGAGACCTCCTCGAATATTTGTGGGGCTGATCCCTCCTTGCCCTGCTAAAAATTTACTCATCCTTCCTGTTCCCCCCTGACAAGCACAGCTCAGTGCTTTTCCTGCATTTAAATGCTGCTGGGTGAAAATCAGGCATTAAACCATTGAGCCATTTGGGCTAGCCAACACTGACTTGCCTAGAGGATCACCTGTTACATGGTAGAAAGTCATTGCATTCTGTACACCAGCAGTGCTTGATGTGGGCCAGCAGAAGGCGGATGTGGAGCTCTTGGCCCAAAAAATTTGTACACCTCACAGTTAGGTGTTCTGCATATAAATGTTAGCAAATGGATGGCTTGGTTGCCTTCTTGTAATTAGTCCACACTTGTGTGTTCTTGGGTAGTTGTCCAGCTGTTCAAAGTTTTCTGTTTCCTTCACAAAAATGTCTTAAAACAGAGAAGAAATAGGGAGAAAGTAATTTGCCTTTATATAGAAAAAATATACTGAGAGTGTGTGCACACAAGAAGCAAGAAAAGTTGAATATCACAGAATGGTTTGGTTTAGAAGAGACAATAAAGATCATCTAGTCCCGCTCCCCCTGCCATGGACAGGGACACCTTCCAGTAGAGCAGGTTAATCAGAGCTCCATCCAACCTGGCCTTGAACACTTCCATGAATGGGGTATCCACAGCTTCTCTGGGCAACCTGTGCCAGTGCCTCACTACCCTCCCAATAAAGAATTTTTTACTAATATCTCATCTAAATCTACCTTCTTCAGCTTGAAGCCATTCCACCTTAGCCTGTCAGTACACACCCTCTTTAAAATCAGCTTCATGTAGTGGAAGGGAAACAGAAAATACAGCAATATCCCTTGCTAACTGGGAGCAGAGCAACAAATCCTGATTGAGGCAAATTCTCCTCCTGCTTTTCACTTTAACATAGCAAAACATGCAGCCTTTTCTCTCTTTCCAAATTGGTCCTCCTGCATGAGTCCTGGTCTTGCAGAGTACAGAGCATAAATACATAAAAATATTCCGTGCTGGTAGTTTTGAAAATTGTGTGTTTAGAATCAAAAAGAATATTCTGAACAAATGGGTACAAGGGACTGTGATCTAAAACTACTGTACTCCTGCATTCTAAAAGCATTTTGGACTTCTAGTCTCAATTTACTCTTAAAAGAAAAAGGTTGTTTAACCTTAAAAGGAATGAAATGGAGCACAAGTTTACTATCTAGCTTTTAATATCTTTGCAGAAGACATATGTTTTGCAATAATGTCAGTGTTTTTAAGTTTTGTTTTATCATAAAATAGGCTTTTTTAGTAAATTGTTTAATCATAAAGGTTGGCAGTAAAACACAGTTTTCATTTTCTCCAAAATAGCTGCGGTTGTTGTTTTTTTACACAGAATATTTATGGAAAATCTTCCTATTTTATGTTTTCTGTGGAGAGAAGTTTATAACTGGTTTAGTAAACTATTTCATCCTTTCGTTACTGATACCACTGCATTTTTAAATGTTAGTCTTGAAAATCCGTAGTCATTCCTTGGAAGAGGAGGTAGTTTTCCATCTTCCCCATTGCACTAAGCCTGAGGAGGATGGGCACAAATCCGGCTATGACATTCCCAAGTTTACTCAAGGGTGATGCTCCTAGGTGCTGGTCTGAACCAGCTGAGCTTTTCTGGGCTGTTGACTTTATTCATTTCCCTGCATTCATCTCCCTGCATATCCACAGGGCAAGCATTTAGCCAGGAATGCCTCCCGTTTTGGAGAGGGACAAAGCCCTCCACCGCCTACCCCTTCCCCACGGTATTTACTGCCGCGGTCGGTGATGGTTTGCATCACAATCACCCAACCGGTTCTCCAGGAGCTGAGAGACTTTATTTTAGGAGTTATTGAGAAATTCATTTGTTGCTGCAGCCAGTTGTCAGGCAGGGTTTGCAGATGGCTTGGAAGGTTGGGAAACATCCCGTAGATGTCATATGCTGATTTCCAGCCCTCCCTGTAGAATCACAGACTGAACCATTTAGGTTGTGCTGCCCTGCCAGGTATTTAAATCCGCTTAGTCAAAGACAATAACATTTAAACACTACCTGTTATGGCAAATTCTTGCGTAGGTATCTGTCTTTTATCTCCAAAAAAAACCCCTCAACCTCTTCTGAAATCAGTGTTTCCCATCCTTCTATGAAAGATGTTTGTTTCAGTTGGAGTACTTGATCTGCTGGTTTCTGTGTTGATGAGACCGAGTGAGGAAACCCCGGAATATGCTGGTGAATAAGCAGAAATTATTAATTCAGATATTTTGCTCAGTGTCTTAGTGAGCTTTTTAAACCTTTCTACTGATTTACTTTTATGTTCTCCTTCTGAGTTTTGCACTTGCATTCTGTTTCTCAAAATCAGTAATGCAAAGAAAAGCATTGCTTGAAAAAGAGAAAATGTGGAGTCTTCCTGTTTTCCTGTTTTTCTTTTTTTGGTATTATTTTTTACATCTTGCCTTTTTTTTTTTTTTTTTTTTTTTTTTTTCCTTTCTCACCTATTACAGGGTAGTAACTAAAATGACCGGTAATTCACGAAGTTTAGAAAATCTCCTTTAAATAACATGAAAGTTTAATTGCTCATTGTCCTCGGGGAGTATTTTTGAAGGTCTGTGGCTAATTCTTGTTGATTTCAGGATGAAATAGGAGCCTAAACACCTTTTAAAATTCTTTCTGGTAGCACTTAAAGCACTTAGGAAGTCAGTGGGATTTGTATGCTTATGTCAATGAAGGACTTAGGAAAATAATATTTAGCAGTTTTAGAGGCAGACCCACCAGTGGAAGCTGTGGAGATTTTTATTTCTAAGTTGTTTAGGCGCTGCTGATAATCTGAAATGATTGCAGGTTTCCTATGTAGAAGTTAAAGTCCACTTCTTTGGCCCAGGATCATTTTCCACTGCCTTTTCTGTTTCATAGTAGAAACCATGGAAGCCCTTCATGTTTCTGAAAGTAAGGCAACAACAAGAAGCTGTGCTTCCCTAAAGTGATATTTGAAATCTTAATTACAAAGACTGAGGAGAAGAAAAGCATTCTGCAGTTATTACAGCTTGTATTATCACTCCGTGGGCAAGCAGGCAGATCAATTCTTATCTGACTTTCAAAATAAATTCACACTCAGAGGGATCCAAGGCTCTTCTATGCATCCTGGAGGAAGGGCTAAACCCTCCTCCAGCTTGGCTGTTGCTGACTCTCTGTGTCAAGATACACGTCTGCAAAGCCTTGCATGCAGAAAAAACTTTAGTTCAATTTCGGGTGAGGCTGCGATCTTGACACACATTTTTCCAAACCCTTTTAAAAATATTTTTGATTTGTGATGTTGGTTGGTTGGTTGGTTTTTTTATTTGTTTGATTGGGTGTTTTTTAATTTTTTTTAAAATTTCTTGTTTGCAAAAACCTGTACATTTGGGGCAGGGGCAGCAGTAAATCTCATAACAATGGGTTTTAGAAGGGTTTCCTTGGAGAAATGCTGGATGAACTTTCAAAAGGCAGGATGGTGCCTCATAGCAGGAATGTTGTCTGCTGAAGAGTTACATTGGGTGAAAATAACTCTTCCCTAAAACAATCCTCATCTATCCTTTGCTGTCTGCTTTCTGCCAGCTTCCATTGCTGCTGATGGGGTCCAGCCAGAAAAACCATTAAAGACAGGCTGGATGGGTGATGAGTCTTTTGAAAATCTGCCTTTAATGTTAGAGCAGTCAAAAAAATACGGCTGAGTACTTGTTGTGAGTACGTAGCGGTACAGAGCATGACTGCCACTTTCCATTTCCATTAATCTTCCTTTGGAGTCCATTGGGTTAGCTTAAGCCAGGGTTAAAGCCAGGCATGTTCCTACCCTGCATTCTTACCTGGAATCACAGTCTCAGTGTGGCAACAATTTTAAACTTACTAGAAGGTTCTGAGTGCCTGTAAAAATATTTCTGAAGCATTGCTTTCCTGGGATAGCGGCTTATAGATGAGATACTGCCCTTGGCTTGATGTGGTATATCCAGAGGGGGTCTGAAATATCCTGGTGCTTTGCGATTAAAAGTAATCTATAATAATAAGTGCTGGAGCAAGCTGAAATAAAAAGTGAAAAAAAAAAAAAAATCAACCTAGGGAGCCTGTTTTGGTTCTAGAAGTATTTAAACAATCGTTAGACCTTAAATATTGGAAGGGTTTATTTTCTGAATACTGCTGCCAGCTAGCATGCTTTGGGATGCTGTAGAAAAGCTGAGGGATTCACCTGCTAAATTTAGCTCTTCTCCACTCAAAAATCTTTTTTTCGCTTCTTTCTCAAAGCGTTTCTGAGCAGATTTTTGCTTTAAAATACGGGGTGGTGTAGAAGATGTAACATACCCCTCCCTAAACAAACATACAGACTTATCCCCCCTCTCACCAGCTTTATTTACAGAGATCCTCCAGACCTCTCCAAGCCCCTGCACGAAGTTTCTTCAAAGGGGAAAACTTTCAGAGACTTAAATACTTACTTTGAAACGGTTGTAAAGATTGCAGCTTCTGGAGCAAAGCCTAGCTTTCGCAGGAGTCTGTTGGCCAGGTGTGAGAATTCATGGGCTGCTGGCCAGTATCAACCCCATACATCAGGTCTGCGGGCCAGTGTAAACCAAATAAAGCATCTTTGAGGTCTTGGAGCTTTGAAGTTTGGGGAAAGAGTCTTCCCAGCCCAAAGAAGGGGGCTCTGAAGTTGGAAATAACCACAGTTAGTTTAGGAAGGATTTGCTGGCTTGATGTTCAGCTGTGGGATGCTGCAAACATCTCTGCTAAGAGGCTATTGCTGCTACACTGAGATTCTTGATTTTTCTCCTAACTATTCCTAAGTCTCATGTAATTGTTCAATGAGTGATTTTTACAGCACTTCTGGTCTATATTCCAGACTATCTGATGGTATCAATCTTGATTTTCTATGAAATATCAATTGATAGAATAAATGTGTTTTTAAGTAGCAAAATGCTACTGAGTTGAGTTTAATATGAAAATAAAGCCATAATGGCACAGGCAAAATTACATGCTGGATTTAGAAAACAGAGCATATGCCTGTTCCAGCATGAATTGATCCCAAGCTGGTGTGAATTCCCGAGGGTGGTTATTGTGTTTATTGGTAGGGTGGGTGATGTGTTCACATTATCTCTTTTGCCCTGGGAGCCAAGGATAATGTATCCCTTGGGAGCTGGTTTCAATTCTTATTTTTCTACTGTAAAGCTCTCCATCTGAGCATGGACCCAAGATCTTTCCTGAGTTGGAATGGGTGTGGTTTTAGCTGAGTTCAGTATCTTGTCTCAGAAAGTATCTGCCAGCTTTCTACAGCAGGGGGAATTTTGAATCAATCTGTTAGTTTTGATGTACTGGTACCTTGCCTGTAGCAGCAAGAGATTTACTGAGTGAGGTTTCTTTTGACCTTCCCAAAGATTCTTCTGGTTGTCATTAGTCTGTCTGGGTGAACGGAGGAGTTGGCGGCCTTGGCAGATCCCCAGCTGTGCTTCCTGCTCCATTTGGAGACAGAGATGCGTGCTCCAAAATGGCTTTTCATTTTTGCTGTTCAACTTTCATGGCACTCTATTCCCCAAGTGCTGATACAGTAAATCTCTGCTTAGGTCTGTAGTTTTCTAAACTTACGTGTGATGCATCATCAGGATGGTGCTAAAGCAATCTGTAAAAATATGCTTGCTGTGCAGGTAAGCAATTCTTATTTGTCTCCACTATCAAATGAAGTGCAATATTTTTATATATTTTGCATTTATCCAGCTATCTTAGTGCATCAATGATGCAATTCAGCTTGTAGTTTTCATTACTAAGAAGTAATACAGCTCTTCATTTTAAATACAGTCCTCTTTTGTGAGTAATTTGAGGATCAAATTGGTCCTGTTGGTCCTGTTCTTATTACTGTCTAGTTTACTCTGAAGAGAGCTGGACATCTGAATTTTGGCATGTATCAGGTTTGAAGCTGCTTCACTGTCACATAGTAGATGATGATGGTTCTGTCAGACAAACCCTGTTAAAACTTGTTTGTTGCTCAAAATGGAAACATGAACAGCTGCTCGTTGCTTGTCTGTGTCTTGGCTAATTTTTAGGGATGGGTTTGTTCTCATTTAGTAGCAGTTGTATGATAGTTGTCAAAATGTCTGATTATTTATAATTTGTAATAATAATTATTTATTAATTTTTATTCAGTGTTTAATTCATGTTTCTAAATGGCCTGCCATTGCTCATGAAGTGTCAACAGAATAACTTGCAACTGATGAGGAGGTACTTTTACTCTGAAATAGAAATCTGAGCATTCCTGGGTATAGGAGAAGCCTTTTATTGTCTGCTTGTATATTTTGACCCTCTTTGCTCTCACAGCTGACCGCCTCACAAATTTTTGACATGGACTTATTCCCATTCTGTTTTCTTACAGAGTGTGTGGAGCTGGGGCAAGGTGATATGTTGAGTCATGTAGGTGCCCTGGCTCCCTTCCCATTAGGCTGTGCTCCCCCGAGCCATGGATATTGTGTCTGTGGTGTTAATATTAGTGTAAAGTGGTGCTGATGGTGGAAAGTGTGCTTGCTAAGTGACACAAGATTCCTCCACAATTTATAGGATAATTACTAGAGCTAGGTGAGCAGAAATTAAGGGCTTGTTCCCCTCCCAAGGCTTCGGGTATCATGAGAAAAAATGTGAAGGTAATGGAGTGTCTTGGTTTGCCCTTCCTCACGGGCTGGTAAAACACTTAAAAATGCTACCACCTTCCTGTCAACGGTTCAGTCTCCTTGGCTTTCTAGGAAGCTTTTTGCCGGTACCAGAAAGTGACACTCATATCCCCGAGTCTCTCCCTTTCAAGACACCTAGTCATAGTTGTCTGTGTGTGAAGAAGTTCTTGGAGAATTTTATCTCCAGTTAAATGTTCTACCTGATGGATCTGTTGATTTCTAAAATTTTGTTTTAAATTCCATTCATTTACTGATACTAAAAGAACATGCAAGATGAGGGTTTCCTAGTAGCATGATGTTTTTTTGTTTGCATTGCTCATGAAAGTAAGTGAAAAGCCATGTAAGCAGGACTCAAGTCTCCTTGTAGAACAGAGGTCCTATTTGTATCTCTTCATGCAGCCTTGCAGTAAAATAATTTTATGTTTTCCTTTAGATATTTTTGTTCCTACATGTGGACAAGATGAATAGGTCATTAAGATTTCAGCAGCACTCACAGTCCCTGATATGGAGATACTGGAGGGAAGTGCCATGATCTGAATCATACTGAACTGCTGAGCAGAACCTCCCAGAGACGCTTGTTGATAGCCTCCTCCCTATGCTGGAAAACAGCTTTGCTGATATTAGAGTATGCACAAAGCACTGTCCCATGATCCAGGAGTGTAGGGAGGAGGTAAGGGGTGGAGAAAGCTTGTTCCCTGGGCCAGTCAGCTTTGTAGCTGGCTCATGGTGCTGTGTGGTTGAGCAATCTTGGTAAAGGAGGATCAAAGGAACAAGATTTTAAGGTCATTGCTGCTGTACCAGCTCCAAGCAACAGCCTTGGCACTGAGCAGGGACTTCTGTTTTCAGGGCCACTGTGGTGAAGCTATTGTATTGTTTTCCCATCCTAGTGGTGGCAGAGTTAGTGTCGACTAGTAGTGGCTTAAATAAAACCTTTTGGAAATCAGAAAGATTATGGCATTTCTCATTTAAACTCAATTACTCTATCCTGTGGTTTGAAGGGAGGTTTTGTCTGTTGAAGATAATTGTAATTCCCTAAATTTTAAGCTCAGATAACTAAGATGGAGTTATAGAACTCTGCTTTAATATCTTAAGCAGGAATAATGTTTATCCAGAGAAAAAATAGTCTAGAAATGCAGGTATTTAGGTGAGCTGCAAGTGAAATAAAGATTGTGCTGTGCTGGGCAATTTATCTAAATGCTTTTTACCTTGGAGCTGTGCATCGACTGACATCCCTGTGGGCTTCAGGCTGACCTCTTTGGTGGGTGCTTGAGATGACATGCAGGAAAGGAATGTTCACTCCATCATTTTGAAGTTTTAGAGTCCCAAGTGTGCATAGCTGAGGCGTCATTATGATAAGAATCTTGAAAATTTAAGAAGTACTAAGCAATGTATTTGTACGCGATGAGAGACTTTAAACATTCACTTTTTAAGGCAAAATTATTTCCAGAATTTATCTTCTTGACCTGCTGTGTAACTATAACACATAGTTCTAAATATAACATTTTTATAAGTGACCATTCCTGTTGCCAGTAATAGGTCTTATGCAGTGCATTGCCATGTCACCTGACTTGCTAGAACTACGAATTTTTATTAATGGGCAGATAAAGTTGCTGTTGCATTGCATCTTGTGGTCATTGCCTCCTGGAGTATAAATACACATAATAATGTTGTTTAACGTGACGCATACTGTTTCACCATATTGACATTTCCATTCTAATGCACTATACCTGTCTGTTGAGGCTACCTTTAATGTTTACCACGAGCATAAAAATCAGCAGCAGAAAAGGAAAACAACCCACTTGAAGAAATGATAGCTCGTTTAGTGTTGTAGTACTTCTGGGAAAGTTTTATATGTGAACAAATGTTGCAGTTTTTCAGAGTGTGCTCCAAACCTCAAAATGCATTGTGCAACCAGCGCAGTAAAATGGTGATTGGGCCATGGGAAAGGTGCTGTGTCTCCCAGAGGGAAAATTGCTCCTTCTTACTCATTTAGCCTATGGCTGTTCTAAAGAAGAAGCAGTCACAGAGTACTGAAGTTAAATTATGCACAGCCCCCACTTAGGTGACTCTCTATCTTTATTAAATTGAGTGGAATATCTTCTACATGAAATATGGAGGGAGGAGAGGGAAAATGTCTAGACGTGCCAAGGGAATAGAGCTAGAAAGGACCAGGGGGCTTGGGGAATAGAATTTCCAACACAAAGAAGTGCAGTAGAGTCTACTGTTTTCATCAGGGAGCAGAGCTCATTTTGTTGTTTTTTATTTCGCTGTAAAATTTGAGAAGAGAGAGTCAAAAAACAGTGAGATTTTCCTTTTTTAGTATCCCTGAAGACTACTGGGAGAGTTCAAATTTACAGCACAAAATTTACTAGACTCCTATTGCATAAGGTATAAATACCATCCTTGGATATCTTGGAGAAATAGAATCATATGCCAGGGGTATTCCTTCATGCTGAGCATCTGTTTCCCTCTCTGCCCTGTGGGTAGTGCTTGTGCACAGCAGTACTAAGATGAACTGGAGCTTCATTTTGCCCAAATCTTTCACATCATCCCATGGAGCTCCAACGAAGTAAATTCATAAGTTCTTTGAGTTTCTTTTTTCCCCTTTTTTTTTTGTCCCCAGACAAGTGGTGCTTATGCTTTGGCAAGAGCAAATAAGAAGTGACATGGTTGGCAGGAGCGGGCTCTGAATTGGCTCTTGTCTCCTATTGTGTCCTTTGCCAATTAAAGGTCATTCACAGGGCACAGCAGTGGGGACATAGGGGCTAAGCCTATTGTCCACACATTAATGTTCACTGAGATCAGAAACAGCTGAAAAAATTGGGGGCTAAACCCAGTTTTTGTATGCTGGCAGGGTGATGCTGGGAAGAGGCACACGAGCATTCCTGCCAAAGGATGCACTCAACTCTGCTTGATTTTTCCCCAAGCTGCTGCTGGCTCTGTTATCTTCTTCTGTTTCTCGTTGGTGCAATACTATTTGGGACAGGCACTCCAGCTCCTTGTTGGTGTCACTATCAGATGTGATGCTGAAGGTACTGACATGGTAAGAGCAGACCCGTTTCCCAAGACCGTGTGGCTCCACTGCTTTCTTCCTATACAACATTTCTTTGGAGGATGTCAGGGCTTTGAAGGCAGTTGTGGGCTGAAGGTTGTGACACTCTTGTTGGATGACCTATTAGAGTCTGTTTTCGATGTGAGAGAACCAAGTGGAGAGATGTTTTTGCTTCAGCACATTGAAATATCTGCTGAATTGTGGTAGATGGCTAGAGCTTAAAATGGTGGAGTGGAGCAAGTGATGCCCAGTGAAAAAAAATCAGTAATAAATGGAGAATTTTGAGCTGGGAGGACCAGCTCTGTTTGGGGGCATCTTCTCATGTGTTTTTGTGGTTTACTTTCTGTCAGCTTCTTGTATTTTCAGAATTTCTGGTGCTTATTGTGGTGCTTATAATGGAGCATATTCACCATTCTGGCAATTTTAGAAAGCAAACAGTGAAACCTTTGTTTCTCCACTGCTTTTTTGCAGCTCAATACATTAAGAGAATGGAAATAAGCAGCTAAAATACAGTCACTGCCATATATCTTTGTCCATAAATTACTATTAGTGAAGGCAAGAGGCTGAAATGGGGTTGACAGAAAAGGATGATAGGTCTGGGACTGGAATTAAGATTTTTCTTAAACAGAATGGAATTAGCAGGCTTCTCTTTGAGCATGCAGGATGGGTTAACTCCGACTGTGGTGCTTCCATGGGTTAATGTCAGACTCAGGTGTGATCCTTTGAATTTGTAGCTCAGACGGAAGAAGTAATGGTGTAAATGTGCCAAGGCAGCAGGATTAATAACAGGTGTTAAACCGTATTTCAGGAGGCATCACTACTCGGAAAACATACATCTCCAGCCTCTTCAGGCCTGCATTGTTTTGTAGGGGCTTTATTTCATGGTGGGCATGACAATTTGATAGTGGATTTTCTCCACCTTATGTTCTCTAGGCAACTTCTCAGTGTGGCTGTCATATCTTGTTATCTTTTTTACCATGAATCACATGGTTTAATTTTTTTTTTTTTGTGGTGAAGCTCCTGGAATTGGAATGTTTAGTCCTGATCTTGCCATTCATAAAAAAATAATTTTCAGCAATAATACTTAGCACCAAGTGTCAGCAAAGGTGCGCTGAAGTATTTAGAAAGATATGCTGATGAATCAATTCCTCTTGCTCTCTGAGTACTGCCCAGGGGACTGAAGGAGGCCAGGAACTTAAGATGCTCTTCAACGATAGGTTTCTGCTGCATTTTTATTGTTGTCTAATCAGTGTTTCCTTAGAGAGACAGGATGATTTGATGAGGCACCTGTAAAAATTAATGTCAGGGCGACTTTTTTTTCCAGGTCTGAGTAGCGTCCCAAGGTGAAAGCCTGGTTCCTTTGAAAGAATTGCCAAATTTGCATCGACTGGAGGCAGTCAGGGTAGTACAAGCAGGTTTTATTGCATTGCTTGCAGCTACAGAATTACAGCGTTTGGCAAAAGAGACACCACAGGTACTATTGACTTTGGCTGCTGCAGTAGGAAGTGCATGGTTTAATAAAATGAATGCCTAAATGCAAGGAAAGGTAACAAGTGTAATCATTCTGTGCAGGAGTCCTTGATGTTATCCCTATGTGTGTATGTCAGGTCCAGGGTTTTGACAGAGCTCATCCAGTGGGCAGTGGAGCCTGCAGGAGGTTAAACCCTTGCCAGCCCCTCCGCTGATGGTCCCAAACATGAGGAGGAGGGAGTAGAGCTGGATCTGTCTCTCAGTAGGTGTTGGTCCCTCCTCCCCTTGCCCAGGAGTGCCGTCCTTCTGATTTATGCTGCCTGCCTTTGGTTTCAGCATCAGCATTGCTCCTGTCTGCTGTCTTAATTTCCCATGCCTGACAACCTTCACGGGTGAGCTGGCTTTCCACTCCTTGATCCAGAACACTTCTCAGTTTATTGCTCACACAACAGAGTCTTTTAATTGAATTTATATTTGTTTGGATAGCACTTGTCAGTGTGGCATGAATCTTCATCAGGTTCAATTGTCTTTCACTGAGCTCGTACATAATCCCTGCAGTAAGTGCTCCAAAACTGGAATGCTTGTTCCCCCTTGAGGGGAAAGGAAGCTGCTTTGGAGCATGACTGTCTTTTTCCAATGGCATTCCAGTGCCTTGCACCATCAACCTCTTATCCCATACTGGAGACCATTAATAAGGTTGTGATGCTTGTTTTTTGTTTGTTTGTTTGTTTGTTTGTTTGGGGATTTTGTTCGGTTGTGTGGTGTTTGTTTTTTTTTAAATTCAAATGGAATATTTATTTAAGGTAATTGTAACTGTGCTTATTTTCAATACTAATGAAGTACAGTCTTTTTAATACTGGTGAAGAGATATGCCAAGGCATCATGATGGGGGAATGGATTGTACGGTCAGATGCTTCCCCTTTGCACACTGAAGGACTGAAGTCTCTTGTGGAATAAGCAACTCCCCTTCTGCAGAGTCTGAGTTGAAAGGCCCCAAGACCTTGAGAATTACTGACACAGGAAACATGGTTACAGTACTGGAAAATGGATAAAAGAAACAGTACTGTAGTAATTCAGTTAACAATATGTTCGACAGAACGCATTCATAACTCTTCCTACTTGGGGACACAATTTGCTTGCTGTATTATGCCAGTAGAGATAACCCCTAATTCCTTTCGTATCCTGTTTTTGAATCATTTTGTTAAACAAAGGCCTTTGAGTCCTCCTTTGTTGCTGAGAACAAATGGTGAGATTTTGGGGACTGTAGCTACTTTTGTTATTCACAAATTCCAGAGCCTTTCAAAATTCTTCATCATTCACATTCTGGGCTTCACCACACAATCATTCATTATGTCAGCAGCTGCCCGGGGAGTCTCACTTCAGCTCATTCAGCCCAATAATAAGCACTGGGACAACTGCTTCTGCATTAAAATAATAATAAAACAATAAAATGGGGTTCTTGTATGTGTAGAAAAATGTGTCTATCTTCTGCTTTTTGACACATCCCTGTGTCAAAGTCAGTGATTGGTTTTGCTCAGCATCTGTTTTGGAATGAACCTGGCCATTTGGGAAATTATTTTTTGACATGACCAAACACTTCAGTTCTGCCTAATTTTTGGTGCTTTTTAAGTATGTTATTCTTTTCATTTTTTGTTATTCATTTGACAAGAGGATTTGGGATGCTCACCTGCCATGCCTTTACAGGTATATTAGCATATATGTGTATAGCTTTGGAGATCACATAGCCCAGCAAGCAGAAAGTGGTTATTTGTGGTATGGAAGAAGGATTGCAAATGAGTGACCAGCACAGTGAATGTGGTTTTTTAATGCAACTATTTTGTTTTTTCAAGTGGGTGCATCCAAGAACCTAACAATAATATCACGAGGCTTCATTCTTTCTCTTTATTTAGGGTAAGGAATGTAATTTTCAGAGGGAGGCAGAATTATTCCTTCCATCTCCTGTGCAGACAGGGTGCAAGCTGGCTTCCTGTGCAGTATGCAAATATCAGCGTCCCATCGTACAAGGTATCCATGCTTCAATCTGTCTGGTAGCAGCCTAATCCAGGATGGCTTTATCCAGATGCAATTCTGTCCCCAAATCTGAAGTGATACACCCTGCCTGTGCTGTTGCTTCATTCATCTAAGGGAAATTTGCATGCTGATTCAGCTGAGCAAAGGGAAGCTGCCTTATGGCTTTTCAGGGATGTATAGCTTTCCATACATCAGACAGGCTGTGCATGACGTTGCCACCTTTTGCTGAACTCTTCCCTCCTACACAGATAGTACCACATGCAACTGAAACCCACTGTTGATTGCGTGGAAGCAGTTCTGTCTGTCAGAGAAAGTAAATTGGATATTTATGGGAGATGGGTAGAAATAAATAAACTTGTTCATTTTTATTACCTTTTTTTTTTTTTTAAAGTGAACACAAGAACTATATGGAAGTGAACAAATGTTCCCAAAGACTGGTGTTAGGCAATTGAAAGACAGGATCTGTAAAGGTTTGGTGAAGATTTTCTCTGTGAGCATGAATATACAGGTTTCTTGCCCTGTCCAGCTGGCCTCACTCCTTTTCCTACATACACTGGGCAACAAAAAATAGAAAAGGAGAAGAAAAGCATTTAAATTGTATTTTTAGCTGTTGTTCTTAGTGAAGCATACAGAGCTTGTATTTTCAAATGACATAATTTGTTTTCAAATATTAGTGCCACAACAGGGGCTCCCTGTACCCTGCCATCTCCTCCATGCCTTGGAGATCGGGGCATTGCATTTCCAACTTGCAGCTGAGCTTTGATCTGCACAGTCTCTACTGTTGCTCACCTCAGCTGTGCTGTGGCCACTCCATATTTATGGTCAAGCAGGTTTTTTGTCTGTTTTTTTTTTATTTTATTTTTCCTGTTTCTTTTGTGGGTTTTTCTTTTTTTTTTTCTTTTGTCTTTTGAGTAATGGGAAATGTCCTCACCTGCTGTACCTTTGGTGAAGAGACTCTTTTCTTTTCTCCTTGAAGAGCTGCTAGCCCAATTGAACCCCCTCTTAGCTGGGCATTCTGTGGCAAAACAACTGCCAGTTACTTACATATTGCATATTTTGTTGGCCTTTTTTGGAGGTGGTGTTGATCTGAGCTTCCTAATCTCTTGTGCAACTCTCAACCCAAACAACAGGCCTTGTGAGCCACATTCCTAACTTGACATGTAGTAAAGTGCCTTATCGTTCCTCCTTCCACACCCCCTGGGCCTCAATTTGGCTCCCAGCCTTATTCCTTCTGTTTCTACACCTCTCTGGTCAATCTCTGCAGAGGATGCTCAGCCTACGCTTTTTGCATAGCTGAAGCATCTCTAAAGGGCACAGTTTAGATGGCTCTCAGGTGGCCTGGGCCCCAGCCTCCCTGTCCAGCAGCTTCAGCCTATTTGTGAAGTAGTTCTTAGTCACTTCCTGACTGCTCCACCTCTTACTCATTTCTCTGCCCATTCTTAACTTTTAGAGTGTTTTTCTACTTGCTTTGTGTTAATACAGTGAGGTTGGAAAAGCCCCTTTTTTCCCCTGATGCTTGCCTGGAAGAAAGTTGGAGAGATGGTGTGAGTGATGGCTCTTTTTGGATGAAGTCAGTGCTGAGCTTCACCAGTGGAGAGAGGCAAAGGGCTCTTCTAGCAGGTCTTTCAGGCAGCAAGTGGGAACCTACAAAAATAATCCCCTACTACCTTCTCCAGAATAGGGCACATTGTAAAGTGGGATGGGATGCAGTCTTCATGGCCAAATCTAAATGTGTCTTGCACTAGAGCTAGATATGCTCAATTAAGAAAGACATTTGAGAAAAATGGCAATAGATTCTGATGGGGAAGTTTCCTTTGCAGAATCTGAGTGGCTAGAAAGCTACCTGGGAAAAAAGAACCCAGGATGTTGGGACACTGCAGCTGAACATGAGCCAACTGTGCCCAGGTGGCCAAGAAGTTCAGGGGCGTCCTGGCCTGGGTCAGGAAGTGTGTCCAACAGGACTAGGGCAGGGATTGTCCCTCTGTACTCCACACTGGTGAGGCCACACCTTGAGTGCTGTGTCCAGTTGTGATCCCTTCCCTACAGGAAAGACATGGAGATTCTGGAGCCTGTCCAGAGAAGAGCAGCAGAACTGGGAAAGGGTCTGGAGCATGAGTTTAATGAGGAGCAGCTGAGGGAGCTGGGAGTGTTTAGTCTGCAGGAGACCAAGGGGGATCTTATTGCTCTCTAAAATTACCTGAAAGGAGGTTGTATAAAGGTAGGGGTCTGTCTTTTCTCCCTGGTAAGATGTGACAGGACAAGTGGAAATGACCAGAGGAGGTTTAGATTGCATATTAGGAAAATTTTTTTTTTTAGGAAAAATTGCACATTAGGAAAAATTTGTTTGCTGTGAGGGTGGCCAGTCATTGGAATGGGCTTCGCAGGGAAGCAGTGGGATCCACATCGCCATAAAGAGTTTAAAAACTGNGTGATCCCTTCCCTACAGGAAAGACATGGAGATTCTGGAGCCTGTCCAGAGAAGAGCAGCAGAACTGGGAAAGGGTCTGGAGCATGAGTTTAATGAGGAGCAGCTGAGGGAGCTGGGAGTGTTTAGTCTGCAGGAGACCAAGGGGGATCTTATTGCTCTCTAAAATTACCTGAAAGGAGGTTGTATAAAGGTAGGGGTCTGTCTTTTCTCCCTGGTAAGATGTGACAGGACAAGTGGAAATGACCAGAGGAGGTTTAGATTGCATATTAGGAAAATTTTTTTTTTTTAGGAAAAATTGCACATTAGGAAAAATTTGTTTGCTGTGAGGGTGGCCAGTCATTGGAATGGGCTTCGCAGGGAAGCACTGGGATCCACATCGCCATAAAGAGTTTAAAAACTGTGTCTATGTGGCACTTAGGAACGTGGTTTAGTGTGACTGTGGTTGTTCTGGGTTAATGGTTGGACTCTATACATTTTAGAGAGCTTTTCCGTCCTTAACGATTCTGTGATTTTCCACTCTTTTTTCCTAGGTTACTGTGAGCTTCCTAAAAAGCTGAAGTGATGTCTGTCTGTGCTGTAGCTTCCTAGACCTTACCCAACACCCTGGTGCAGTTTCAAAGCTCTGTCAGCAGGGCAGAGCCTTGTGTGTATGCTGTCTGCAGAGTCTGCATGCTGAGGTGTGTTCCATCTCCCATTTCCAAGTCGGGAATGCAAACTGGACGTGAAGGGTGAGGTCTGATCCCCTTCATCTGTTTTACTCAGTTTAGCTGCTGGGGCCCTCTTTGCAAAATTATACAGAAGGCTGAGAAGAAACATAATTACATCTTTATGCAATAGCAACACAACTTATGCCGAGGCTGTGAGGTCATTTCTACTGGCCTACCCTCTTAGCAAGCACTTTGCTTTTTGTACATGCTTTTGGACACTTCTGTCTGGGTCATGATGAATCACTCCCTGAATTCCCCTGACTATATTTACTCAATCTCTGCTGACTGTGAAAGGAACCTGGTGAGTATTTAGGCTCCTGATGGCTCCATTTTAGCCACCAGCCTTTGGGCAGCTGAATCTTTTGTTTCAGACTCATTAGCCTGGAAACTGCTGGGAAATGATGGTCTGGATGCCAGGAACCCCTGCAGCTGTGCCACCCCAGGAGGAGGAGAGGCAGGTAGGCATGGTGGCTGCCTCCTCCCCCATCCCTCCAGCATTTAACTGTGCTCAATGGGAAGCTCCTCCTGAAACCTGCACTCCAAAATTTGGTTTCCCTTGGGCAAACCTACTTGTCCATCAGGGCAGGTCACTTGTCCTTCAGGTCACAGCTAAGTGGGATTCTCCATTCTCCCTGTAAGTGTCCCTGTTGTGGCATTCTGAGCAGCTATTTGCCCTTGAGGGGGGCCGGGGCTACCAAGACGTATTGTGTAAGACTGGCAATGTTTCAAGTTGCAACAGCTTTCCCGTGAATCAAACTTACTATGAATGTGGGAGCAAATAGCTTATCTTCCAGTCTCATTACTAGAATGGATATGCCATAAGCGTTCCAGAAATATACTCCTTAAAGATATATAAAGAAGACTGTGTAAAAATTTGTATCTGCTATGTTACAGTGTGATGCAACAGCTATCCTTTCAATTCAAGCAAGCTGAGAGCTGCTGGAGAAATGGTTGAACATGGGGCTGGGTGGCAAGGAGCTGTTGGTAGCACATTCTCTGGGTTTCCTGCTCTCCAGCATCCCTTTTCCCTGACAAAGGCAGCAGCTGTTCCTGCTATACACAGATGTGGCAAAGTCCTCCAGGAAGAGAAGAGCTGCCACTCTGTTTTAGGAGCAGCTGCTCTTAAATGGTTATTTTCCTCTGTGATTTCCCCCAGCTCTGAGTCTCACTGATATCTCCTCATATGGTGCCTGTCTCTTCCAGCTCTGAGTACTTCTTGCACGTCAGGAATGCATTTCTACTTTCTTCTCTTTCTGAAGAGGTAAGAGCTGAAGGCCTTGCTCTTACTTGTGGGAGCCTCTCTGCAGTGTAACCCGATTAATTTGTAGTGTGGCGGGTGACCTGTGAAACGAGGTATCCTCCTCTCTTTCCCTGAACAGCCCCTCTAAATGCAAACTCTGAGATCTGCAGATCTGTGCAGGCTGTGAGTTTTTAATGTTATTCAGGAAAATTCCTTTCAGTCTTGTATTTTGCACTGTACTTGCCCAAACTGATACTTGTTTTCCCTGTTACCTGCCTTGCATCTAGATACCAGCAGAGTTAAAAAGTTCCCGTTTGACTTTTTGACTTCTGCAATTTGTGCATATGATCTTTGATCCTCTTTTTGCTTTCCTACATCTGCTTTTACAATGGATTTATATGTACCTTCCATACCTCAGCTACGGCTGAGAAACTTTACCATAATGTAGGTGTGGATTGAGCTTTCCCATATTCCTGCTTCTTTGCTCCTAGGAAATCCTTTTTCTTAGCACAGCTGGTGGTCTTGTTTCATTCAGGAAGGAAAGGCACACCTCAATTAGTGTCTTTACTAATCAGGCGTCTTGGATATAATTTTCTTTTAACTGAGCCCTATTTTGAGATACCACCTCCTGTACCATGATCTGGAAACTGCCTGGCAGGAGTTGTGCTTTCAGGTGGCAACCCCCTACTTTTGTGGCGCCTACACCTTTGCTATGTTCACATTCAAGTACCTGAGCTCACTCTTTTTATCAGTGTTTTTACAGGTACTGGTCCTTGCTCCAGTATCCTTCACACATCCTTCTGCTGACCATAGGGTTATCTTTCCAGGTGGAAGATATTTTTTTTCAGAGAGGAAGTAATTTTCTGGAGGAAAGTCCTTATTTCTTAAATAAGATGTTTGGGGCAAGGATAAGTGTTTCACATTCTCTAAAATGTCATCATAGTCTTTTATTGTTGCAGATTCACAAAATACTTTAATGTGCATAATCATCTTTCAGTAATCAAGAAGAAAATGAGTTACTATTTGGGTTAATGTATTTTCAACATTAAAAAACAAGTTTGCCTTTTTGCATCTTGTAGCTCTGTTGAACTTCTGTGCAAGTTTGAGAGCCTGAAGAGATTAACCTTCTCCTTTCACTGTCAACTATGCATTCAAGCACTTGTTTATTTTTTTAAGCAAAGGACAAAACTGAGCTAAAACCTTGAGCAGACTTTTTTCTTGGACCAGAGTATATAAGCTTTGGCCATAAATCACCAGGAAGGGATTTTAGTTAATGTTTCTCTCTCAGTTTTCCTCAACAGAACAGAGCAATGGAGATTTCAGTTTTGTCAGTTCTCTTGGTTTCATCACATTCCTGCTGATTTGTTGATGGTCACCAGCGAGCTTAGAATGTCTTCAGAGTCAGTGCTGAATAACCCTTTGCTGAGACCTGGCTCCTTAGACTGCTCTTCACCTGTTGGTTTTAGTTGGTTCTAAAGCTGTGTGTGATCTCTGTGAGCTGCAGGTACTATGGAAAGATGCTGTGTGTCTGTTCTCAAGGACAAAAACCATTTCTGCAAATGGTCTATGTGCATTTGGCCAAATGAGAAAATAGCCCTGCGGTGGTGGTCTCAAATCAGGCTAACAAGAGAGGAAGTAAAATTTAAACATATACATTTCAAAGGAGCAAACCCACCCCACTCTTGCAGTTCAGGACACTTAACATCTTTCCATTTAACCTGTGTGGCCATGTTTATTTAATCTGCTGACATCCAGGGACAGATGTGCTGACAGGGACACTGTGATCTTAAGCTTTGCAATCAGTCCTGTCTCCTGCCCTGAAGAGATGCTGGAGGCACATCCCCTCCCCTGGTGACTGCTTGGGTTGTGGGGCTTTCTGGTATCCCTCACACCGAGGAGAAACTGCCATGTTTTGCCATATCTGTGCCATCCCCTGCCTCTTGCCACATTGCCTGATGGTGTAGGTCTGATTTTTTCTCCCCTGATCTCAGTGAAGTCAGTTTAGTGCTAGTGGAAGGCTCAGTCAGAGCTTAGCAGCCCCTGGTTTATCATCCACAATACTTAGAATAATATACAGCAATAGACAGCAAAGGCAAGGTTGAGAGTGCTAGAAGAGCTGCTCAGTCCAAGTGTGCAGCTGGGTCAGGGTGTGACCCCCACTGCGCACAGCAGTATGTAGGACACACACCCTGGCTGTCAATAACCAAACTGGTTTTGTGTCCTGACTTTAATAATACCTCTCTCTGAGAGGTGGTTTCTCCCAATGCTCCCTGTTGGCCTGCATTCCTTGTGAAGGCTATGTCTGGAATCATCCCCTATTCTTTCAATCTGCCAATGGTCTTTTTACTTCTGATTGCAGCATTAAGCTAGAGTGAAATAATTTTGCAAATCCTGTGCATCACCACTAACACTTCAGTATTACCAGGCAAGGTGTATTTTTTGTTGTGATAAGCTTTCTAAATGCAAGCAAAACAAGCAGCAAATTCTTCCTTTCAGCTGTAACAGTATTTTTATTTGTGTGACTTTGTGTATGTCAGGAGAAATAGCTTCCTTTTCTTCTACTTAGGCCACTTAGTGCAGAAGAGATGGAAATACATAGGGTAGTTTAATGCAGATGTCAAAAACTACTATAGAGGAGTAAAGTGGTCACAAAAGAACAATATATGAGGTCTTTGGAAAAGAAGGAGAGCCCAAGAAGCAGTGTGTTTGAAAGGAAACTTGCACAGGATAAATTTCTCAGTATAAATCCTTTCTAAGTAAGTATTCTTGCAGTTTGTGGCTTTGTTTAGTATCAGATTGCCTTCATCTTGTGGGCTCCTGCAACTGGAGTTTATCAGGATTGAGTGACATGAAAGTGTTTGCATATTCAAAAATTAGTCTTTTTTAAGATTTCCCAGTGGGACTTTTAACTATGCTTAGTCTGCTTATCCATTCAAATCCACCAATACAGTGTTTTAAATTCATAACTGCATCTGAATTTCACCATGAAATAAAATATTGTAAGTGAGGACACATGTTAGCAATCAACACAAGGTCTTTAAAATGAACCCTTGTGCTGCAGGACAGGAGGCTGTTTCCAGGGAAGTATTGACAGACCCTTGATCAGTTGAAGCCTGGGGCACTGAAATCCATCAGTAGGCACAGAGGTTAACGCAGAACAGGTTTTGGAGGTGCTCCCTGCTTCTCAGCGATGGACTAGATTGTTTCTGTATCTCAGCCATAGCTGGCTGAGCTTCATCAGGATAGCTGTAAATCATGTCATGGGGAAGGTGCAGAGGTAACAGCAAGAAGAAGAATCTGCTTAAATTGTCTGTGTGGAGCAATCACAGCTTTTTCGCAATCTCCAAGTGTCCCTGAGTGCTGACATTTTGACTCACAGTAAATTTTTCATGTAGAAACAGTAGTTGTCTTATCTCAGTCCTTTTTGTTTTCATGCCAGCTTTGGCTGGTCTGTGGGACTGGTAATTGGATTTGTTCAAATAACAGAAACTTTCATGTTACAGAAATGAAAATTCTGATTTTTGAAATTTATTGCTGGATAGCTAAAATGCTGTGGATGAACTTTTCACAAGATAGGAAACAATTAATGTTTAAAGTCATAGCTGTGATTTTCCAGCAGACTGGAAATCTTGTGGGTCACACTTGTTAGATGTCCTCTGTTTGCAGCTTAGATGCATTTTAGCACTTCACTCTGTTAGAACACATCATTTGAAGGCTTATGTAGATGAGGGATCTGAAAGCTGAGTCTCTTAAAACTGAACTCACTGTCTTGTTTCAAACATTCAGCACTATTTTTTACCATAGTTACTTCATTTTGGTCCCTGTCTATGCTTTTTGACAGCATGTTGAAGAATAGGCATAAGGAAAAAACCACCCAAAACCATCCTCTGACATCTCCCTATTTTTAATTCCTGTTGATAGTTCTTGTCTTATAGCTAGGTTTGCATAGGATCATTTAATATAGTTTTCCCTAGACCACTGTTACATTTCTTTACCCATTCATGACCAAATTGGGTTTGATTGTATGTTTAGCTTATTAAGACTATGGGGAATAAGGCTATAGAAAACAAAAAAAGGAGTTCAGAACTGTGAAAAAAAAAAGTCTTGCAAATAGAAGGACTTAATTTGCTTAAAGAATATAAGAAGAAAACATAAAATGAGAGAGTAAAGAGAAAAACTGTAGGATCTTATGCTGGACATGGAAATGCTCCATGTATATAAGCTCCTGCTTCTTGTGTGAGGATGTGGGAAGTAACTCAGTAGAGCTGATGACTTGTGAAGGATTGGAATTTAACTTGCTCTAGCTGTGAGATTCTCTTGGTTTTTTATTTTCTGTGTTAGGCTTGAGTATGGAGTGGTGGAGAAGTTTGGAAATTTGTCCTTTCTTGCTACCCCACAGCTTGTTCCAACACAGTGGTATTCAATTACTTTGTAAGCAGTTTTGTAGTTACTAAATTCAGTTTTCCTGTGTTTCTATGTGACTTTCAGATTACCCATTTTCAAATATCTGTTCCTTTTTCAAAGACACACTGTATTATGGTTCTTTGAGGTCTGTGGAAATTGTAAAATAAGTTCCATAAGTAACAGACGAGTAAAAAAACCCTATTTTTAAAAAAAAGTCCAGAATTTCTGGTCTCTACAAGATTAAGCTCTCTACCCTTGCACACTTGAAAAAAACCCCCTAAGATCCGTAATTTTCAGTGCAAGCAGACCAAGTCCCACACTTGTTACTTATTCTCATTTCCGCCCCCCCCCCCGCAAGTAAAACATCTGTTTTGTCCACCTCAAAGCCCCCTGTTTCCAAACTGGCTTGTCAAGTTCTGCATTTGCACAGACATTGCAAATTCTCCCATCCAGAAGGTACCTGTGGAGATTGGGAGCACCTGTGCAATGCTCCGTGTCTGTTTTTGCCGCACTCCCTCTCTCCCTCCCTTCCCAGTGTCAGGTATGCTGAATCCCAGCATCCTCCTGTGTGCTGAGGAATGCAGCTAGGCACTGGGGACTGGAGAAGCAAGAGAGAAAGCTACTTTTGGTGCAGGTTTTCCCTAAGTGAAAGCTGTTTTCCTGAGGGTTAGTACTTGGCAGAGAGGCCTATGCAACTGTCTGTCCTAAAATGGGCCCTGACCTTGTTTCTTTTCTTTGCCAGAGAGCTGGATCAAGCCCTTGTTCCTCTTTGAATGCTCTACAGAACTGGTGATCCTATAATATACGTGACAGCGAGCATAACTGGCAAAGGAATCCCTTCTCAAGCACCTTTTTCTTTCTTGGACTATTTTTAGGATATGCTGTATTTCCTTTCCTCCTCGTTTTTTGGTTTTTTTTTCTTAAAGGTGTGAAGGGCCAGAAGCATCTAGCAATGCATCACTAGCTGTTCCCTGTTTACAAGGATGGTGGTGATGTGGGGTCAGAGCTGAAAGTTGTGGTTCCTAGCAGGAGTAGAGGTGGAAAATTTTGTAATGCTGGGGGCTGAGGCACCTTCAGCAGAAGGGCTGTCATTACCTAGCTCAGAGAATTTTGATTAGGGAAAGAAGGGATCAAAGGAGGAGATGTTTGAGCAAGTTGTCCTTTGTTTTTTAACTGTGAAATCACAGTGACTGAAAAAAAATTGGGGTGGAGAAACCAAATGGTAATTTTAATGATGCAGCAAAATGTTGATGATGAAATACAGTTCCTCGGGCTCCATTTCATCATACCCTGTACCTTTAAAACCATGGGCTTCAGGGGGCAGAGACTGTAGCGTCTATCTGTTGAGGCTTTTATTTGACATGGTTGGGTAGGCTATTGAATTCTTACTCTCCGCCTTTAGCTTAGCTGTGTACTATATGTTCTCCACAATACCTCAAGCTGAAAATTGATCTCTGGTCAATACTGTGTGATGATTCGAACCACTCCTGTAATCAGCACCGCTCGTTGAATGAAGATCGTCGTGGGAGACCTGATTATTGTCTCCACCAAGACTAACCCTATGAAAGGGCTATCGGACTGTCTGAGTTTGGACACTTTGGACAACTGCCATCAGGAGTTATCTGTGCTCCCAGAAAGGGCTAAATTGAGCAGAGATGAACTGCTGGTGTTTATTGATTTTCTTTTTTTAAAAAAAAACAACTTTTTTCTTCTTTCCTTTTACTCCTAACTAGGTAGAGCAGAGGCAGCTTTACCTACAGGTTCTAGGTGTTGAGATAGCATTGCTACAGTGATGAGACACGTTTTTTGTTCCCATGTCAGATTGTCTAAAGCACACACTGGAAGATTTCAGGGATGCTTTTTAAGGAAAGACGTTTTGTTAAAAATGCCATGTTGTGTAAAGCAGCCTTGTGATCTTCTTGACTATAGGCTGTAGGCAACTCAAAAAAGTTCCACAGATGAGGGTGAGCTCTTGCCAGTTTGTGCATCAGCCTCAGTACAGAAGTTCTTGATCTACTGGAACAGGAAAGAGGAACTACAGCCTTCAAGTAAGTTCCTGGTTAAAGGGATTCACCATGCAAAGTGATTTCCATTTGTTCATTTCTTGGTATACCCTTGTCTTACATGATGAAGCTTTCTGGTGCTGTATAAGAAAAAGGGACATACTCTACCAGCACAACGAAGAGCTTAGTAGCAACTAATATTTAAATACTTGATACTTGCTTAGATAATGCCATGTATTTCTCCTATGCTGTGTTCAGGAGTACAAAAGGTAT
The DNA here is from genome assembly GCA_013400215.1 of Cisticola juncidis. Lineage (NCBI taxonomy): Eukaryota > Metazoa > Chordata > Aves > Passeriformes > Cisticolidae > Cisticola > Cisticola juncidis. The sequence goes on from VXBR01011069.1 coordinate 727,522, forward strand.
AGAAGGTGGGTTCGATTTTTTTCTCCCCTTAGTAGTGTAGAAAATTTCAGTACTGCTGGTGTGACCTGTATTGGGAGACCCTGTTTCGTTCTACAGGAGCACATGCCACTGACCTATCTTAAAAATACGTTCAAAACAGCAGTAATGAACAAAGTGCAAATACCATGACTGCATTTACTTCATTGAATTTTTTTAAAGCTGGTGTGGATTAGGGTGTGCCAAGAATTAATCATGGAAAACCAAAGGGTGAAACGACACCACTGCGCACTGTTGCCTGCCTGCTCAAAGAGCTTTATGCAGGAACAATGCACGGTCCAGGCTTGCTAATAGCACAGTTTGTCTTCCTGGTGACAACTTCTCTGCCTCTGACTCGAGGACCTGGACTGAAATCTTAATCTCACTGCAAAGCTCTCATTGTCGTGTATGGACTTTGCTTCAGCTCAGTTTGATGGAGCGCAGTGGAAGCTTTAAAAGCGTTCAGGCCAAAGTTTCTTCACCAGGGGTGTTGTGCCTGTTTGTCACCAGATAACCCTGCGTCTTTTAATAGAGTTAAAGCTTCGTGGGCAGGCTCTGCCCTTGTTTAATGCCATGGCATTGTTCCCATTGGCTTCAAAAGGAGGAGGCACTTAGTCTGGGACTCTCAAAGGCCCTTACGACCCTAAGTCCCATTCATTTCCTGATTTCAGTGGGACTTAGAGTTCTAAATCCCTTTGTGAATCCAAGCCATAATGCTCTACTGTCTAGGCACAAGTATTAACAAGAGTTCTCTTTTTATCCTCTTAGCATGGTAAGCCTGGAAAGTGGAGCTCTGTGTTATCTTCCCTGTGCTCCTGAAATAGGCTGAGAATATGGAAGTTATCTTCTTATTTGGGTCTGGATTATCATCTCTCCAGAATTATAAAAACAAACAAGTCTGGATGACCAAGCTCCTTTTTGAGCTGAAATTCTGCAGAATGGATACTGGGGTAGAGAATGGGTAACATGAGTGAAGGGGGAGGAGTACATCAGTGCTTTAACCCCTTTCTGTCCTTCTCCCAGCCAGCTTGGTTCCTTGGGCTGTGCGTGAAAATAATCTGTGTGACAAACCCTCTCCTTACTGGCAACCATGACAAAGAGCCCTCTGCCACAATATCCACAAGCACTTGATACACAGAATCTGTGGCGAAGCTAGGTACTCACTAGAGGGGCCATAAAAAGCCAACTTTCAGTAAGAAACCTTCCTAAGAGCCTCTTACAGCCACACTTTCAATCCCAAATGAGTTTTTTGCATCTGCTTGCTCATTTCCAAATCTATTGGTAATGGGCCCAGTGTTCAGCTGTTGCAAATTAGCTTAGTGCCACCGAAATCAGGTCACTGCCTATGTTGATTTAAGTTGTCTGAGGAGCTGATACAGGCTCCCTGGTTCTTTTGGTGTTAAACAGCTTTTCCTCTGTAGCCATCTTGTTCCGTTCAAGAGCAATGTGAGTCTAGAAATGCTTTTGAGTAAAATAAAAAGCTGTATGATGTGTTATGTCAAAGGTAAATCATGTATAGGCTTACAGAGGATCTAATGATTAGTTGTTGGCATATATTCTTGATAGATTAGGAATCCTTATCCCATTAATGAGTCAACTCTTAGCCTCTGTGATAAATAGCTGGGATTGACAGAGAAGGAAAATGATGAGGTATATTCTCTTTTCTATGGTGATCCTAAGAAACAAGCTAAAATCCTTTCACCAAAGTGTATAAAACACTCAGTTGATATACAGTTAGTGCTACAGAGGGGCCACTCAAATCCTACTGTTTACAGTAAAGCACGTTTGCAGCAGGTAAGGCTTTAACCGAACTGATTTTTGGTCAATTTTCAAATCCCTGAAATATGAGGACTCACCATCCTCCGCTGTTCCAGAGAGGAATGGGATATTAATACGTGTGCAAGTTAATGGGAATAGAGAACATAGCATGCTCTTGCATTTAGGGGCCAGGGGTAGCAGTGCTGCTGGGCTTAATTCTGTTCTTCCCCTAGTGAGACATCCTGCTGAGCCAGGATGAGCTTTTCCAGGGAGCACTGCAATGTTGAGTTTCTTTCTCCTTCTTTTGTGGATCACTGTGGTTTTAGTGGCTTGTGCCCTTTTCTTTGTAAAGGGGGCCCTTCCTGCTTTTAGGTAATTTTGTTACAAATGAGTGAGTCCCAAGTGTGGCACAGAGTTTTGTAACTGGAGAGATGTTGATTAGTGAAGTTGTCAGAAGATTTTTGCATCCCTCAAGGGACATATATTCCTCCACCCTTAGTATCTGTTTCACTACGTCTCGTATCAGTTGGGTCTGATGATCCTGAGGAAGCCTCGGAGCACAGCTCAGAAACAGTTGGTTTTTCACAAGGTGGTCAGAGGGATTTCCCTGCTGAATTCCCAACTCGTGGTAGCAGAGATTGGCATTCCCGGAGGATGCACAAAGTACATAAAAACAGCGTTTAGCAGTGCTGGCCCAGATCAGAGTGGGGAGAGCTGGCCTTGCAGTGGACTCCAGACTGCAGTTCAGGTGACTTGTGCTTGCACGCCATTGATTTTTCATCTGACCTTGCACAAGGGGCATAACCTCCTCCTGCCCTGGTTGGCCATCAGCACCACAGGGACAGTGCCACTGCCTCTTTCATGGTCTTTGTCCTCAGACTTATTGAATATATATTGTTCAGGGCAGAGGAGGTTTTACTTTACGTGTGTGCAGTACTTAGCGGGCTGGAACTTAGGACTCCACTGGGAGTTTTGGGTACTCTGGTAGTAGTAAAATAATGAATGATATCTTGCGTGCTGCTTTCCTCCCACTTCATCACTATTGCCATCCTGACCCTTGCCTGCCTCTAAAGTTCCCGTATTGGCTTTGAAATGGTCTCCTGTGACTGTCAGTCTCTGCAGTGATTGATGGCTGATATGCAACTTACTCCACCAATGGGCATTTGCATTTTTACTTCATTACTGGCTGCAGGTGCCTTGATTTGGGAACAGTCCCAGTCTGTAAACTCATTATTTAACATATAAGCTATGATAAAGGTTTAATGGAGTAGCAAAGAATCTAACCTGGCATGCCCTTGAGAAGTTCAAGGTGTTACTTCACCAGCAAGTGCCATCGTTGAAGCTTCTACAAACTTTGTTGCATCTTGGCTTGAACTGCTATATTGAAACAAAATGTCAAAATGTTTGCTTGAAAGTCTGCAATTAGACTTGCTGAGGAATGGTTATAGAACATATTAGACAGAGTAGCTCTTAAATAATCTTCTTAAAAGCAAATTCATCTGGTTCTCAGAATTGCTTTCTCTAAATTTGCCAGTTGCCATGATCAACAGGACTCCAGTGACTCTCAGGAATGTATCATTTGTAAAAGTGATTGGAGATTAATTAAACAGAGTTTCATCATCTGGTGGAATAGGTAAAATACATGGTTGCTTTGTGGGAAGTTGTCAGTAAAAGGGATGTACATGTTTCTGGTGGCTAGAAGTGCTACTGTGCATTGTGGAGCAAGCATGTTACCCTTTCTTGCCACTTTGGCAACTTCCTCAGCTCTTCTCTTCATGACTTTGGTGGTGAGGCAAGAGCAGGGCATAGCTGGGTATTGCCTGGGGCATCAGGGACCCTCCACTCAGGACAGGAGAAGGGGTTATGGTCCCTTTCAAGAGAAAACCAAAAATTGTCTCCTTATATTTTGTGGTTTCCCTGGGTGGCAGCTTATCTGATAACAAGGGACTCCAAGATACCTATTTAATCCCAGGGTCTAAAGGATGAAGCTTTTCTTTTCTGGATTAGCATAAAAGAAAAAAAAAAAAAAAAGATGCCTTCTGCATGTCATGTTTGACTTGCACTGGCAGCTTCTGCTTCTCCAACTGTTGGTTGCTAAAACGTGTGTTTGTTGTGGGTGGAAAGCAGAGTAGTAAACATGATGTTCTCCAAACATCAAGAAAATTTGGTGTCTCCCCCTACTCCCTATTTTGAATCACAATTTTTTCTTTAACCCCTTGTAAATAATTTGAAAATCCATGTTGTATGCCTGTGAAGGATAAGTGTAAAATCCTGTGAGCTTAAGCTTAAAATCTTTGTGTTTCATACTCTGAATGGTACTTCACCACATACATTCCTTAATTTTATTTTTAAAGTAGATATTCCTAGTCTGCCTTCTCCTGGAATTAACAATGTCTTTGTCATTAATGATCAAAGTAATTCCAGTAAGAAAAAAATCACATGAGTTTTTAAAATGGTTCCAATTCATGCTTTCTTTCTTCTTCTTTTCACCCTGCCCCATGGAAGCAATTATGAATGTATGAGGAAATGTATGGTTATGCAGGTCAAATTATCCTTCAAAAATGATTTTAATGTTTTGAATCTTACTCTAATACCCATGTGTCAGAATTTTGGAGGCTCAAATTTACTGATCCTAATGTCACTTCTTTTTCTGGCTTCAGGAGACAACGATAGCCTTCAGAGGACAGGAGCAGAGAGGGTTCTGTAAGCACAGAACAAATCAGCCAGGATGCTGTATGTGTGTTCAGGGTGCAGAGGGTGTGCTGTGACAGGCAAAGGCACTGGATCTAGCTCCTCACCAAAAACCAGCCCTCTTGGTGCATCCTTGCTGATACTCCTCACTTTGGGTATGCTGTTATTCCTGGAGCATGAAGAACCCACGTGTGGCCACGCGTTCTGTGCTGTGCCACCCTCAGCAGCTCTGCTGCAACCTTGCATTCCTGAGTGCTGGCTGAAGCACCTCTTCTGGCAGTGCATCCCACCACTGCATTGAGGAGGTGCTGATCATTTCATGGTGTCCCTTCGTGGTGTCCCTTCATGGTGTCCCTTTCTGTCCCTGATGATCATTTCATGGTGCAAGGACATGAGGTAGCCAGACCTCTTCCAGATCTGTCAGAAATCCTGTGGAAAAAAGGTGGAGTTCTCACCCTTGGTGGAAATTGTCTGCGATCATCTGCTGTAGCAGATGAACATCATTGTCCTGATCTAAATTTTTACTGTAACTTCTTTTTATTAAGATCTGAATACAAAAACCAACTTAGATTGTTATAAGATGTTACTGTGCAGTTTATTTCTCCTAACCTACTAGAGTGTATCCTTGCCCAAGGCAATACAACATGCTGTCGGATTGTTGGAATGGAGCTGTAGAAAACATGAAAGAGAAAGAAAGAAAACCTCTTCATTTTGTTCTGGCCTTAAATGCAGCAAGATGGCAAAGAAATCCAGTGTAAACCTTTAGGCAATCTATGCCTTTATTGCAGACCTTGAAAATAATCCAGTAAACAAGCAAACAAGCATAATTTGGAGTGAGTGGTGAAATGCTGTGTTTCCCTTTAGTCAACTCTCTGCAGCCTTCAAAGATAGGTTAAGTGTCTCATGGAAGGAGGATATGTGTGTAGTCAAAGGGCCATGCTTTATCCTAAAAATGACCTGATTTCCTAATTGTTATTTTTTCCCCAACTAGCTGTAGTTGTAAATACCATCTAAATATGGACTGGAAGGGTTGGTTATCTGTTTTTACATTGCTCTCTTTGTTTTTCCCCTCTGTGCTTCAAAGATTTGCTGTCTTTGTGTTTTCCTCCTGCAAGCAAAGAAAAACCCCCAAACCAATTCATTTTCTCAGGGGTTTGAAAATCTCACCGTCAAATTGCAGATGTGGGAGTAGAATATTTGAAATATTTTCTGATTTAATTTTGTAGAATGTTACCTGTAAAGTCAACAATGTGTAAGTTTAAGAAAGCATTATGTTTCCTAGTCATAAGATCATGGCATGTCAGTTGGTCTGTGTGTACATGCATACACACACACACATACACACATATATATACATACAGATGTACATATACATATGCATATATATATATTTACTATGAGTTTTAAGTGAATTGGGGAAGTAATCATGTCTCCTCTTCCCTGAAACCATTCCCTCTCAGCAAGGTTAACCTGCTCTGTAGCAGAGGGTAAATCCCTCCTGAAAGAATTCCTGAGAGCCAAGTGCTCAAGTGCTTGAAGAAAGCCTGAAATCAGTGGGCTGTGAGCACCTCAACCCTGTCCCCTAGTAATTCCACATTTCTGTGTAACTTCACATCCTGAACCCCATCCCACTGGTGTAAGAAGGGACAATGGATATACAGGGAGCTCCTTCAGAGTATTTTGTGTTTCCTTGGGTGTTGGCCTTGTATTTGATACCTGCAAAGTGTTGAAATGCTGAAGATGCAGTTGTTAACGTAGTTTTAACTCCTTTGTGCTGTTTGTTTTGGATGTATCACTGTGCTCCAGAAGTAAATTATTTTCTCCGGAGTATTGCAAAATATCTGTCTGTCTATCTATCTGTGTATTTACTTGGGTGACTTTACTGGCTTCAGATTTGGGGTCAGACTTGCCCTCATAGAGAGGATGTGTTGTGCTCTGTTTATGTGAAGCACGAGCTCCTCTGACTTCAGTTGTGGGTTTATGTGCACTGAACTTTTGCGGTGGAAATCCTCGGTTCTCACTTCAGCTTTTCTTCATCTTTCTGGAAGTTCACCTCTTACTTCAGCTTCTCAGATTTACTCCTGTTGGATGGAGGGTGCCCAAAAGAGAAAAGATTGCTGCTGGTGACCGGGAAGGCATGAATGCTTTGAGCACCTTCTGTCTCAAGACAACTCAGGTCTTCACAGAAAGCTCTTGGAAATGTGTGCATTGAGTAGAAAGAAGCAGTGCAGAGGGCCATTCAGGAGGAAGGAGAAAAGGCATCTGGCAGCATGAGAAATAGCCAACATCACTCCTATGGGAGTATCCAGTTTAGGAAAGCCAGAGTCATGGATCTGTTCCCTTTGCCAGAGGCTGCAGCAGAGAAATTGGTAGTTTTCCACTTAAGTAGTTCTGTGCAGGGCCAGGAGTTGGAGTTTAATGATCCTTGTGGGTCCCTTCCTACTCAGGATATTCCATGATGCTGTGATTCTTTGAAGTGCTGCTGAGTGCCCGGTGCCTCCCAGCACTTGCCTGCTCTCGTCTTGCTGGATGCTGCCAGTTCTGCCTGCTGGGCTCTGCGTGCCTCCCAGCCTTGCCATATTCTGCTGAATGTGCTTTTTCCTTGCACAGCTGTGTTCATGTTCCTGCAGTGGAGTCCCTTGTGAGGCTCCCTGCCTCAGGAATTCATTCGACAGCCTGCGGGATTCAAAAATAGCATCCAACCTTCTTCAGGGACTCCCTGGTTGGAGTAAACAGAGCAGCCCTGTGCTATGACTCCACACACTTCAGTGGCCAAGCATCTCCTCTGGGCACTTTGCTCTTGTTTACCTGTGAAAAAAAAGTAACTGGCACTTGGAGTTCTTGATTTCTCCAAAGCCTTAAGCTGCCTTTGGCTGACTTCCATCCACAGGAGAGGAAGGAAGGGAAGCCTGGCTGAGCAGTGCCTGCCGACCTTGCCATGGTGACTCTCTTGGGAAAGGAAAGCATCTTTGGTTCCAGATGCAAACTGGCCCCACACAGCTTGCTAGGGCTCTGTTGCTGCCTCTTCAGCTGAGTTGACAAGTTATGTGAGTCCAATTTCTCTGCAGAGGAGTGCAGTGCTGCTACCTTCCTCTGCCAGTTCTTCCTCCCTGGGAAGTGAAATGGCTAAATGGTATAAAAAGTTTGTGTGGACTCTGGAAGCAAGCCTGTGTTTTGGGGTCCCGTAGCTTTCTCTTTTTTATGTCTTACTGGTATTTATGGAGATTTTTTTCATTGTGAAAGGATTGGAAAGTCTGCTCAGTCCTCCCTCTTAAATATGTGTTCCCAGTGTTGTCTCATTTCCAGGCTAAGGCATAATGTAGCTATCAAAGCCTCCCCCTTGGGCTCACCATGCAGTGTAGCATATTTTTGGCCTTAAGCAAGGGGAACAGATGATAAGCTGAAGCTAGTTATCCTTGTGTTGAAAGTGCCAGAGTGGGGCCAGCAATCCCTGCTGCTGCGGGTATGAACCTGCTGTGGACACCTCACCTTCCATCATTCCGTGCCCTGTGACAGCTGCTTCTTTTCGAGGCACTGCAACATCCTAGGAAGCTACTCTGCAGGGGAAATGATCAGTGTAGAGTCCTGCCTCCTCATGTCCTTGTGAAGCAAAGTGTCAAGTCCATTTCTTGTAGTGGTGAGAGATGGCATTTTTCTCCTCATTGCTTGTGGGTACATAGTTTCTGGGTTTTCTTTTGTTGTGATAGCAGGAAAAGTGCTGATTGTTAGATACAGATGCCCATCCTAGACTTGGATTTCATGTGAGGAACTCTGCTCTTGACTTCAGAGTGTCCTGAGCAACATAGCTGGGTGAGAATGGGTAGGTATGGTTCAGGTCAGGAGAGGAAATAGAAGGAAAAGGAGCTATGTAATATCTGCAAATCAATTCTGTTTTCCCTTTTGAGGGTTCAGCCAAATTGCCTGCCTTCAGCTTCTGTTCCCAACCAAATCTGAAGATGAATCCACTATGCTAGCCAGAAGGAACACAGCTGTGGGAGGAGCACCAGGTGCCTCCAGCAGCACTGTTCCTTGTGCCTCACAATTGCCTATTGATATTTGGAGTTCCTGGAAAGCTATGTGTGCTGCTACTCCTTTTTGAGGGTTGATACTTGCAGGAAGCATACCAAATCCTACTGTGACAACCTTAATGAATACAGGACATAGTCACGAGGTTTCTTGCTTGCTGTCAAAAATGCCAAACATCTTGTTGCCCTCAAAGACCTGGAAGCCTTGAAGCACTTTCAGATTTTTCTGCTGTTGAAGTATTCTGTGTTACAAGTATCACAAAGACAGCTTCATAGCGGTACAACTCTGACTGCAGTACAAGACTATCAAATAGTTTCTCTAACCCTTTGATTAATTTTGCTCTTTTTCTGGAAACAGAGGCCTGTGCTTCACCTGCCCTCCATCCAGTCAAGTTCAAGTCCCATGGGAAATACCAGCAGCATTAGTGCTTTCAGAAAAGCAGGAATGCCTTTTGGCTTATCAGAGTTCAAGGGAATACAGTTGTCTTTTCTACAGTAACAAGGTTGATTTTGTGATCCAGCCTCCTGTCTTTACCCCCCGGAGTGGGAATCCACTTGGACATAGGTTTGTATGCTACATATATAGGAAAGATAAATATTTGCAGATGTCACAGACTGTATTTTGCATGTTGCAGTGATTGTAAATTCTCTACCTTTCTTTTTAATGTAGCCTCTGCTTTGCTCATTCCTGATGATGTGAGATGTACCTTTCTGGGCTGTATTCCTTGCTGTATTCCTCTTGGTGTAGTCAGCAATGTACAAGACAATTACAATTATTTACTCTCCAAAGTGCTGTGATTAAAAGAGAAAGCTGACTTGTAAGAATCTTTGAGGATAAGTCCTCTGTTACTAAAAAGAAGAGCTGCTCAAATGCTCCAAAAGATCTTCTCTATAAAATGTTTGGTTTTTTTTTTAATTTGCCTTTATCCCCTCTTTTCTTTGCTATTTAGATAGATAGGGTAGTATTTTATGATTTAACTACATCTTAGCTGAGATGTGACTCCAGAGTAGGAACTTCTATGAAACCGAGATGAACCACACCAGGATTTTATTGCATAGTGTCCAGAGCTGCTGCTGATGAAACACTTCCAGCGTGCCAGTGCTGGAGTGGTGGGTTGCTGTTGGCTCGCCAGGGTGAAGGTCTCAAGTCAGGCTGAAGGATGTAGATACTCAGGAATTAGAGGGCCACAGACCTGCTGAACAGGACCACAAATCATGCATTAACTTGTATTTGCACAGTGTTCTGAAGATGATAAGTGCTGCCTAAATGTTCAGCATGGGCTTCAGCATGAATTAAATCAAATAGAAACGAGATTTGGGTATTATTTTTGAAACATTGCAACTGGACAAGGGGTTTTTGTAGTGGTTTTCTGGTTTTGTTTATTTAAATATTTATGAAAAGTGTAGGGAAAAGATTTCATTAAGAAAGAAATCATGCAGTATTCTCTGAGGTGTCTTCATGTGTAGTTCTGTGGTGTAACTGCAGCACCAAATCCTGCAAATTCCTTTGCTTTTGTGGCTACAGTAAAATGTGTACAATGACACTGAGAAGGGCAATCAGAGTTAGATGTAGCTGTCGCCTGACCCTTCAAATTTTGCAACAGAAGTTACCACTAATTTCCATCTTTGTGGAGCGGGACACAGACTGACCAGCAATGGCTGCACTCTCTGTGACTGGATCAGTGAACTGAATTCCTTTGGCTGGTGTTAGACAGAAATCCAGAGCAGCTGAGCCATAGGTCCCTTCCAGCCTGGCAATGGGAGAAGCTGGGCTAGGATTCCAGGGAATGCTGCCTAAAGCTAGGCTTTAAAACACACCCTTGCAAATCTCAGATGTGCTAAAACCCCATTGGCTCCTGTGGATGTTGAAAGCTGTTTTGGGAGTCTCAGCCACTTTATCCAGGGCTTTAGGACCAATTTGAGGAACCTCAGCCTGTATTTCTGCGATGATCAAGGCCTAATATGCAAGGACCTATAAGGAGTTAGCAAATTATAAAAATATATAAAGAAGTTTGTTGTTTTTTTTTTTCCCCACTCCCAGTAAGTCTTGCTGGGTAAGGCAGTCCCTCACAGTTTAATGTCTTGTGCTCTTCATCCTCCTACTGTGCTGTGCAGAATCTCAGCCTTTAACATTTTTCACCTTGTTGGACTCACTGTGTCTATTAGTGCAGCGGATGAGTCATCCGGCATATTTAAGTGCAAACCTTGGGAGAAGATAGCTCTAAAATTGCCTCTTCTACTGGAAGCTGATAAGCTCATTACATATGCAAAAAAGGATACGTATATCAGGCAAAGCCAATATATGACTTGGTAGGGAAGACCAGTCGGAAATACAAAATATATGTAACAATGAATTTAAACACCATACTAAATCACAGCTATGCTGTTTTATTAGACATTCCTTCCTCAACTATGAAAGCTTTAGCTATCATATAAATCTGTCTCTTAATAGTTAGCAGTTACAGTTCTTTATAATTTATTTATTGGATACGGCTCAGCAAAAATGCACCTTCCTGTCAGTTTCCTTTATATACTACATTTCGTTCAATGCTAGAAGCACAAATTTTTTGGCATGCTCTCTCTGCTGGTGCCATGATTGAAGTACAGTCCAGAAGTAGTGAAGGTAGGTCTTACAAGAAAGTCCTTGGTGCTGCTGACAGTGAGACGGGCTTCTGGAAGCAGCTTCTCACATTTGACCTGAGGTACCATCCACTGCTTAGGGTTTGCTTAGCACTCTGGGCACTGGGACGTCTTAGAACAGTTCAGAATGATCATAAAAAATGTACATCAGCCATCAGGGGTTGCTGGTATCCCAGTTCAGACCAGTTGCTATCATTTTTATTGCCCTAATGTGATGTGCGTTAGTGGAGTCACTTGTTCCAGATGTAGGAATAGGGGTGAATGTCTCTGATAAGTGTTCAAGGAGATCTCAGCCAGCTAATAAATTGCAATTTGAGGATGTTGAACATGAGTTGTGATGCTGGTCAGGCATGTGCACAGACTGCCCTTCAGGTTGCTTCTCACCTCAGCTGTAATGGCCCCCCCGGCCATCTGGTGTAAAGCAGCCACTGACATCTGGGAGCTGCCATGGATTTGTCCATCTTTCTGTCCTTTTAGGTTGTTAGTGTCTCACCAGTACTTCCCTTCAATTAAGAGAGTGGTATTCAATCCTAACTCTACCAAATGTTTTTCAGTTTTTCTGTCCAGGGTTTTTACTGATAAATCTAATACTGAATGAAAGCATACTGCTGCTCAACATTCTGCTAACTGACTAGCATGTTTTTTTTTGTTCTTCATAATGTTTAAACAATTCTAGTCTCCTGTTGTCATTCACTTCATGTTTTTTCAACCAGTATTCTTGCTCTGGTGAAATGTTTTGGACACTGTGTCTCTGTTTATACTTGTCCATATCAGTGAAGAAGCAGTAGCAGGAATGGGTTTTCTCTACGAGGTTCAGCAGAGCAGATTCAGAAGACACATTTCTCCGTGGTGTTCAGTTGCTGAGGGTTTTTGACCAAATGACCTCTGTAATGGTTTATGCAAAAAGAGGAAAAATTTAAAGCAGTTCTTTGTTCTAATTACTGGAGGTCTGCTTTCTTCATTTCAGGTCAAACCATTAGGAAGATCATCTCTTCCATGTTAAGGAAATCCTAAGCAGTGCTCATCATATTAAGAGTTGATTATTGCTTTCATACATCTAAACACAAGCCAACTGTGAATAAAACTGTGGTACCCTTTGAGACCTCCATGTACAGAACTCCCTTAAAGAATCACCCAAGAAAAGTGCACTTTTTCTTAATGCCTTTTTTTTTTTTAATTTCAGAAAGGATCAATTATTTATGTGGCTTGTGGAACACATATCAGCCAAAATTGACCTAGAAGGTAGTCAGTCAAGTTTTTACTATTGGCTTCAACCCAGTGCAGTTTTCTAGAAGTAGAACGTATCTATAATGTGGGATTGGAATGAGTAAAAAAACCCACCCTGTTTTTGTTATAAAGTATCATCTTGCAGAAGTTTTGATTTACTCGAAACCGGTGTCTCTGCCAGTTCGTGGAATAGGTTTTTTTTCACAGCCGTCCCATTCAGTATGTCTCCGTAATTTAGATAAGTAATTTAGCTCCTTAAAAAAGCATATGATTACCTGGAATACTTTCCTGCATTTTTAATTTGCTTTTACTCGTGTCAGACTACTGATGACATTGCAAAATGAAATGAATATTTGATTGCAGAGTTTATAGCAAATGCAGGTCTAATTGCTTAAGCCAGTCATGTTTATATATCTGATGCCATCAAACTTCTTTTGGAAAAATACAGCAAGACCCCAGTCTGGCAAGGGCCTTTAACTACATCCTTAATTTTCAGCCACACTTGTTTTATGACGGAGGCTGCTAGGTCTTCTCAGTTATTTGAAGTTGAGAAGGGGGCTGGCTTGTTTTCCTTGTGCAGGAGTAATGCTGAGGTTTACACCTTGTATTAGGGGTGGTGTAGCAGCATGAGCTGGTGGTCCTGGTATCTCAGAGCATATGTAGATATAAGCTTATACTTAAACTGTGCAGTTGGCTGCTTTGCTTAGTGAAATGCACCCATCAGCTGAATGAGAAGTGCTACTCTGAGCATCTATCTTGTCTGAGATTCAAGGAGAGGCCAAGAAAGCGGAGATTTTGCTGTTTGGTCAGGTGTGGCAAACAGAAGGGGCAGCTTGGCAGCAGTAGGACTCTTCTGCCACGGATATTTAAGCAAGTTATTAAAAAACTTATTCTTGCCCTTTCTGTGAAAAATTGTAGTGAGTAGTTGTGAGGTGATTTGTTTATGCTGGCTAACTACAAACAAAATTTTATCGTTTGCCTTTTAAAAAAAATTAGGATGGAACCAAGCAAAGAAATCTAGAAAGTAAAAAAAAAAATAAGCCGTTGAAAAGCAGTGAACTTCTCAAAGACACAGACCAAATGTGTGTTCTTGAGAGCTGGTTCTGTGCTACCTCTGGAAAACTAACAACAATTAAAATATGTTCATCTGTTCCAAAGGAAAACCCAAAATTGGTTTGATTATTATTACCCCTTCTGAGTTCCAGCCCATAACTTGAGGCATTTGTTCTGAATTCCAGAAATTTTTGTGGAGATGGAGTATTACTCTAATTGTGTGCCTGGAGTTGAGCAGGTAGCAGCACAGCACCTGGTTTAATTGACAGCCTGGTATGGTGGGGTGATGCTTCACATGCATGATGTGGGGTGATGTATGTGAAAGCCAGGCTTGAGTATCTAAACCTTCATTAAAACTGTTGCAGGCTGATGCAGGAGGATGACTCCTAAGGATTTTAATGGGATTGCAGGTGTGTGGCAGATATTGTTGGAGGCACACCATTAAAGGTATAAGCACCCCATACCAAAAAGATTTCCTGTACACCTAGAGCAGCGCTTACGCTCCTTTGGCTTGGGATGTATCTGACAATCGGTCCTGGAGCTGCCAGGAGCCAGGGTCCGTCTGCTTGTAATCTGTTCCGCTTTCTGGTGCAAAGAAGAAAAACACTTCTAATGTGAAATCCATTTTAAAACACACATTAAGAAAAAAAGTCCCTACAGCTGTTGGAAAGCTGTTGTGGAAGTATGGCATATTAGAAATAGTCCCAGCTGAAATGGATTAGTAGGCAGAGTTCAAGTGAGGAGGTCAAAAACTGAATGCAATTTATCTTGTGGCACTGCAGTTTATCACATGGTTGCAGGAATAAAGAAATGCCACACACATGCACATATTCACACCTAATAATTTAAGAAAACTGGGAAAGGTCTTAAAAGACTTTAAAAGGCTTCTGATGACATCATGTTATCTGAGGTAATAAAACAAAGATGGTTGAAGTCAGTTCCAAAGCAACTGTAGCCAGAGATGTCTTTATATGCCAGTCTTTATATAGTTTTCATGTCTCAGGAAAAAGGTGATTGAATCCTAATATTGCATAATAACTGTGTGAGGAGACACTGGTTAAGATTTTTCCTCTAATGGATTTCTTCATGCTACATTTCATTTATTTATTTTGCATTTATAGAGATTCTTTAATGTCTGTATTAGCTGCATTTACAGGTCTTTAAAACTTGTGGGATGATGTGCCCTGTAGAAAATCAAAAGGAAACTTTTTCAGGGCATGACTGTGTAGTTTTCTTGGAGCCTCTCTTTTTGGAACAAAAAAAATTATTTTCTGCTTTAGAAGGAGCCTTTCTTTCCTTCCTTTTCAAAATCTTCATCAAGAGCTGGAAGGTTTCTCATTGAATTTGTGTAGCAAATTGTTGGATAGTTGATCTCATGAGGGTCTCTGCTTTTCTGGTGGCTTCAGATCCTGGTGGTGCAGAAGTTTCAAGACCCATGCTTTGCCAATGCTGCAAAGTTGGTGATCTTCACTGTTTTGTTCACATGGGATATCTTCTCTGACAGAATGCAAAGCTCATCAAAAGAGCTTGTAGAAGGTGTTCTTGAAAATCTGGTCATCCTGGGACTTTCAGATTGGACTGTGTTTTCTTGACATGATGCAGCCTGTTAATAATCTTAGTCTTGGTTACGAGTATCATCTAAGCTTGCGCCTGTGTGTTCATCATGCTCTGACATGGGAAGGTATTCTTCTGTCCTTCAAAAGAGGTTCACTAATGTCAGCAAAACAGAAAAGGTGATGGACCTCCTTTTGGAGGAGGACTGTGACTGCTAAGCCACTAGGAAATAAAAAAGGTCAGAATAATTCTGCATTTCAGTCACATTTGGTGCTAAGTTTAATGAAAAGGACATTTTTTCAAAGGCACTTTAGGTGGTGTAAACTCCAGGGAAAGATGTTACTGTCAAATTAATAATAATTATTTAGAACTGTGACAAACTCATCTTGAGCAGCCTCTATTAGACACAATTTTGGAATGAAATTTAAAGTAGAAGGTAATTTCTAGATGCAATTAAAAACTTGTCAGAGTGGAGAAGCAGCCACTTTCTGTCTCATTTTGATGGTAAGCACTGTAATGAAGTGGCTCAGCCTGGCATTTTCCTGCCTTGCTGCTTGATCATGGACAATCCTAGTGCAGTATCTGATGCAGCTGCATTTCTAATGCATTAAGCTCTAAATATTCTCAGAGGCAAAATACCCCTCAATTGTTTTCTATGATAATTTTCTTTTAAGGAGTTTTTTTTAAACAAGTCCCTGAAGCATCAGTATCCCTTATTCCAATTACAATCATTTCAAGATGTGATCCCTGCAGAATACTGTGGAGTTGGTATGTTTGCAGCTTTTCCTTATCCTCACATGCCAGTTGCTGGAGGGATAGTAACTGGAGCATGCAGCCCTCCTTCCAGCATGCCTTTCCAGGCTGCATATTTCTGAATTCCTCTTTTGCTTTTGCTTGCTTATCTTTTATATTATTAAGGAACTTGATGTGTGCAAAAAAAAAAACTTTCAACCACAGCTTTGGGGCTTCTTTGGTTTTAGACCAAACCCATCATGTTTTGCTGTTTATGCATCCCCATTCACCACTTCCAGTTACTCCAGTCTACTTCTAGCTGAGACAACCCCTGTAATTTGGCCATGGAGTGACTTTTTTAATTTTTAATTTTTAATTTTGATCATCAAACCTCAAGGATGAATTTTTTTGTTCCCAAGTCTGGTTTTGTCACCTGCGTATCTTTGAGCCTCATTTCAAATTAACAAACTTTGGTGAATGGCATTAATGCAAGACTGTGATGGGCCTAAAATATCCATTGTATGGTAGTGTCCATGTTTTTATCTTGACACTTCTCACAAGCAGGACATTTAATAGCCAAGTGTTTGGTGTTGATTTCTTGCCAGGCTTGCTTTTTCAAAGAAGTTGGTAGTGACTAAGCAGAGAGAGTTCATTTAAAATCAGTTATTGAACTTTGTGTCCCTCAAGCCCTCAGCACCACTGACTATGCTTAGATCATGTTGTCCTTCACATACTGTATGTGCCCTGCAGTGAGATCCCTGTAGGACCATCCCTTTCAGCTGCATTTCCATGGTTTGGGATGCCCTTGGGCTGCAAATTGTGGCAGACCTTTATGAGTGCCTTCCTAGTGTCAGCTGGGGCTGACAGCAATACAAAAATCAATTTAGCATGGAAAAAAAGGAAACCAATAAGTCCTAGATTTGGATGCTGGTGTATGGTGAGATTTTTGATTTGTGTATGTTTTGGTAAAGATGTGAAGAGTTCTAAGTTTGTGCAGTGCTAGGCATTTTATGGCATATTTAAATGTCTATAATATAATTTGCTTTACCATCAGAATGCATAAATGTCAGCTTATTGACACATTATAAAGACACGAATGGAATGTAGCCTGGCAGACTGGTGCTGGTTTTGAGGTTTAATAGTACATCTGTATCATTTATCCCAGCAGGAAATAACACAGGATGTTGCCTTGTAATTTTTTACTACTGTATAATAAAATGTAACCACAATAAATGGTGTCTAAGCAAGTAATGCAGCAGATTCTGGATTTTGTCCAGTGTGCCTTTACCACTTAGGTTAGTTTTGACCCCCTGCAAGTTTTGGCAAGATGTGATTTTGACTGGATACAAACAGAATGTGGATCTCTTTAATGTGTTTCATACGTGACTATAGAGACCCTTCTATGCATTCCACCTCTTAATTGGCTGGTGTTAACAGCGTACCAGTTCATTCCTCTTTAAATCACTCCTATCAGAAGCTGAACTGTCCTTGAGAGGGTCGGTTCTGCATTTCTGCACTTCAAGAATGTCTTTGCAGGTTGATTGCTTTCCCAAATGTCCTCTCTGTGATGCAGTGTCATGTGCAGGTAGGCTTTTGATAAAAACTGGAGTAACGACATTTCATGGAAGTGTTATCAGACCTGTGCAAATGGAGCGCAGGGATTATGCGTGTTTGTGTTTGTTGAGTTTAACTTATGGTTCATTCTCTGCTCAATGTTAATGGGGCATTGAGCACTGATGCACCTTTCAGCATCCTGGAAGGTGCTGTGTCCAGCCTAGTGCCAGTCCTTTCCTACTTTCCATGTCTGGGCTGCTGCACTGCTGCAGGCTGGGATTTTTTTTTTTTTTTTCTAATTTAAGCCATGAGAAGTCTGAGGGAAGAGTCAGCACCCAGCTAGGCACTTCTGCAGGGGCCTGATAATGCAGAAGGGCTCTCTAGTTGCTTTGTAACATCTGTCCTGCTATGTTCCAAGTGAAGAAAAATATGAAAACATTATTCTGTGCGTATGAGAGTGCTGCACATTTATAAAAAGACAATTAACATAGAAATGAGGGAAGCTTTTGATTCATCAAGTAGATTCAACAGACTGTGTCATTTCCTTGATTTTCATTTTAATTAGGATTAATCAGTTTTATCTCCTAAGGTCTTTGCAGAGAATTTACACGAAACAGAAGATTTTGGTCAGCAGTGTGCCAGTGTAATAGCCCCTACTTGAAGAAATCCAGCTGTGGCATGTATAACCAGGATTGATTTGGCAGGGTTCCAGGCTCCCCTCTCCTCTCTCATTAAATGCCTTGCTGTTGCAGGGAGCTCTCTGGATCTTCCAATATCAGATCTTGGTTTCACATAGCTGCCTGGTTGCTTGCTTCAAAAACCACCTAGAACCAGTATATTGCTTGGAAAAAAATATCTCTGGGATGCCAGCTGGAATTAATGGCTGCTCTCTGCTTCAAAGACAAACGCAAAAAGTCTCGCTTAACCCCAGCACCCATTGGTCCTGACAGCTGGGAGCTAGAGCCAGCTGAGACAAAATGAAGCTGATCTTTTTCTCCTCAAACTCAATATATTTAGCAGGAACATTTAGGTTTGGATGGAGCTTCAGATACGTTAGAAGTGGAACGTGAGGGAAGGGAGCCAGGTAGTTCTGTAGGAAGGAGAGCAGTGAGTCAGTGGCCTTGTAGGGTAAGCAGCAAGGTTTGGGTGTGTGTTCTGCATCCTGCACAGAAGAAGCAGGACTCCAACACGCCCTAGGTGAGTGTTGCTGTCTTGTTCTTGGGCTGTGTTCTCTTTCTTCTTCTTCTTCTTTCTTTTTTTTTTTTTTTCGTATTTTTAGAAGTCTCTTAACCCACCAAGAAAAAAATAAAAGTTTGAAACCAGTTACAAAAACAAATGAAATCTTTCTGGTTTAGTTATTACACGTATTTCTGAGTGGATAAATTTCATCATGGAAATTAGAATAATTTGCAAACACAAGGAGCATTTTATTATGATTGGTTTTCAGTACCTGAAATAGATATCTTGCTATGAAAATGTCCATATTATGTGCAAGTGAAAATTTAGCTTCCAGTTTGTTTCTTTAGTGGAGAACACATAATTGTTCCAAAATAAGTGAAGTGTAAATATTTTCCTATTAATTTCGGGAGAACAATATTTCATCCATGTGGATCCTACGACAGTAAATATCAAGTATTGGCTTTAAGCATCTTGTACACTCAATAGATCTGAAAGCCATTAAGTGTATGAACAGGAAGAAAATGGAGACAGAAGGCAAAAAAAGCTAAAGGGAATATCCTACTGAAAGCTCACAAAGCGTTTTCAAGCTTACAGAAATGACCTGCTCCGTTCCTGTTACACATAAGTGTTAAAATGAGAGCAGGCGACCCCTTTCCCCCAAATCATTCATCTGTTATGTCTGCGATGTATTTAGACTGAATCCTTTCCCAGATGCTGCGGATCTGTCGGTTCCAGGGGAAATTAATGGGATTTTACCATTTGCTTTGAGGAAAAGAGGACTGGACTTTCTCTTGCTGTCTTTGGCAGGAAGGAGCAAGGAGCTTTCCTGTCTGCTCTCTTTAAATATTGCATCTTTTTTAAGCTTTTTTTGCCAGATAGCTTAATTTGTGTTACTGCAATATACCATGTTGGAAAATTACAGAGGTTAATGTACAGCGCTATGATACACAACCATAATGGTAGACTCTAATGTTTTTTAAATGGTAAACCAAAGGCATTTGTAATACAAGTTGTAGTGAATTGCCTGCACCTCTTGCCAGAGATTAGTTTAGCATTGCTTTTAATATTTTATGCACTGAAGTTGTTTTGCAAAGACTAAAAGCTTCACTCACTTTGCAAACTTGTGCTTTGTTCTGTCCCTGTACGAAGCACAACAGAACCTCTCTCTTGCAGATGAATTGTATGTCAAGAAGTTCTACCAAATTACAATTATACTGCATTGGAAAGATTTTTCTAGCAATCAGTGAAGACTACATCAGATTTATGGTGTCATAACTGAGCCAGGTAGTTAGAAATCTAACCTTTCATAATATCACAGGTTGCATATTAATGTTTTAAATATCTAAACCATACATGAATGAAGTAGGACATTTTTACTTTAAATGTTACTGTAGAGATTTGATGGTACATAATCCCATTAAAACAGAACAGTGCAAGATGAAACGATCCATTTGCAATTATAATTATGCATATTGAGATTGACCATTCTTTAAAAAATTGGAAGTGCAAGGTTCAGAAGGGTGCTTGAGCAATCACTCCTTGTTGAGAGCATTGATGGAAGAATAAAAAATTTGAGGGAGATTGATTTGCCAGTAATCTGCATGAAAAAGTATGGGAAGCATTTCTTTGGAATGTGGAGGCGAGGTAACCCTTTCACTGTCATGGTTAGCTTTGATTGGAGAGCCACCACAAACAGACATGATCAAAAACAGAACAGCAAGTAACACTGAACTACTTTACGTGCTCTTGACACTTGATAAATAAAGAGTATTAGTTAATCAGAACAGCAAGTAACACTGAACTACTTTACCTGCTCTTGACACTTGATAAATAAAGAGTATTAGTTGATCAGCTTATTATTAGGGAGTCAGCATGGCCTCATGGGTACTCCAGAGGAGGTGGGTTTTGTTCTAGCTCTTTCAGAGGACTGCCTTTTGATCTTGAGCAAAAAAAAATTGTTTCCTCGCCTTTCTTTCTGCTGTTCCTTGATTGCCTTGTCTTTGTGGAGGATGAGCTCTTCAGGAGAGAGATTTCATTGCATTGTGTTCTGTGAACAATGAAGCCTGAGCCTCGCCAAGCCTCTAGGGGCATCTCTAAAAGAAATTATAATTGTTAGCTTTAATCACTTTCATCAAAAGAGTTTGGTAATGGAGGGTGTCAGTGTGGAGGGTTTGGATAAATCTGTAGGGTGCCTGTTAATTAAGTCACCGTGGGTGAAAGTTGCTGATTGGGTTTCCTTGGGCTGATCCAGAGATGCTGATGCCCGGGAGCAAGGCAGTGCTGTTCCCTATAGGTTTTCATCCCCAAAAGCAAAACACTGGTGCTGAGTGCTCATATACCTCTGCTTCTGCAGAGCCAGAACCAAGGTGCATGGTACGTTTTAACAATCAAGGCTTTTTCAGAAGTCTCTTACTTGTTGCCTAAAACTTCATGTTCTTTTTTGTGGGTCCTTCTGTAGTGAGCCTTCGTGACAGAAATTGGGCTGTTTGGCTTTTTGTAGAGAAGACAGTTCCTTGAGGGTAAGCCATCCCATCTTGATGGATTCTCCTCCTAGCCTTTCCTGTTGCCAAAATAAAGTGTTTATTGTTGCTCTCCTTATTAGCAGCTTCTGGTTTGGGATGGTGCAGCAGCAAGCCAGTTTGCAGAATAATTACCCTTCTTGTGGCATCTTGTGATGCAGAGCAATGTGCCCTTGTCCTCTTTGGGTGGATACATTACTCATCGTGGCAGAGGATTTAGAAATATTTAGCCACATGAACACCGGCAGCCGTGTTAGTAAAAGTAGACTGTGTTGAAGTATCTCCAATTATTCATTTAGCAGTAAACTTGGCAGGTAGAGCTCCAGGGTAATATGGGGTGAAGTAAGGGAGAGAGGTGATTTCTCCTCTCTTTTACATCCAGAGTGAGACCACTTTCCAAATTGTCCAGGCAGAGTATGACCAGGGGAGAACTGGGGAAGAAATAGCAAATGCTTTCTGAGAAACACTGTAGGTTTGAGGTCAAACAGGTTTGTCAAGCGATGTGGAGGACAGTAAAAGAGGATCAAAACAAGGTTCCCTTGCATAAAGGGCAGGAGCTCCACTGCTCTTAGTAGGTGTCAGAGGTAAAGCAATGCCTCTTTCTTAAGTGTGTTTATTCTCTGTTTTAGGGGTAATGCCAAATCTCTGTAGTTCCTGCAGTGCACCATGCCAGTGTGCGTCGACTCTCTAACAAGTATTTTGCAAGATCCTTGCTCATAATCCCTGTATGGTTCCCTTCCTATTATAATAAGAACAAGAATTCCCCAGTCTGCATTTGAAATCTGCATAGAAATAGCATATGGCAGAGGCCAACTCAAGGTTACACATTTGGCATTTGAGAAGGGAAGGCAAGAAAAATTTACCAGTCACTACACTCACATTATGATAAAATAAAGGTGAGGTGGAGAAGAGCATATGCTAAATCTTAAAATGACACAGAAGAGCCATAAACCACAGTATGTTGTGCTATCTCTAATCCTTTATGCTTCAAGCAGAAGTAAAATGTAGGGTATCATAAATGAAACAAATACCTTGTTTTAATTTTATTTTAAAAGCCATTGCAAGGCAATGGGGTTACAAACATTAACTTTTACAAATCAGGCAAATGACAGTTTCTCTCCTATGTACTGCTCCCATCAAATGAGAATTATTCTCCAAAAGCTTCTTGGAACCAGGTAAAGATTTTGCTATAAAGCACAAGTAGAGTAGTCTAAACAAATGGCATTTTTCCTAGAAATAAAGTATATGGATGCCCTTACGAGGTATTGCTTGGTCTGCTCTACTCTTGTAAAACTGGTTTTTGCTACTGAAACTGTATATATTTGGTCAAAATCCAAGGCTCAAAGTGGGCATAGTCTGAACGTCTAGAGAATTTTTAGTTTGTACAGTGAGGAACAATAACTGGCCTCACCCTGAGTTTGCCTGTAAATTTCTTAGATAATCCAAAGCCAGTTTATTGCTTACAGAGGCAATTTTTCTGACAGGCAAGCTGGAATAGGTCTTGTTTTCTTCCAGAGCATCCATACTTGCCTATTATAGAGAAATCACTCAAAAACCAGCATGCATGCTGGACTCTCAAGCCTTGTTTTAAGTTTTAATTTACTTGTCTGATTTCCAAGGTTACTGAATGCAAGCAATTGCTTCTTCAGTACATAAATAAGATGAATTATGTGTTAGGGACCAATGCCTCGGCCTTGCTCTTCTCCTGCTCTCGGGGGAGGATCTGCTGAGGAATGCTTAGAGCTGGGATGCAACTTTCTTTTTTTGCCATTGAAAATTAGAGTAAGGCTGTTCTGGATTAGCTCAGATGTGAAACCAGAGTCCCAGGACTACTTTTTTTTGATATGAAATTTCTGAAGGTGTAGGGTGGTCCTAGGTGTGAATCCATGGCAGCAGAGTGAAATCTATGCTGGTTGGGAAAGGCACGGGGACTCACTGCTGTAACTGGAACAATTGGCCCCAGCTTAACACTAGATCCTTTTTTAATCAGGCTTAAAAGTTTTTTTTTTCATTTCAATACACTTCTTCCAAGTAACGTGACCTGTGTTCTCTGCTATGGGAGAGAACATGAGCTGGGTTTGTAGTTGATGTTGGAAGCAAGATTCAGGCAGGAGGACTCATTTTTTTTTCCTTGCATGTGTTTTTAATTATATTTTCTAATTGGTTTTTTTTGATTTTAGGCCATCCTGGGGTCCTGTGCCGTCCAGCTTGACTCTGACAAGACTGATTCTCACTGAAGTTTCATCTGTAGCAATCCCAACTGTGAGGAGCAATTTTTCATGTGTAATTAATCCTAATAAAACCAACACTTCCAGGAGGCTGACCAGGATCTGTCTATTTCATTGTTTTGTCAATTAATGTTATATTTAGCATCTAACACTGTAATTATAAGAAAATACTGAAGATGTAAAGGGACAAAGAAATTTTAAGTTGTAGCTGCTGAGGAAAAGGAATTACTATCCCTACAATCATAATTTATTTTAGCTTCTTTTCAAACTAGATGTTTTTTATTCTGGTGCAGTGACCTCTAAAAACCTCTGATAAATTGTCTGGTTTAACAATAGTTTCTCCAGATCACATTGTAGCCTGTTGTTGGAAGAAATACAACTGTACCTGCATGTGTGTTTGATATCTACTTGAATCTCTAAGTTTTTTTTAATTATTGGCAGATATTGACCACTGATTTTTTTCTCTGACCACTGCTTTGTATGTGTTACTGCTGTCTTCCCCAGCAGAGATCTACTTCATAGACATTAAAAATTCTTACTTTCCAAAAATGAGTTCTGTTGATCCAAAATCTGTTGTTCATTGCTCTGTCCTCTGGTAAATGCATAGCAGAACATTCATGAGTGCCTGGTAAGTCCTCAGGGGCAAGTATAAATGTTTTTAAATGGTTTTCTTTTTCTCTTTGTTTCCAGAAATGTTGAATACAGTACTCTGCAAAAAATAGCGTGTGGATTTCTCCCACCTGACGAACAAGAAAAGGTAATTACTGGACCATACAGTCAAGCCTCATTCGTTTGCTGTGATAAAATATTTAGACCTGATCACGTTGCATGCGCCTCCAGCACCGTGTCTACATATGGGTTGTGTATTTTCAGTTATGCAGGCGCAGTTGTTTCTTGAATATTCCTTTATGTAAAGGGAACAGGGGAGCAAAAGCAGCAGAGCAGGAAAATGCTGAAGCAAATGGTAGGGAAAAGCATACCGTAAATTTTCAGTACACGTAGAAGTGAAAATGGTAAAAGAGGGGGGAAAAGATATCAAGGCTTATATGTGCCAATGGGGAAAGGGCTGCAGACTTTGTTGTGTTTGTAAGACAGCCTGGTGGAGCCTTGCAGCCTGCTGGGCCAGTGTCAGAGGAGGCTCAGTGATCATCAGCATTACAGCAACCTCCTCATGTTTCAGTGACCGAGTAGCTGGTGGGGTGGTGCACCCTGCTCCAGAGGTTGTCAGCTCCTCTGCTGCGTTGCAAGCCTGCCTCTTGCAATCGAGTTTCTTGATCCTCCTGGGTCGTGACATTTTGTTGGGGCAACGCAGCTTGGCAGGGCTGTGGCTCAGTTGCTGGTGTTAAACAAAATGCTGTTCATCAAACTTTCATGAGACACTTTGCCAGGGGCTGCATCTTGAAAGAGTAGGCTCCAGAAAGCAGGAAGCAGAGCTATGCTGCTCTGTACTGCTGCCCTCTCCTGTATTTTCCTTCTACTTTCTCTCCAAGGCAGAGAGGTGAGCACCCTTACAGGGCCTCGAGTGGTTTTGCACGCTTTCTGCCCTGGAGGAAAGGTTGGACAAGACTGGCATGACCATGTTGAAGGCTGGTGGTCCTGCTTCAGCTGGTACATCCCTTCAGCTGTATGGTGATCCAGAAGAGGGATCAGCAAATCACCTCTGCCCTAAAGTCTGAGTTGAGCATGATTATTACTGGGGTTAAGCTGAGGAATCTACATGAGCTGAGCATTTCAGTAAGTTTTTGTAGTAAATAAAATAATGAATTTAAAGTAAGAAAATGTGTGGGTATATACCAGTATGAAGAACAAAATGAATATATAATGTGAAGGTCTGTAAGTCTGAGTATAGCAAAGCAAACCTAGTGAGACTTAAAGACATGGATGTGAAGAGAGAGACACAGCAGATGTTGCTGGGGTCAGGAAACTTTCTATATGAACACGTGCCATTTTTTTACGAGACACTTCATTTCTGCTTCGGTTTGAAAAATGCATGTGAGTGACATCTTGTGTTCACTACGTCTGCAGTGCCATACTGCTGATAATTAGCACGTGCATTTTAGAGGCAGCATGAAGCCAAGATGACAAACAGACAAATCATAGGGTGCAACAATTCTGCTTTCTCCATGTATCAGCATTATCATTTTCTGGAAGTCCATCTTTCCACCCTGCAAATAGAAGTGTAATTTCAAGGAGCATGTTGAAAAACAGCTCAAGGGCCTAAATTTGCAGCTTGTGGGGAACCTTGTGTGTTTTTCTTGTGGTAGTCTCTGCATGCATCAATTTAGGGCAAAATTATGACATGAGAGGAAAAAGAGGAGACAGAAGAAGCAGCTCTTGGAGCAAATAAAGACTTGATCAAAGTGCATTAAACTTTTGGAGAACCACATTCTGTTCTAGTTGGGGTCGTAGTGTTTTGAACTACCTTCCATGTGCTAACAAATGGGATTCATTTTGTTAGATACTTCCATTTGGATTTATGGTGTCATTTTAAAACTCTTTTATGCTTTCTGTCACCACCACCAGCTCATTTCTCTGCTGTGGGACCGTCCTGTTTGGGCACTTGACACATATGGGAGATGTAGGATAGCTTTACTGGGAGTCAGACAGTTCAGTGCTCTAACTCTGTTTACCGATGTCAAAAAAAGAGGTTGAAAAATTAGATTTCTTTAAAATAATAAGTTTTCCAAGGGAAATAACGGAAAGGTAGATATAGAATAATGGCAGATTACAGTATTACACAATGTGTTGGCAGAGAGGAAGACTGTGCCATACTGTTGAGTCTCGCTGGTATTCCACTGCTTATTTGTAAGAAGGTGAAATGCTAGTATAAGTTATCCGTGCAATTTAAATTTATCTGTACAAGTTCAGTCATTTATGTTTATTTGTGCTTTTGGGACAGTTTTAAAGAGATTTTTGAAAAAAACCCAGTATTTATTTTTCAAGTAAGAGAATAAAAACATGCCCGCATTCACCATGGCTATGTGCTTTCTGAGGCCTTGAAACACAACTACCCACGCTACTGCAATGTGGGTCAAACATGGGAATTATTTCCACTGGGTTTCTTGAAAGCTATAGGTGTTGTTTTAAAGGTTCACGTAAGCAGTATTGTAAGTAGGTAAGGGTATATATGCAGCAAAATATGGCCACTCACCTTGTTATATTTGATCTCTTCTTCTTTGAGATCAAGTAGTTGCACGCAATTTTTTTCATCCCATGAACAGTATCCCACAGAGTCATTTAGCCCTGCCAGCTGTATGAGCAGGACAACTCTGAGCTCT
Source organism: Cisticola juncidis (assembly GCA_013400215.1). Classification (NCBI taxonomy): domain Eukaryota; kingdom Metazoa; phylum Chordata; class Aves; order Passeriformes; family Cisticolidae; genus Cisticola; species Cisticola juncidis. The sequence goes on from VXBR01011069.1 coordinate 753,975, forward strand.
TTTATTCCTCCAGACTGCAGCGTATCTTTTTTATTTGGTACTGCATGGCACTTGGTTGCAGTGGCTGGGCTAGGGACCTATCAGATGTATTTCATCACAGACCACACAGTAGCTGCTCTGTGCGTGACCAAGCCCCTAGGAAAGGTTTTGGCCCAATCTCATGGAGGCAGTGACCTTGATGGGGATGCTTACCCCCGTGCAATGGGGGCTTTTTGCAGATTGAGTGGATTTCATGCTGAGGTGCTGTTAGCATCAGTGAGCGCGGTCCAAAGCTGCAGAAAATGAGACACTGCTTTTACTTCCTGGTTTGGCCAGATCGAAGGAAGAAACCCCAAGGCTCAAGGGCATGAGAAGCGCTCTCTTCTTTTGTTCTCCGTGTCTTTGGTTTTTTTTTGGTTTTTGTTTTTTTTTTTACTGGCTGGCCATGACATTAAGATTTCTAATTAATTTAGAAACCACAGGCAGTTGAAGAGAGTGAGCAATGTAATAACTGGGCCATCGGGCAGAGTAAAAGCACATCAATTATTCAGGCAGTCGCTGCTGCTTATTCCCTTCCCAAAGCTGTGCTGGCTGTCAGCGTGTGTCAGTGATGCTGCTAATGCCCTTCAGAATTTACATGCATAAATTGTGGCCTTTTAAAATCCGCATGAGGATAACTTTAGTATTTTCAACAATAGCTTCCAGCAGCATGCTCTCTCTTGCGGGTGCCAGGGGCTCCAACCACTATTTTGGGTGCCTTGTTCAAAACTGGGATCTTGGCAGGTGCATCCCCCAGAAGCCTCTGCTGTGGAGAAATTGCTCCTCAAAGAGGTTGAGGGGCAGCATGAGCCATGCAAAAAAAGAAACAGTCTTGCTTTAAAATGCAGGTGGTGCCTGAGAATGCTCTCTCTGGACAAGTGAGTCCAGCATCTCTTACAATGCATCATCCCCTGCTTCTATTACTGTGATGTCTCTAAAAATGCTCTGTGAAGATGCCTTGGATGCCACTGGGGCTGGACCCAGTGCAGTTCCTCTACAGGTGCAGGAGCAGGAAGCATGCTTCTCCTCCTCACTGCTCTGGCTATTGCAGGTCCTGCACTTTGACTGAGCTGTTGGAAAGTTTGAAATAAAGGAAGCTTCTCTCACTGCCAAGAACTACATTCACAGGGCTGGCTGTGATTGTCTTAAAGGGGTACACCTCAAAGTCTCGTGTTTGGGATACCACTGATTCCTGCGTTGAACCAGTAAAGGGAGTGAAAACTGGGGGACCTGTTGGATTTTTCTGCCATGGACTACAAGTGGATGACAAAGGCTTATTTTTCTGTCTGGTTGGCATAGTTGCTGGAGGCAGCCACCTTGCTTTTTAAAAAGTGAACTAATTTGTGAAGGCAACAAAATAAAATGAGCCTTGCTAATTATGTGTTGTGCTGGCAAAATGACCAGCTTGGGTTTGGAAACGCTGGCTGTAATTAATGGTGAAAGGCTTTTTCTCATCTGTGTAGCCATTATGAATCACTTCTCCCCATGGAAACTTTTAAGTCTGTCTCACTGGGGAGCCTGAGGAGGAACAGGTAAAATGGATTTGCCCTAATAGCTGCAGTTGTAACTTAAACACTTGAAATGATATTAAGCATCTCTCTCCATTAGCATTTCATGTTGATCCTGATGATACACCAGCCGAGGCTAAGACAGGATCAACGTTCATTAGATGGAAGAAACTAAGCTCTGTAGACAAATGCTTTGGCTAAATGGGGCCTTCATTGCACTGAGAACAAGAATGCAATTAGCTGAAATGTTTGTTTACAAAATCTAATTCCTGGGGAGTATCTTCTCAGATTGCCGCTTACATCTTTTGAACTGGTATTGTTGCCAAGGCTTGCAAGTTGAGGGATTTTGCAAAGCTTCGTGGTAGCATGTCTGTAACAGATGTTTCAAACTTTGCATGGTAAAGCTGAACAATGAAGTGAAGAGCAGGGGCTAAACTGCAGGTGTGCCAGAGCTTATTTGTGCATTCCTTACATTTATTTTGCAGTTAAGTGCAATTAATAATAATTATTAGATGTTCCGGATATTAAGCAGTGTGGACTCAAGAGAAACTGGAAACCATGCAGCGCTGAAATGCTGTTACTGCTGTCCTCCTATCCCCCACCTGGAGCCTAGCCCAGGGGAATCACCAATGGGTTCCAGATGGGTGAGGATGCATCTCTGCCAGGATAACTGCATGAAGAGCCTTCTCCTGGCTGGTTGACAAACAGGAACACCCTCAGAAAGTGATTTTGCCCATCCACAATGCAAATTGTGCTCTGGAAATGCTACTTCTCTGTGGGTTACAGAAATGGCCGATGGGAAATATAACTGCTGCCATCCACATGTTAGAGGAGATTTTGTCCTTGTGTAGGGTTTGTGGAGTGGTAAGAATCAGGCATTTTGGACCTGTGCTGATACCAAGAAAACAGCTTCATACTAATTGTAAGTGTGCAGTAGAACATTGCACTTCATGCTTGGATATAGTGTGGCAATATTTGTTAGCCTTTTTTTTTTTTTTAGGCCATGTGGTGGCTTTATTTTCCTTGCAGCTTTTTCTAGTGGCTTCCTTGCACCTAGAGAGTGTCTGCACTTACCCGTGGGTGATACTGCGCAAGTAAACATTTTCTGGACACATTTCCATCGGGTATCTGGTGGCAAACATGAAAGAGTTACCAGAATAATACCTTTTCTTCCCCATTTGGTGAATACAGGATATTAATAAAATAGTCCATGTAATCAGTTTGGTAGCGGCTTTTGGTCACCCTAAATGATGGGGAATGGACTAAAGAAGGCCAGCCATCCTGTTGATGGATAAGGGCTACAATTTACCAGACCTGCAGTAACTGGCGTAAACCAAAGTTGCTTTTGCCTAAGGTGTGCAGAGTGGTAGGTGATGCACGGGTATGTCTGTGTATGTTGTACTGAGCAGAGCAGCAAAGCGAGGGTGTGAGCTCTCTACGTCTGTGAGAGTTCAGGATGGGATAGGACTGCTGCAGAGGCTCCTTGCATGGTTGCAGGAGGTAAAGTCTCAAAGTCGTTCAGATGTCTTAGCCGTGACTTGTTAACCAGCTTATTGCAGTGTTGTGGTCTTGCTGCCTTCTCCCGTGGAAAGGGTGTTCCCTGGCAGTGCTTCTCCTACAGGCAGCAAAAAGGGAATTGCAGGAGTCAGTGCTGGGGTTTGCTCCTTGGAAGGCACTGCTCAGGAGATCCCTTGGGAGTCTATGCTAATACAGAATTTAAAACATTGCTTTTTCGGTGTCAGCACTGGAAATGACAAATGCGTCTCTTAATTTGAGAGAAGTGTGCCTGATATTACATGCTTATATATGCCTGAGAGTCTATTCTCAAGACAGTACATGGGCCTATCTCCTGTGAAAGCTAATTGCACTATTAGGAAAAGATACCCTGCTAATTTAATAAGATACATTTATTTGTATCTTAGAGGATTTTTTTTTTCTGAGGTGGAAGAAATCCTGAATGGTGCCAAATTTCATTTGAAGCGCATTATTCTTTGCTGTCCTTCCTCTCTTCCCATGTCAAAACTGTTCTGAAAATTGAAAATATTTTATAAGTTCACGGCACACCAGTGTAATTGAAGGCAGGCAGCACTTAGGAGAGCTGAAGGGAAATTCATTGTGCAGATGACCTGAGGCTGATTTTTTTTCCTGTGGAAGGAAAAAAGTCAGTAGAAAGCAGCATTACCGACAGGGCTATATACATTAAATGTATAGAAAACTCAGGTGAACAGAAAGAACTGGGGCCAAGGTGTCTCTCTTTGCCTGTCAAGAATCTGGGGCAGATTGGGAGTTTTATTGCCTGGGCCTGCTTTGGGGTGGAGGACAGGACCTGGGACCTGGGTGACTGCATCTACCCCCTCCCCACAAACCCTTTCTCTTGGCATCCCACAGTGCAGATCATCTTTGTCCTCTTTGCACTTCCACAGACAGGTAAAGCATTAGGAACTGGGCATTGAGATTTTGTACCAGCATGATTTCAACTTAAGTCTAATTTACACAAAAGTTTAAAGAGTTGTCCCTCTTATGTAAAGCACACTGGAGAGTCTAAATGCACAGTATCTGGCTTGGAGACATTTCCCTGTGGTTTATTGCTTTGCTTTTATTGAGGGGCTATGTTTGCTTTCACACAAACTGATTCATTTCGACACAATGATTTGTTTCGCAGAAGTTGTTTGCTTAGGGATGAAGGCTGAATTAAGGGGATTTTATGGGGTAGAAACTTTATTTCCACAGACTTTTTCAGATCTCAGTTTCACTCCCTGCAAAGTTTGTACAGACTCAGATAAAGTGGCCCTTGGCCAAACTGGGAAGATGCAATGTGCCAAGTAGCTGTAGGGAGAGAGCAGGAGGATATGTTGAATTACAGAGAGCTTTTGAAAATTTTAGAATGTCCTGCAGGAGCAAAAAGATGGCCCTTGTGAAAAAATTTAAGATGATCTTATTCTGCTTTTTAATTTCCAAAAATAAGAACCAAATTGGAACAATCAATCCAATTTTATTAAAATATGAAGATATGCTAAGTACAGCATTAGATATGTATTTTTTCACTATAAATACACCCCCAAGGAATCATTCCATTTTTAAGATGAACTTGGTATTATGATAATGTAAAAGAAGTCTATAATTTATAATTCCAACTGGAGATGAAGAAATTTAACATGTCAGTTTCTCTATTCATTACTCTAGCAGTCAAGACCAACAGACTGTTCCTTCACCTTTGCTGTCAATCATTTAGATAGACCAATTATAGATTTGGATAAAAATACCTATATGTCAAAAGAGAAAATGCAGCAGAAGAAGGCTCAACATACTAATTAAAAAAACCTCAAAAAACAAAAACCATGTCATCTGTAAGAATACATTTAGTCCTACACTGTATGAGCTTCATGGCCAAAACTCCACAGCTACTGCTTTGGTCTTTCTGAAGGTACCATATGGACCAAGTTGTGAAGTAGCTCTCTAGTGTCTGTGTGTTGGAAGAAAGCTGGTGGTAGCTGAGAGTCACTTCTTGTACCATTTAGAAACACTCACTGCCAGGCAATTCTTGGAAAAAAAATAAAAAGAGGAAGTGAAAAACAAAGTCCTATATTGATATTTAGGTCTTCATTGTGCAGAGCCACTTGTATGCTGGCGAAAAAAGTGCATTCTGGGTGGCACAAGATCTTTATTAATTTTAAGCATTAGTTTTGGAGTTTTGAGTCTTAAGGTCTCCAGTGCAGTGCTTCTTTAGCACTCAATTTATAGGGGACATAATTTCATTGACCTCTGTTCTGTGTGTACTAAACATTCAACATGCTCCAAAATAATTCCACAGACCTGAAACTGGAAAATCGGATGCCTTATTGATATGCAAAAATGTAGTTGCAGGTCTCATAATCTCATATTAAAGCAGCAGCATTTTGGGGGGAGTAAGTTTATTATGACAAAATATTCATGGCCAAACTTAAATGTAGTTAACCTAATGGGATCAGACTGATGTGGAGCAGAGGTTGGTCAACACTAAGTGCTTTTGAAAATCTCATCCCAGCTCTCTAGAGATTAGGGCTATGAGTGCAGAGCCTCACCCTAAGTCACGCTGAAGAGGCAGAAGGAATGTTTCTCAATGGAGAGAGGCTTCATTTGGACAGCAGAGGCATGAAGCAGACTCGGGTAAGAAAGATCTGCAACCAGATGGAATAATATCCAGCTTTGCCCAAGGCACAAGGCTTGGAAGTTAACCCACATGGATGCATCTGTGAGTTTTTGCTACTGCTGAAGTGTGTACATGGGCAGCCTCCCTATTTCCACGTGGGTAGGGACATCCTCTCGTGTTTTGATCAGTACTGCTGTGCCAAGGGAGTACAGATTAAAAACTTGAGGCTGGTGGCCCCAGTTTTCTCTTTGATTTTACCTTTTTTTAAAAACCCTAAAAACCTCCATTGTTACAAAGGTATCTTTGGGATTTGTAGCATTCGCTGGAATCTCACAGCATGGAGGCTTCTTTTTTTGGTGTAATATTTTAATTTAAATATCTAAAAGTTAAGTCTCCTTTTAGGCATTTGAGTGAGTATTGCATATGGGACAAAGCTTGAGGGCTCTCCTCTGTGAATCGTGCATGTGACTGATTTAGTGAACAAGTCAAAAATGTGAGATCTGCTGAGGCCACGGAAGGAGTATCTTCACCCTTTGCATGCATGATGTCCCCCTGAAATAGGTGCAGTTCTGTTTTTTTGAAGTGAGCCTGAGTTTGGCCTTTAGATCACATGGGTATGATGAGAGATTTGACCAGATCCAAGTCATGCAGTATCGGTCCCTTTGTGATCAGTGAGATGACTCACTCTGATACCTCATCCTCAGATATTACTCATAGCTGCTGCTTCATCCTGCATAGCTGATGGAGGTGCTTCTTCCATCAGCCGTGGTGTCCTGACATCAGAGGAGAGCAGTCTGCAGGTACCTCACTTTCCTCTCTTTCTCTTTTTTCTTGGATCAATTTTACAATTTTACAACAATTTTAAGAGCAATTTCTGCTATTAATAATAATAATTAAAAAAAAAAAAATACAGCATAAGCAGAACGTTAGCCTTTGAACTGCAGCAACACAGTGACTTTTGTAAAAGTACACAGCTGCTTTGTGTGTAACATGTGCATGACTTAAACGTCATGGATTGCTTTCCATAATGTACCATTTTATACAGGAACACACTTAGTAAGTGGGTCTGAACATATTGTGCCTAATCTTTTGATACTGACTTTTGTGTGTCCTTATTACATGGAGCCTGCAAAGGACTGGAAAGACATTTTGTCAGTGTCAGTGTATCCCTGGGCTAGGCCTGACACCAAATAAAAGAAAGAAAAACCTGCAAACGCCCAAGGCAGAGGATAGGAAAGAAGCAGCAGGTTGAGTAAACAGATGGGGTGGGCCACCATTAAGAGCAGGCTGGTTATGGTAAGTGTAATGTGCAGAAGTCACAGTACATCAGCTGGCTAATCAGTGCTGAATGATTTGTAGGCATCTCAGCAGAGGTGAGTTTTAAGGAGCTTTGAAGGAGAACAGTGCCGTGGCTCTGCAGATTTGTACTCTTCTCCTGCAGAAAGAGGGACGCTCTGAAAGGCATGAAGGTTATTACTTCAGTGCTGCTTTTCCGCATATATTCTTCTTTTTCTACATTATTTTCCTTTTTTAAAGTTCTTTTTTTTTTCTCCAAATTTGCTACAGAGTATCTCTAATGAGCCAGAGTGGTTATTCGCCCAGATGCTGCACTGCAAATGCTGTTTTTTAAACCAGCTGAGAATCTGGCCTGATATTTAGCAGTCACTTAGTACTTTCATCTTCAAAGTACTGTGCAAACATTAATTAATTCTGCTGGGGAGCATACAAGAAGGTGCTGCTGGAATAGTTATGCAAACTGCAGAGGCACAAGAGGCGGCAAGGACAATGTTGCTGGTCTTGGGAGGTCTGTGCTTACATACATAATTTAGCAGAGCACAGCACAACAGGTGTTTTCATGGCAGAAACATTGCTTTTAGGTACCTGTTTTTTCTGTTGAGTGGGTGCTTGGCGGTCTCAGTGGAAGAATGTTGCTGCTCCCCTACTTAGATGGGCAGCCTGGGATTTCTGTTTCCACATCTACCCCTGCAGATGGGTTCAGGCTTGCAGAGACAGTAACTGAGCAGCCACGCAGATGCTCTGTGGATGCTCAGTTCTGAGCCATGGAGGCTGTGCAGAAGTCAGGGCTGCAGCTGCATGCTTTTCACTTGGAAATGAATAAGCCACTTGTAGCAGATGCAGTTTTGGAGGTGCACAGTGCTCTGCTCTACACTGGAGTCTCTTTCCATGTGAAAAACGATTCTGCCTGTACGGATGTTGTCTTGGGCAGCAGTGAAGAAGCTCAGCGGAGCTGCAGAAATCACTGTGGGAAAGCCTTCCATCTTCTCTTAAGGGCAGCATCAGCAGCCCTTGGTGTGGGATGCAGTAACCCTGGAGAGCATGAGGAGTGCTCACCTGCCGCTGGCTCTGCACAGGCAGGGCAGTGGCAGCTATGGAGCAGCAACAGCATTTAAAGCTGGCACAATCACCAGCATCTCCCAGCTGCACACCTAACACACTCTGGCACAAGGCAATCAACACTGCCTGTGCTTTGAGACTTGCCTGGAGCACTGCTTCTGAGTGAAAACATAACTCCAGACATTGAATATGCTCAACCAGGCGTTATATTTAAAGGAGTTTTTAAAAGATCGTTCCTACTGATGCCAATTTAATAGCAGAGAACCATATGGGCCTTATATGACTTGATCCATGCTATATCAATCCAACAGGCATCTAGGTGTGAGAAGGTGTGTAATTTTTTGGTATGATGGGGGTAAGTCAGAGTGGGAGCACTGATGGAACAGGGAAGGCAGAGGGATGATACCAGAAAATAACATGGCGGGAAAGAAATTTTGCTTGTTGGATGTCTATCAGGGATTGGATGTGAGTCCGGGCTCTGCTCTGAAAGCTGAAGCCAAGAGATGTCTTTATATTGAGTAGAAACAGGTCTTTGAGCAAAAGACAGATTCAGGTTGATAGGTAGGGAGGTGGGTTTTGGCTTTGGCCTTGCTGACCTTCCTCAGATGAGCAGGTGGTGGTGAAGCTTTAAACTTCTTGCATGACCCATTTAATAGCACTTATCGCCATGGCAATTTTTGGAAGCTGTGCAAATATGTTTAGAAAAAGTGTATTTCTTTTAGCTTTGCCAAGATAGGTAGATAAAATGTTCCTGATTCTCAGAGATCCTACTGACATTTTTCTGGATTTATTGTTCACATAGGTGAGGTAAGGAGCCAAGGAAAGAGAGATCACTACGACTGAGACAGTTTCGTTTCCAGTGTGCATGGTCTATGAATTTAAGATAGTAAAATTATATCTAGAACTGCACAGTTTTAATTTCCCGCTCTTCCTAAGATCTCACTAGATTAGCATGCTAGAAATATTTCTTTTTAATCTCAAGATATTACCATGCCTAGGTTTGCATGAAAGGCAAGGCTCGATGTCTTGAGGCTTGAAAGCTATAATCAAAGATGTTTATATGAAATTTTAGTGTTCCGTCGTATCTTACTGTCTTGGGAGTGAAAAAATAAACTTAATGAACCTAGATCAGACAGATTTGTGATGAAGTCCCAAAGAAGAGAGAGAGCTTGCAAGTAGCTGTGATTTTGCTGTGTGATTTTAATTTTATGGGCCCCTGTTATTCAACGTTTTCTTCAGAGTAACTAAGAGTTGCATTAAATATTAAACAAACGGTGTGATGATTCATAAAGGGGGTCATGAGCTCCATATGTGAGTTAGAAATTTAATCTCCAGCTGGTTTCACTATAATCTATGTCATATGTCCAGGATCAGAGAACTCCAGTGTCTTCAAATAATTAGTAAGTGATCAAAACAGAAAAAAAAAATCCATTGAAACAATTTCCTCTTAGCAAAAGCTGCTTCTTCAAAACAAAATTGCTTGTTAAAGCTCATTAATTTTAATGGAGTTTTCTTTTGAGTGGAAGTAAGACAAAAATAATTTGGAAGATGTCAGAACGTCTTCTTGATAGTTGCAGAACTGATATTTTTTTGTGTTCAATATCTTGCATTTAGAGTTGTAACTCTTACTCTGTTTAAGTAGGAAAAGAGAAAAGTGAAAATTTCTTTTCATCAAATGTAACTTACTTTAATTAACCTTAAATAACTTTCTGTCTAGAATGCTGTTACACCAGAAAGGAAAACTTGATTCGCTTTTTTCTGATATGTGTATATAATTTTAATAGTAGTTCAGGTATGGAAAAAAGAATTAAAATCTCCCAGTCTTTTATTTGGATTAGGAAATTAATTTTTTTCTCTGCTTCCCTCTGGAGCCCTGGAAAAATACCTGTCAGCCTTTCATTGCAGAGGCAAATATGCTGACGTTTTCCCTAGGCCTTGCTGAGGTTGCATCCTCCTTTGCATGACAATTATGAAGGGATGCTGATGGATACCAAATAAGTAAGGATACCAGACTTGCTCGTCCTTTATAGGAGCCATGTACACACACAGACACACGAGACCAGTGCTCATCCAGTTTCCCCAGAGGTTTTTCTAAAGCTCCAGCTTTCAGCCTGCATGTGAAGTTTATGTATTGTCTCAACTGCATCTTCCGTTTGAGCTGCAAAAGAGGGGCTCATTTGGAGGCTGAATATTGAATCTGCACTCAGGAAATACCATGGAGGCAGTGGAAGTGCGGGCCCTGTTCCTTTGGGGTGGGTTATTTCACGTGTGGTACTGCACATGTGGCTCTAACAGGAGCGTTGTTGTTCTGTTTAGTTTCTCAGCTCATGAAGTCAGTCACAGCACATGCTTGAATTTAAAAGCAGGCATATGGATACACACAGAATTCGAGTTTTAGTGCCTATAGTGTCTGTAGAGCTCTGGAAGCACAACTAGGCTTAGTTTCATTAGGGACAAGGGCTGTGTCTCTTAGTGTGTGGCTCGGGTCTTACCTCTTTGTTCAGAAGTAGGGTATGCTGTTTCCTTCCCTGTGCCAGGAGGGCAGGATCTGGAAGTTACAGCACAGCTCATCCATGGAATTACTGATCCAGTCTCCCATTCAGGGCAGGACAGTTGTCTGCATGAGACCAGCTTGATTGTGACAGCTGTCATCTTAAAAACCTCCAAGGCTGGAGGTAGTGCTGTCTCTCTTATGACCTGCCAATACCCAGGGCAATGAATGCTTATTTTTTAATCCTTCTCCTCTTTTACTGGGAGAAATGTGTAGACATGAACAAATTTAAGGTAAGAAAAAAATAATCTACATTTATAAAATTAAAAAAAATGACATCTACTTAACTGTGTTAAAAACATGTAATAGGGAAGCATGCAAATGGTTACGCAAGCAGGAGTTTGGTATCTAATTGTAAATTAGATAGACAGCTGCAGGGTATCAATAGACATATGGCAGGAATGTAAATAGTTTGCTCGCACTTTAGTGACATCCTGGAAAGCTGTGTGTAAACTTTCTAAAGTGAAGAGAGAAAAGACGATTTCCTGGAAAAGAGGGTTTTCAAGAGAAGTAATTGCTAATAAATAATCTGTGTCCCTCTGGAAGGCGAAAGTTTTATTTTGGCACTTGCTGAAAAAGCAGTCTCTAATCAGACTGCATTTTCCTGTTTGGCTGATGAGCATCAAGCAAGCTGAGTAATAAGGTGCCAGTTCCATTGTGTGGTTGCAGCCATCATAGATCAGAGCAGCTCCTCCGTGGTACCTGCCTTCTGATTTCAGCATGACCTCCTGGCAGATGCTTTGTGTCTGCCAGGTTTCAGAGAAGATGACAAAGAGGAGGGTAAAGAGTTGAGTGATTTGAGAGAGGCTGTCAGATTCCAGAATGTAAATTTGTACGTCAATGGCCAACGCTCCTAGATCTTCTGCCAAACAGAATACAAGGTTTGCCTGTGTCCCAGCTGTAGAGGTTGCTGCTGCTTATAGCCACTGTTAAAGTAATACCCTGCTGGAGTGGAATGCTATGAGGCACTAATTATGGTTTATTTTACAAGCCAGCAAATCTGTCTGAATATTTAATACTCTTTCATTAATAGCTGGCCATCACATGGTCTGCTTTATATTAGTGATACTGTTGAGGCCATAAAAATTCCCAATCTAATGATAGCTAAGGTTGGTTCTCATATTATCTATCTAAAAGATATGGCAAGAGTAAACCTTGAATAGTTTTCTTGATTTCTGGATGGGTGTCTAGTGACTTACATCTTACATAATTTTTGTAAAGTTTGCAGTGGGCCAAACTCTGCTGCTTTTGAGGTCAACAACAGCAATTCCAGTTTACTTTGTTGGGTTCGTGCATCTGCCTCGGGGCCGGATTTCAGTCCCATAGCGTGTTAATTGTAATTTTAGTGAAAAAGCCAGACTTATCTAGGAACTTGATTTAATTTTTTTTAATAAGATAATTTTTGAAGGATGCAAAGAAGCTTTTATGGAGTGGAAGCAGTGAAAGGAGAGCAAGGAAAATCAAAGAAATCCAGACATCAGTAATGTTTCAAAAGTACATTTCACAAGGGAGTTTTCCTTAACTATCCTTCAAAGATGACATGACAGAAAATTTGGTTATTAATCAATGGTGCTATCTCTCTGTTGAGTTCAAGAACGCTTTTTAGAAATGAAGATTAACATCTGGTTTAGTCTACAAAGAATTTTTAGAATTGTAAAACTTTAAATAACCATAAATTACTTTGAGTGTGTGGAGGATTAATGTGGAAAAAAACCACACCACTTCCAAACATTGTTCTTTAAGCTTAGCCTGTGTTGTCATAAGAGTTATGTCATTGGTATATCCTTACCAAATAATTGCAAACATATAGCACAAATCAGTCCTTGGAATCAGTGGACACACAAATGCACTATAGGGAGTTTCATTACAGCAGAGCTTGAGAATTGCAAAACCAATTTTGCACAGAAAAATTGTTTGCATATGATCTGAATGCCATGATTTGGTTTATTTGAAACACTGTAAGTCAAGCTGTTTGCTGGTGTTCCTAGCAGGCCTCTGTAATTCTACATTTATTTACAAAGGTCTAATCTAGAATAGAAGTTTGTAAAAAAGAAACTGTTTGTAAAAAAGAAACTCGAATGTTTCTTAGGTGTGTATGTGTGTGTGTGCATTTAGGTGGATAATTTTCCACTCATGATGTAGGAAGGCGTGGCTCGTAGTAATGGCTGTTGTTTCCCAAAAGTCACCCTGAAACATGAGATGTGAGCTCCATTCTTCTCCCTTATTGCAGCACATTTCTGATTTGGTTTGCAGCAAGCAGAGGACCTCACAGTCTGCCCATGGCCATAATGCTGTGGCTATTTTCTTCCTATTACTGGACCTGGGTATTTAAGTAGCCTTCAACTGCTTTCTCAAAGCATTGCTGCATTCACTTAAAAATAACAGTAAGTTATGCCCTTGTTAGCTGTGGTGGCATTTTAGCATTTTAATGGCAGGTCACTGGCATTTTAATGACTCTGCAAGCTCAATTCTGCTCCAGATGAGTCTAGAAAACAACATGATGAAGATCTTTTCACATCCATGTTGGAAGTAATTCGCTATGAAGAGTTGCCTAGTAGCATTAGGTGGTTTTCTGACTGTCAAAACCCTGGTGCATTTTAGTGCTGAATGCTGGCGGGGGAGGAGCTGAGTAGGCCAGGACTGTAAGTGGATAAAATGTCTTTTCTTCTTCTGGGAAGATTGGTCAATATTTTTGTTGGTGGGTTTCTCTAGGAGGCTAGGTTGAATTTCCTTTAGATAAAAGATGCCTTGTGCTTTCTTTCAATCTTACAAAGCCTTAAGTAACTTCTTTTCTAGTGTGTAGTTTTGCATATACATGGTTAAATTGAGTGCAGCGGATGCTGAATCAGGCCTTCAAAGAATCCTTAGGAGTGAATTCCTAAAATACCTAAACCTATTTTTCATCAGCTACAGATGGACAGAGCCATTAATTCTTTGTGTCCTCTGTGGGCTTCTCAGTAGTGAGACTTGCCTGTATTCCCAGTCTCTTGTTTTCCATCGGCATGGATATTTGGGTCACTATCTCCTCTCTTTTCATCTCCCATATGTAGCTTCTCTTCAAATCTGTCTTCTTGGTCCCAGGTAAAAGTGATGGCAGCTCTATGAAAACATTAAGGTTCAGTTTGAGTAAAAGTGTTGCTTTTTTTTTGATTATTGCTTGCCTCTTTTAAAGCTGTCGTAGGTGTTTTTCAGTGCTTCAGGAAATAAGTGGTCATTGTAATCTTCTGATTTTTCCTTTCTCTGTCTTTCCAGTCCGAGTCCATTTCAGCCATGCCTGAGAGCACTCTGCCACCCCAGGAGCCTGTAGACCCTGTGTTCCAATGGGAGGGTTCCCTGGCCCCTGTAAGGGAGGTGCTCACTGGTGATGAGTGACTGGTGACTGGTGGTGGGAAATGCCCATTTCTGCCACAGCTCCAGCCCTGTCCTGTTGAGGCTGCTGTAAGGCGTGTGAGCTGAACCTGTTCTCCAGTAGGGGAAAGGGAAGAGGATTTGGCTGCCGCAGAAAATGTCAACTTTTTTTCAGGGGAGAATGGGAAAAATCAAAAAAGGAAGGCCACTTCTAGTGCAGATCATGCAGAAGAATGTAACACTGTTAAAACCTGCAAATTTGGCCCACTCATCCTGAGCTGGGTGGTCCTTCCCAAGTTCTGCACGACTTTTCCACAGCTAGCTGAGCTCCCTGCCTGACTGCTTCCTCTGAGTGCTTTCCAGCTTCATGACTTCCACTGGTAATGAACAAAGAGGTTTTTTATCAAGGGAAAAAGGACTTGAGGAGAAAATGGAACATTTCAATCCTTTCAGAAGGACTGTAGTGGACCAACTGATGGGAAACACTTTTCAAGATACCTTTGACTTGTTTTCACTGTCATTTGAAATAATGTAGGTTTCCGGGGAGAATTTAGTTTTTACATAATGCTTTATCTTCTTGGAATTTTGTTGAAATGTCAAAATGTGTGTATCTTTTCCAGCTAGATCACTTTTGCCCTTCTGGAAAAAAATCAAGATAGAGAGAAAAGCAAAGTCAGAAGCTTCAGCTTGATTTGTTGAAGATGGGAAGCATGATTTCTAACAAGATTTAAGGGTGTAAAACCTTTTGATAAGAACTGAGCAGTCAGAAACTCCTGTTGTTCTTGCTGTCTTGGGTAATACACTAATCCACTGAGAGGGAAAAAAATTAAAAAAATATTTTCATCAACAACCCAATATATAACACGCTACAGTGCTAGCTCCTGCTGGCTCGTTGTCTTGATTAACATTTTCTGGATTGATATAACTGAAGTTTGCATTTAAATTGCATGCTTACTAATGTACATTTTTATCTTTCATTGTCTTGGCTTGACAGAGGCTTCACCCTCTGGGCTTGCTGTGTTTCACTCTCTGACATATTGAGGGAAGCTCAAAAGTCTTTCTGATACTTGTTCTCCATTTTGAAATGAAAATATTACACCCTGAAGTTAAGCATCTCAGTCTCCTTTAAAGCAATATGCATTTTGCACTCAGATCCCTTGCTCCTGATATAATTTATACATGAATCATGAATTATGTTTGGATTCTCATGAAGCAAAAATAAATTGGGTAGAGCCACATCCAATTATGTAATGAATTCCTCACGGTAAAATTCATAGCAGTGATGTTGCAAAGTGGAACACTGATAAAAAATTTCCAAAAGATTTGCTGCAGTATCTCCAGATAAAAACAAATCTCTGTCCATTTAAGGCATAGTAGAGCCCTTTTGATTCAAACAATGAAATATTTAAAGGTGCATGGGATTGTTTTTCATTGTAGCTTAAGTGCCAGTACACAGAATAAGCAAGAAAAGAAGGACTTGGTGCAGTCTCTCCAAATAAAAGTTCTTTCCCTACACGTTGTAAAGAACCAACTCCATAACTCTTTTTTATGTCTCTAAAAGCCACTTTCTGTGCTGCATCTAACAGATTATATTTTGAGGAGCTATTTCCTGACCCTTGACTTGACTTTTTTTAAACTCACTGCTGAACCCTGCCTTCCCGGGCAAAATGCAGCTCATGAGCTTTTGTAAGGTGAGCAAGCAACCAATGTCATTGGGAGAAGCACTGGTAAATTTCACCTCTGTTTGTGCCATTGATTTCTTTTAAAGACTTTTTGTTTGTATTTCCTTCCATTGTGCCTTGACCTGTTGCTTTTGATTCATTTTTCACTCAATACTCATGTACCCCAGGCTTGGGTCATGTCGTGAAAGTGTTTTCCTGAGCAGGGCTTCTTCACTCTTTCCAGTGAGATACTCTTCTTCAAAACCTATGACAGGGCTCATAGAAGTTGCATATCCATTTCAGCTGAAGAATGAACAGGTGGATACATCCATGGTGTTTGTATTAAACATTTCTCCTCTGGGTGCTGCAGCTCTAATTAGAAAATTTTCATGACTGTGACCAAATACCTCTATCATGTAGACATCAAGAGCTATTAAGGGAACATTTTCCTTTCTTTGCTTTGAGTTTCTTGTCATAGCATGTATTAAAACTCACCTGTCTGTGTGGTGGGGAGCTGGCTTTTGTGTGGAAATCAGAATAGTCACAATCCAAGAGCTTTCCAAGTAGAACATCTTAGCAGCTCCCAAGGCTTAATACCATTTAATTGATATATGTATCAATTGGATTGACTAGGTAAAGTGTTGAAGCACACCTATACAAGGGAAGAGCCTGGGACCTGGACTTCTCATTCATGCAGGTTTTCAGAGTTCCCTGTGGTGGCTTAAATTTTCTGGAAGTTTTAAGGGTACTGTCTTGGCCGACTCTCAAGCTGGTGACAGGAGGTTCGCCACCATCTTCAACAGGCTGAGGATTTCCCTGGAGGGGATTAAAGGGGATGTGTGCCCTGATGGAGTTCAAGATCAGACAGAGAAAGAAAATGCCCTTTTTCTTATACAAAAACATCCTTAAACTCTCATTTCTGCTGCCCACATGGCTGTGTAGAAAGGTGCAGGAGACATGGCTGGGGCAGCCGCAGAGCGGGTTTCTAACCAGAGAGCGTGGTGTAAGCAGTCATTTAGGTGACCACAGTCTGTAGTTTGCATCAAGGGCTGTGTAATGGGAACGTTGCCAAACCAAAAGGCATGTCTTCCGATGGGCTCTTCCAAAACCCAGACTGAATTGTTACATTCCCTTGGTGATGAGACAAGTCCAGTGTTTTTCCCTCTGATCAAAGGCATGTTTGGGAGCGCTGTTCTCCAATATATACCCACCGCTGCTCATACTGAGTTTTGTACCAAGAGGATTCCAGCTGTGCAGGTCAGACTAGAGCTGGCAGGAGCTGGATGCTTGTGCTCTCAGCTCTGCTCCACCCATAAGCTTGGGGAAGGTGTCCCAGGTGAATGTGTTTTTGGACATCAAAAGCCATAACAAAGTCAAGATGAACTATAAAGTTCCTGGGAGTTTACAGCTTTCCCTGTAGTCTTAGCTAAGGAAAACTTTTTTTTTTTCCAAGTGCAAATTCAAGCTGAGACAACAATTAGCATCCTGTTTGTTTGTCATCTTGAAGGAAGAAAGGTCAAATATAGTCAGCTTGAGAACTACTTTGGCTTTCCCCCTTGAAGCATTTAATTAGATTTCTCATGTAATGTAAAAAGAGATAGTAGAGAGCTTGCTGAAATGACTTATCCATTTAAGACTTCTTTTTTCCCCCCTGTCTTTTTATTTCTTGCTGGCTTCATACCCCAATTTGTAATTTATCTGAAGAAGTGACAGATTTAAACACTTAGCCCTTCTTGCAGAGAATAGGCATGTGGTTTTTTTTTTTTTTTTTAATTTTTAGAAGGGAGGACTATAAATCAACATAATGTACAAATAAACTATTTCTGTATAAGGCAGTAAGAGGCACTTTAGAAAATATCCAGAATGAAAGTCCTACAACTTGTGCCTCTTTTCCCCCCACCCCAGAATACATACATAAGTGCTATATGCATAACTATTTGAAAACAGACAAATTATTTCTTGGGTTTTTTTTCTCAGTATTTTTTCACTTGTCTTTCCTGGTTTTGTTTGGATTTTCTCTCTCTCTCTTTTTTTCCCCCCTCTCCTCCCTGAGGACAGGATTGCAAGATAAGTGGAACTGTCCATGTTAGGCTGTGAACTTGGTTCATTGGTTTTCATACTGTGATGCAGTTGCAGGGAAGAGAGAGGCTGTGTGGATTGCTGGGTTACAGATCAGGATTGCTGCATGTCACAACAGCTGAAACAGCTTTCCCCTTCAGTCCTCTCCTGATTCATTGGAGTAACAGCTGGAAGGATGTTTCCCTTATTCTCTCTTCTGCAGTGTTGTTCCTCGTGCCTGCAAGAGGGAGAGCCACTGATTTTCTTTAAAATCCCAGTACAACTCCTTTCTGTGGCCACCCACAAGACTGAAGCTACCCTGTGGGTATTTTTTACCTGTGCAGATACTCACTCACTGTTTAAAGTGTGCATTAAAGTGCAGATATAACCTCCCCCCAAAAAAGAATTTAGAACAGCAGAGTGGATTTGTGGTATTACCTTGTCACAGTATTAAAACTGGAAATTTTCTGAAACTTCTTTCTCCTATGTGCTGTCCCATCCATTTTATCTCCCAGAAAGCTGAAGTTTGTAACCACTTCTAATCCAGGTCTTTTTGCTGTCAAAACTTTTACTAGTAATGCAAAGCCCCAGAGGGGATTAGCCAACCTGAACATTTCAAATTTTAAACTTCAGTAAATCTTGAGTTATAAGTAGTGAGAAAAAGCCTTTCTCAGTCATTTTCAAATCAACTTACTATCTGCCCTACCATACCTTCCTATCCTGCTCCTGCAGTAAAACTGCATTTTTTGGTTAATGTAGACTGAAAACCCTTTAAGGGAAAAACTGTGCTCATCCTTCCTCAGCAGGGAGAGGTAGCAGAGCCTGGAAAATGCCAGAACACAAGGATGATTTTTCAGTCTCTCCTGTGTGGAGAGACACTCCTGTGAATTCCACCCCTAACCAACGTCCTGCAGGCACTAATTGCACCTTGCTTTTAGGTTGGACATCTAAGCCTGATGTCTATAAAGAGAAAAGACTTGAAGGTCTCAGGTTTTACATAATAGAAGCCACTATTCAAAAGGCAATACCTTTCTGCAGAGGTATCAGGAGCCAGCAGATCTCCCTGTTTGTACCAAGAGGTACTTGGTGGCAAGTCAGTAAAACAAACAAACAAAAAAATTATGATGTTTTCATTTTGATTTGAGTACCCATGTCACATCTGTGAGGATGCAGAAACTTGTAGAACTGCTTGACTCTTTCCCAAAACCTTCCTCAAGAATGCAGCAGCACTCAGTCTCAGAAATTAAGACACAAAGCAAATGCCCATAGGCAGGAGTCTGTTAAAATGAAGAGAGAAGGATAGATTTACTGTCACACCTGAAAGAAAAAAAAAAAAAACAACAACCTCTTAGAACGCAGATAAGACAATTATAGGATTACTGCAGTCAAAATAGTCCTATGGAGTGGGGTTTTTTTTGTTGAGTTCTTTGGGGTTTATTCAGTGGTGGAAAGAGATCTATTTCTGCACCGCACATTTGTATTCATGCTGCTTAGACACACCATTAAAATAGCAATTCAAAAGTCAATATTATATTTAAATGTGAGACAGTTGAGATTTCAGTTATTTCTTAGCAAGAGGGCTCCAACTGAGAACATACCAATCTATAGTCTTGTAGGTGGAAATAGCCTGTAATGGACAATTATGAACCAAATAGTCAGAGCTATGTGGTGTCTATTTTATTTGTTTTTTTTTCAGAATTATTCAACATTTCAGAAACAACAACAAGAAAACCCGTTAATGGGTAACTGATTGCCATAAGCATTTTGTGTTTGGTACATTAATTTGCTGGGATTTTGTAAAAGGTGACTGTTCGGCTGATTGTGCTTTAATTTTCAATAAACTTCAGTAACTCATCAGGTTGATGATGAGGAAAAATCTGTCTGGACAGGGTAAAAAGTTGCTAGAGGAAGACCTGGATGATGAAGTCTCATTGATTTAGTTGTGGAATAAAGCACATGCATTTGTTACAGCAGCCCCTCACCTGGCTTTGATCCAGGTTTGTTTCTATTGCATCTGGTTGCAAGTGAGGGAATTAAGGAGTCTCACTTGAGCAGGAGCAAATTATTTTAGTTAACAGGTCTCTATTTCTTTAGAAGGAGTTTTGCATATTCAGAAAGATTTTTATTTATTCTAGAGTAAAACAGGGTGCCAAGCAGTTTCTCAACTCTATGTTAAAAAGTAAGGGCAAGGAGGTTGAGAAACAGTCTTACACCATCTTTGGTTGTCAGTGCAAATTAAAATGTGGAAATTACCAGTGCAAACTAAGAACCAAATTCAAATGTGGCAGATTGTTAGAGGCACAGCCATAATTTGCTCATGATATATTAAAAAACAGAAACACCTCAAGCTGAATTAGGTCGTGTTGATTGCCAGTTCCCTCCTGCATAAATGCCATTAGATGCCTAAAGTTATAAATTGCTTTAATAACTTTCAGAACTGATTGGTAATCACCCTGCAGTTAATGAAATAGGGAAAACACCTTGCGCTAAATTCATTGTCTTCATTTCCTCTCGAATAATTTCCAAGGTGTAGAGATAATTTTTGACAGATCCCAAGCTAGAAAGGTCAACTGTTAAGTTTCACTTAAAATCACATTTGTATCTTTTTCAGTGCACATAACTATATATCCAAGCCAGCTTTTCCATGCCCTGTTGTCCAGTGCAGCGTTGTGCAGTACACTCCATCATTTGGCTGCTTGTTAGTCCCGAGGAGATCTTTGCCTCTCAGTGGAAGTGGTGCTGAAGGTGCCAGAGTTGTTCTCGCTGTGTGTCCGTCCAGGCAGCTGGAGAAGCATGCTGTAAACCCCCGCAGCAGCGCACTTAAGGCCTTGTAAAAGCATGTGAGCTGAAGAATTGCAGTTCCGGATAGACTGGCTGGATGCAGTGGAGGGTTTTTTGTGTCCTACCAAAGTAGTAAGAGTTACAATAATTGGTCTCTGGAAAAGTCCCATAAAATTGTGTTGTCGTTTAAGGATAAAATTAGTGGCTGCCAGTTAATGATGCAGTAATTATATGCATGGCACTGAGCTGAGTGCAACATTTTACCTCTTGCTAGATTTCAGAGACATTAACATCCCTTAACAAACATCTGAAGGTAATTTCAGAAGGTGGGGGGGATTACAGAAAAGAGCACAGCAGTGTTTTATAGTTGAGATTGCCTATGTATTAGACAGCTCTGACAGAGCGTGTAATTAATTTTTTAAGTGTTTATATTAAAGAATAAATAACTAGTAATACATATGGCACATTATAAGTGTTTCAAGTGTGCTATAGTTAGGCTAGATGTTAGGTTATGGCTTTGTTGTGGTTTTTAGCAGAATCAGCATGGATAAAATTGGCCATTTAGGGTCAGGTTTTCTCAAGTACGTTTAGCACACACTTAAGAGTATAAGTACTGTGGCCTT
Source organism: Cisticola juncidis (assembly GCA_013400215.1). Classification (NCBI taxonomy): domain Eukaryota; kingdom Metazoa; phylum Chordata; class Aves; order Passeriformes; family Cisticolidae; genus Cisticola; species Cisticola juncidis. The sequence goes on from VXBR01011069.1 coordinate 775,007, forward strand.
GTTTTGGAAAAGTCTTCACAGCCAGGCTGTGTATCAGCAAAATTCAAGAGTCTGGTGGTGGCTTCTGCCATCCTTGAGGTCCTCAAAAAGAAGTAATCTGATTTCTCCAGCAGTCTCGGCTGACAGTGAGTATCTAAATGTGTGCGGAGTGCTTTTGAAACTCTGGTCCTTAGCTTTTTATATGATCTATAATTTTATACACAGTACATCTAAAGAAGAATATGTATGATTCATATACACATACAGGAACAACACAGAGGGATCATTTTAATATAAATCCCAGTGCTGTTTGTTATGTTCTGAAATACTGCATAGAATAATTCAAATATTTATAGATGGTAGTTCAGCTTGTGCTTTGCTTGCAGCATTTGCCTTTTTTCATGTCTCAGTTGAACTGTTCTTCCTTCCTTCCTTTGCAAGGTAAACATTGCCAATGCCCAGCACAGTCCTTCTACTTCTTCCTCTGGAAACTCAAACGTGAAAAAACACCCCTTGGATTCTGGGTCCCATTTTCCGCCCTGGTCACTGGAGCTGTACCAAGGAACAGAGCTGCATTTCTTTGCCACGTGCTCCATAAGGAACCAGGGACTTTGCTCTGCTTTCTGTGGAGTGGGCCCTTTTGGGGCTTCTAAAGCAGAGGAGTTTGTGTAACAGCTCCTTGTATATAGAGTAAGTTAGGACTGTGCCAGATGTGAAGTGATGATTAGAAGGGTATTAACATCTGCATTTTCATGCTGACCACACACAGTGTCTTGGCCTGGCAGTCCCACCCTGGGGGGTTCCTCCTAAGCAGCTTCTTTGCACTGTTAAACAAAAAGGGTTTTTCTTCCTTACCAGGAAAACCCCAAGGTGCCCCAAGAACCGCTTAGGTTTGAGATGTTCCTGGAAAGAAGGTTTGATATAATTACCCATACAGATTTGCGTCTGTCATCAGCACTGGAGGGTAGTTAATCTGAATGTATGAAGTTGCCTGTTCAGGAAGTTGCACATTTTGCATGTTTCTCCTTTTGCTCATGCTTTAATTCTTCACTGCCTGGCTGGGAGACAGAGAAGCAGTAAAGTGTCAACATTGAGAAGTGTGGTATAATATTAAAATGCTCTAGTTTCCATTGAACAGATGATGGTAAGAAGTTATTTTAATGCATTTGTTGAGAATTGTGCTTTCAAAGACTCTTTAAATTATTGCAGACTGTGCTGGGATATGTATGGGAAACTGCCATTTTAATTAGGAAGATACACTTGGAAATGAAAAGTCATTTTTTAAATGTAATTTCCTTTGTGAGTATTTTACTGACCACTTGAATTTATTTACCTCACAGACCTAGCGATAAAGTAGGTATTTATGGGTTGGTTTTTAATTAGAAATAATGGCTGGTAGAATTAAAGTGATTAATCATCCATATAGGCTATGGTAGTCCTAGTGAAAGACAGTTGTATTGACAGTTTAGAGAGTGATCTAATGGCGCGTTTTGTCCTTAAACAACACCACCACCAACGCAGTCACCTTTTGGCATGAAAGAGGAGAAACTAGGCTGTCCCACTTAGTGAACTTCACATGGGCATCACTGAAGAAATTCTTCACAAGGTTGGGGTTTTGGCCTTCTAGGTGTCACTGACATCCAAATAAGAGTAATTAAAAGAGTAATCCGGTGACATGGCTTTATTTTTCCCTACAAATGGTATGGAGGCGGTGGACCAGGGATGACAAATTTAGGGAGAGAGTGCTCACAACAGCAGGCGTGCTGCTGAAACACTTGGGCAGATGCAAGTGAGTATTGTTTCAGGAAGGATCAGAGATTTTCTATCAGCCTTTTCTTTCTTGGTTGAGAAGCATGGGGACAGAAATGACAAGAAACCCAATTCAACAGCTTTAATGGCCTCAGCAAAAAGAGGGTAAGAGTTTGGGGAGTGTAGCACAGGGAGAGTTGTGCATGTAATGCTAGTTAGCTTTATGGAATCATACATTTCCTTTTACCCCCTCTGCCCGAGGAGGTTTCTACTCCATATTTCAAAATGCAGTGTGTAAGAAACAAGAGCCAGTGTGGGGTGTGGTGTATATTTTAGCTTGGATGAAAAGACAGCGAGTGCATATAATTTTCTGGGAAGTAATGAAGTGTCATGAAAAGTGCATGAAATGAATGCGTTTTTATGTACTCATTTTTGAAATCAAGTTAGGGATAATTTTGCCTTTTTGTAAAAGGGTCTTTGCAGAAGTCTGCATGCATGTGTGAGCTGTGTGACGGCTGCTACCTGTTTTTCACTGTGAAGTTATGCTAATTATCTTTGCCAGAATCAAGGCACTTTCTCCCTTTTGAGTATCCATAGGAACTCACTGGGGATGAAAAAGCCTCACATTTTGATTCCCAACTTTTGTTTCCCTAGTCAAAAATAAAGATATAATGGACAAGAAGAAGCAATTTCATTTAGTCTTCTCATCACAGCAGGTTTTATTATTTGCTTGAATCTCACTGCATTTTATTAAATTATACTTCTGTTTGAGTTTGCAGCATTGCTTTTCAAGGACAGCCCACTGCAGCCCATTTTGTAATAATATGTTTTCATATAAGCTTAGTGTTCACTAAGTGAGCTTGAAATTTCTCCCTGGTCTGCCTAATTTCTGAATTCGGTGCAGAAACCAAATCACCGCCTGCCAGTTTATTGCCCCTTGCCCCATCCTGCAGATTGGAGCCTGTCCTTGCTAATGTAGGCAAAACAGAGGCCGGGCTCCATCACATTGCTGGCTGGTTTTCTTAACAAAACAGGCTTTGCAAAAGCTGCTTAAATTCAATTTGCATTTGTAAAATAAAAACACAGCACAGCGTGGTCCGTAGGGAGATTTTTCATGCTATGCAGGTATATTTCCAGAAGAGGTAATCAAATATTCTGGTGCCGTACACACATGGTTTCTGGTTTAGCTGCGGTCCTTTTGTTTTGTTTGGGATGAAAGTAAATGACTGTTGTTGCTTTCCCATTGAAGAAATCCATTCACAGGACAACAGACATGTAAGCGGCTCTGAAAGTGCTGTTTATAGACTTGAAAACCGGCTGAAAGGCAGCTCTGTCATCCTCTAAAACTTCACATGGTGGTTCATGTGTATGGCCAAAGCGCCTTCATCTCTGAGGGAGACCTGTGGTAGCTGACGCTGAGCCCCAGGCAAGTGTGAGAGAGCTGCACCATCACTGGTGAGATGAAAAGACATTTACTTTGTATTTGTCATTTTACTGTTTGCTTGTCAGAGCAGACCTGCTTTGTGAATAGTTCCAGGCATCAGGGGGAACATACAAAAACTGGTGAGATAATTCAGGAGACTCGAAAAAAAAGTCTCTGGGTCCATATAGGGTACAACTTGATGCTTATAATGTTGGTCAGGTATTACATATTAATGTATAAGTCATATTTATGCTTTTTTTTTCCTACCTGATGTTGACTGTTTCTGCCTGTTATGTTTTCCTACTGATTGTGGGTTGAGAACTTTAGAAACCTTCATAGAAACCTTCTCAGGAAGAACTTGCTGGCTCTTCTTTCTGCAAAGGGGCTTCTTTTAAACAAGACATCTTGCATAGTCATTTGAAGTAAGAGACCCCTCATTCCTAATTGTGCAGTGCTGCTTATATCTTTCCCCAGAGCACTCTGAACCCAGTGTTTAGGTGGCCACTGATTTGAGTGGAGGTGAAGGGCAGGTTTTGGTGTATCCTAGCTGCTCATGCAGCCACATTGGTCTGAGTGTCCTCACAAGCCATTTTCTTTTCAAAGGTCTTTAAAAAAAATCTGCGACCAAGACTTAATTTATGCATTAGACAGAGACGTTGTTTGATAGTTTACAGCCAGCGTGTATGAAGTAAGCATGGCTTTCATTAAAGAGGAGACATGTATTTTAGCTCAGCTAAGGAATGGGGAAACATGGGCCATAAAGACAATATTGTAATGGAGTCTCCGTTTTTAATGCCAAACTCTGTGCTGCATTTCGGAAAAGCCTGGAGTTGTGGGGGCTGAGCTGATCAGAGCTCAGCATGATTTTTTTCCCTTGCCTTATAACCCTTGTTAACTTTTCAACTTGTCAAGTACATGGTGGTTTATGAAATTTTAAAGCTAACAGTATGCTGCGTGGGGATGTCAGCGATACGCTAGACTTTTGAGTGCATCCTGAGATGAATAAATCATGAAGTCACAGAAAGTTGCAATTAAAGAACCCAAACCTGGATGCTTGAAATATTAGATCTGGGTTTGAGTAACTTTAAGCAATAATCATGGCTGGAAGAAGTCTACAGTTGAATTGTAGATCAGCAATAGGAAAAAGGAAAAAGGTGTCTGTGAAATATCTGTCTCTTCCAGGGCATCAGACTGATATTTACTGACCTTAAGTGGAATTATTATTGAAGGGGTAGATTCCCTTCAGCTCTAACAGGTAGCTATGATCCTGCCTCAATGGAGATGGAAATTGCGTGGCCTGGTTTCCTCCTGGCCCTGCTTCTTTATAAATTAAGGTAATCCTTCGTTTGATGTTTACTTAGTCAATGACCTTCCTGTATTTTGCAGAGTCTCTGTAAAGATGCTGCAGGTTATATTCATTTTTGCTAGAATCCACTATGGCTTTAGCTGCTGTACTGTGACTGTGGGTCAGGCAAGGGTTGCATTAACATTTCATCCTATCCCCAGCTCCCCAGTCGCCTTTGAGGTATTTCTGATTTTCCACAGACTTGAGATGAGCAACCGATGTGTCTCATGCTTGCATTGCTTCTTATTTTAGCTTTTCCCTTAAAAAAGTGTGGAAAAAAATTTGTCATTACATCTGTGTGTTTCAAGAGGGTCTCCGTGGGAACCGTGCATTGTCCGATCAGTAGGGACACCCGGTGAGTCATGTCTTTGACTCCACATCCATGAGTAACCTCCCTGACTTCAACAGGATTACCCAGGTGTTTAAAATAAAACTGTGTTGTAGAGGTCTGTTGAATTATAGGACCAGAAAGATTGGTTGTGTGGCTAGTCACTGAGATTTTCTTTTATTTTCTCATTTTATGACTTTGAAAAGTCAATAAAAAATAATGCAAACCACATGCATGATTAAGGCAGGGGCTTAGCTGCTGCTGTGCCGGGAAGTTCACAGTTAGGGTTTCTGGAGGAGCTCTCTCATAGGTTTTATTCCTTAACCTGTTTTCACTATTAAAAAATGTGTATTATGTGCCCTCATATAAGGACTGATAGCATCCCAGTCAAGGCAATTTTTAACTAAAAGCAAATCTGTCTGGTCAGTCCAACTGGTTCAGGTGGATGCACCACTTGGCCTTGGTTTTGTGTGCTTTTGTTTTTCTCTCCTCAGTTTCTTGGTATTACCCTTATTGCTGCGGTTTCCAAACAGCTTCCAGCGGTGCACATCTGTCCATGCACTTTCATCTGCTCCCCAGGGAAAGATGGATGTGGAGTTGAATGTTTTGGTTGTGATTGTTTACATAGCCGTGCACGCACTTATGCTGGTGATGTATATGTATGCACTGTGCTAGAAAAGGCAAGTAGTGCAGAATTACCTTTACACCCCAGGCCAAAGGTTTGTCCACCCTGAGCCAGTTGTTTGCCTACAAACCACTGCCCCCTCTGTGAGCAGACCTGACCCAACTGCTAATTTACACACCCGCACCACTCTGACCTGGGTGATCTCTATGGCCAGAAGGGCATTGAGGGCCTCTTCAGTAACAGCTAAGTATATATAGAGCTTGACTGGAACATTTTTTGAAATTTTTTGCAGGCTGAAAAAGGTTAAAAATCACTGTGTGACCTGTGTGTATATAGAGTCCCAAATGTATTCATCCTCAAGTCCTCCTTCCTTCCAGGCTGTCTTCTGTTCCTGACTGCCTTGTGGTGCTGTGAGTGTCCTGCCACCAGCCGTCCCCTTCCAGAGGCTAACGGGGTCCATCTGTAAGAGTTTGTATGGGAAACATTAATATGGGGAAAAGGTATTTGGAAACAAAACCACAAAGCATATGGATTTCATCTTAATTTCTGAAAATTGATTTTAGATTTTACTTTCCCTCCTCTGAAACATTTTTAAAATTATATAGATATATTAACCTGCTAGTAGAACTTACTTCAGTGAAACTGGCAGTTTTTCTCAAGGCAGGAAGCTTATGCAACTGTAAGATAATGTAGAACTCACACATGTTTTATTTTTAATTTAAAAAGAGAAAAGCTGTGGAAACATATTGTTAAAATTTGAGGATGCTGGTGACATGAGATGTATGTATGTCTTAAATGGACGTCAGCTGGAAACAAAGAAGAAATTTGTTTTTTATTGGTTCCTGTCAACAGTGCAGTGGCAAACATAAAGACCATGGTAGGGATGTAGGAATAGTTCTCTTTCACACACGGGACATATAGGACAGGGAGTGGAGGGCCTAGATTCACATCTCTTCTTCCATAGTCTTTTACTTCCGTTAATAGTCTGCCTGAGCTGGTTTCACTGAGATGTTCCTTAAAGTGAAATAATTTGAATATGCAGTCATTCTGCCCCTGTCTCTCCCTCTCCTCCCTGGGTTTGCAGTAATTGCATCCTGGTTCATATTAACTCGGCATGCTAATTGTTAGTTTTAAGAAATAAGAGGCTTGCCAAGATGCAGAAGAATTAAAGTGATTGCCCTTTTGTCTGCAGAAACAGTGGAAGCTAATAATTATTACTCTTATATTTTTGTTGTGAGAACTTCTCTCTCCTGTTCTCAGTTTTGCAGACCTATGTTTTTCCTTTGACAAAAAGTGATCTGATTTGATGTACATAGGCAGTACTTCAGAATCCATCACTCACAGCCACAGCCTTCCCAGCCTACTGTATATTAATAAGCAGATATGTCATCCTACAGACTGCTCAATAATAGATCTTTTTAAGAACTACTTTTCCTCTGTGTAGTTCAGATACTCCAGAACTAGAATTTAAGCACTGCTTTCATTTTATATAGAGATATCAGGAGATACTCAGCTTAATGTAGAGTTGTATATTTGCATTTGCAGAACATTTTGTCTTCCTTTATTCTCTTTGCAGACACAAGGCTTGCAATGCCAAATAGCTCATCAAGATATACAGTGTGGAGAGAGAAAATAATCTTAGTGTCTAACTGTCTGTGAGGGGTTTTTTTTCCTTTTTTTTTTTTTTTTTTTCTTTCCCAAAATTATTTCCTTACATTGCTTTCACAGGAGCCTGAGGAACTCAGAAGTACATAAAACCAGTTTTCCTCTGCCTGGGATGCTTGCTCCGTAAGGATCCAGGGATGCTGCCCTAGCTTAAGCAGCACTTTGGTCTCCTGGGCTCACTTCTGCAAACAGCCCTGTGACTTTGCTTTGCTGTCATGCAAAACACCTTGTCGAGGGGTTTCTTCTCTCCATGCTGGTCAGAACTCTGTGGATTTTGATGAAAGCCAGAAATCTCCCTGTTTTCTATTAATTTGGGCTCCTCCTGCCTTCTCCCGAAAATAAACAGGGCAGGAGGTGAGCCAGCTGGGAGAGAGCAAGGATATAAAACTGTATTGGAAGAGAGCTGCTAGGAATGCCAACCAGCTCTCCTCAAGGTTTTCCCCTGGATTCTCAATGATTTTAAGGGAAATCAGGCTTTCTAGGACTCTTGCAATATTGCCATGTAGAGATAGGAAGGAGCAAATTGAAGTAACACATAAGGCATGCTGACGACCACAAAGGTGCCGTAAAACAAACAGCAGGGCATGTTATTGTTATTATTCAAATATTATCCGGTTCCTGTAACATCTGGGCAGCCCAGACGTGGATCCCAACCAGATGTGCTCTGTGCTTTATGACTGCAGAGCAGAGAGGGACAGCTGCCCCAGAGCCCCCTCATTGCAAGGCGTCACAGATGGGGTGTGGGGAGGCTGTGGGCCAGGGATCTACATCAGTGATCTACATGTCAGCTTCAGAATGCCAGAAGGCAGAGTCTATTTAAAAACCCACCAAATAAATGCAAGTGGAGATGCATGTGTTGATTTTAATGATGCTCACAAGGCCAGGAGAAGTGTTTTGAAAACAGATGTGGGGTCTATCATTGACACTGCAGCAAGGGGAGGGGTTTAGGGAAGGACAAGAGAGAGTTTTCCAGCAATGAAGGTGTCTCTTCTGTGCATGCCGGTGTAAGAGAAAACATGTTTCTTTGGTTTTCAAATATACAAGTTCAGGGGAAGAGGTGCCATGGCTGAGTAGAAGTACATCTTGGTAGCAGTAGAGGTGATGTTCAAATTGGAGGTAAGCCATGAAAAAACACTGGAGCTAAAAGCCCAATGTTTATTCTGGATGTGTGAAACAGAGGTAACCGCATAAGAGAAACATGCAAGTGGGATGTGGTCAGAGAAACAAGGTGCAGAAAGGATCTTCATGACAGCGTTTTGAAAGAAAACAAATGTGTCAAGATGATTTTCTGCAAGGCTGCAAGAGAGGATGTTGCAGTAACCAAAACGTGAGTCCTTGGAAAGGAAGGGATAAAATGTTCTGTGGAGCTCCATAACAAAGCCCTTCTTGGGTATAGCACATAAAATGTGTGTATGCAAAGCATAGCCTTAGGAAACCTGGTGCTCCCTGGCTTTTGGTGAGCTTAAATAACCTGCTGGTACCATGCTTAATGCAGAATCACAGCAGGGTGTAAGCAGGACCACAGTGAGGAGGCTACCAGTGTCCCTGGGGAGTAGAAGGGGGGAGATAAAATGGGAGCAGGAAGAAGCAGGGAGGGGAAGAAAAGGTCGTCTTGGCTGCTTTTTGCATACTGATAAATATTTTGCTAATAAAAACTTCCTGGAAGGAGGAAGAGCTGCATGGCCAGGCTTCCCAGCACAGAGCAATGCAACACCACTTGGAGCTGCAGGGAGCCTGGTTTTCTGAGTTGGGTTATGGCACTCAAGCTGATTTTAACATGAGATTTCGTGTGCAGTGTGTCATAGTTCCTGTTCTGTTTAATCTTGTTGGTTTTTTTCCTGGTAAACATTAGCTTTTATTATTTTGTTTTTACTTGCTTCTACTAATTAGTCACCTATCCATTTTCAAGTATTGTCCAATAGACAAATTTTACGTGGCTTTCCCTAGGCAGCAGTTTGAATGGCACCTGTTCTTCTGTCCAGCTGCCAATGTCCACAAATCACAAAAAAAGCCCCAATTTATCTTTCTACCTTTCTTTCAAAGATGATTGAAAAGAGTCTCTGGATTCAGAGGCACAGAAGAGGGAGTGAAGGCAATTAAAAGATACCCCAAAAAGAGTGGTTGCATTGCTCTCTCTTCCTTAGGAAAAATGGAAAAAAAGGTTGCACTCCAAAATGTAGGGGAGCTAGAGAAAAAGTGCCTTTTTTTTTTTTTAACAAACTTTACCATTGCTGTAGGGCTGGCTGGTTTTTGTAGGTTTTCATTGGGGACGGTTGGGGTTTTTCCCCCCCAAATTTGATTTAAATCTGGTGAAACTTCTGCTGAACTTTCAATGCAATCAGTTTGCTTACGCAGTCATTATATTTGTAATCTGATGGATTTTAAAGCCAAAGGAGTGCTGCTTGCCTTCTGCAAGTCAAAGGAAACTCTCTTGCAGTTGCGAGGGAGGCACGGGAAACACCTGGCTTGGTGCAGAGCTTTGGTGGTGGAAAGACTCCTTAAAAAGTCTTAATTGATTCTAAAAATTAAGCCATTATGTAAATGTTTGTAATTCTGGGCTGCTCTGAGAAGTTTCCTTAGCAGGAATACAAGAGCAGGAATTAATTTTACTTACGTGTAATGAAGAGCGGATGGGTGCTGAGGAAAGGCTGCAAAGAGAACGAGGGAAAGGGATACTTGTTCCCCTTTACCAGCTCTGTTCATGAAGTGCCATTTCACAGGGATTAGCTTCCTATTTGTTTTTATTTTATGGGGGGAGGATATCTGTGAATATATGGCATAAGATTACGCTTTATTGTCTGCCATGAATCCCCCGTAAGGGTAGGACAATGTGGAAATGTGCAGCCAATGTTGCATTACAGGGATGCATTAGGGGTCTCTGTCTCCACCAGTAATGACCAATTAACGACCACTGAGATAAGCAAATGAGAAGTCAGGGCTACTTAGAGCTTTAACTCATTATTTCCTGACCACCCACAGACAAAGAGGCCAATATTAGTATAGTTTTATTTAATGTGTACTTTAGATGAGTATGGGACTCACTTCATGGTCCAGCAGGAGGCTGCCTGTGATACTCTTTATGAAATGACATAATTGGGAGAAAATCCCAGATCTGTCTGGTGGCAGGAAGAAGTTTGTTCAATTGCTGTTCAGCTGGGATAGGCTGGTAGGATTTCCAGGAGTACATGGCAGAAGCTTTCATGTTGATGCACTTCAGGTCAATGGAAGTGAAATTTCAGGCATACCTCCTGTGCAAAGTGAGTTACAGAACATCATGTATGCCCTCTCACAGAGTGAAGTTCACCACTGTAAACCTCCAGGAGTTTTGCTGGGCCAGCTCAGTGAGAAAAACAAAGAAATAGACAAGGTGGTGACAAAAGAGATGTACCCTCATGTCTGTTGTACATCAGATTTTCAAAGCCACAGTGAAATAAGGAATGCTCATTTATTTCAGTAATTAAGCTGAGAAGCAGGGACTTAAGGTGAAATCTTGGCTCTACTTGAAGGTGGGGATACTTCATCATTTATGTGTCTCTAAGATATACACTGTACTCCCTACCCTGAGTTTTATTGGTTTCACTGGGCACCTGGTCTTATCTCAAAGCTGTATGTTTAATGACTGGTACTAATAAAAGTTATTGACCAATCAGGATTGCAGAAAAGGCTTGGAATAAGCAAAGCAGGCAGAGAAATCTCAAAAGAGTGAATACAACTGGTTGGACAGGCAGTGAAGGTACAAGGGTGGAGAACTCCACATGCCAGTCCAAATGCCACTAAAACCTGTTGCCTTGTCCAATAGTGAGAAATGCCCCAACCAGCACTTGTGGGTGGGACCTTCAGCAGCAAAAACACAAGTGAGGGGGAATATGAGAATGCTCTTCTGGCTGCTGGGACTGGACTGTTGACACCCAGATACAGAAGTTGTACTACCAGGCATCTTTCCCGACCTGCTGCTGTTATATTTCTGTTGACAGCAGTGGTTGCTGCCACTGGGAGCCTTCAGCATCTTCAAGCAGAGTGCGTCCTTGGTTTTGGGAAAAAAAAAAAATGGTCCTGTTTTTATTGCTTCATCCTGCACAGCCTCACACAATGTGACAGTGTGATCCCTCCAGGTTTTATAATATGGGCTCCCTTTGCCAGGGCTTAGGGGTGTTATGTTAGAGTGGTGTTATGAATAAGCTCCTCTGTGTGGCTGCTGGGCAGAAGGGTAAGAAAGTTTAGAGGAATGTCCCTTTGTATTGCCCAGGCATCAAGTACAAGTGCTTTGTAATAACAGAAAGAAACAGGCAGGGGAGCCCTTGTAAATACATTTAAAAGAGGCCGTGGAGGTGATACAGATGCAGGTTTATATCTGTGGCTTTGGGAGGGAAAGACAATTTGGTGTTTCCATGCATGCCCCTCACTGCTGCTTTTGTTCCTGTGTCCTGGAAGCCTTGCTTTGGTGCCACACCTTCAGGGAAAGAGTGGGGAAGTTTTACTACTCATCAATGCTGAGTTTGGGCTCCCAGCTGTACCTTGAGGCATTATTGCTCTCAGCTGTGCCTGGGGAGAAGGTATTTAGCTCTTCTCGTTGGAAGTGCCTCCCATGTTGGGTGCTGGAGGGGATTTTGTTTTGCAGCAGCTTGTTGGCGTGCTCCTGCTTGGTCACAGTGAGAGGAGGCTGCTGGAGGTGTTGGTGAGTGAGTCAGGGGTTTGGTGGTTGATAATTCTTATCAGCAGAAAGAGTAATGGGCTTTTTCAGGGTTGGTTTTGTGAGGTCTTTGAGGCTTCCTTGATCAACAGAAATGGCATTAAATTCAAATTAAATTGATGTGTTTGCAATAAGGCGCTGAGTTCATGTCCACTGGCTGCATCTCTAGAATGGAGTGCAGTGGTTCCTTCTGATCCTTTCCACTCCCTGATGCTGTTACTACTCCTCCTTTTGCCTAAAACACAGGTAATGCCTTACACAGTGTTACAAAAGCTTAATTTTTGTCTCAGGTATTCAACCCAATATGAAGCTAAGCTCAAACTTTAAATGTTTTTAAATGTGAATTAATAGCTCTTAAAATCAATGTTCCTGGTGGTGGCAACATTTCTCAGCCAGACGTGAAAAGGAGAAGTGAAAGATCAAGTTATTTGTGTTATTTGAAGCCTCATAGTATTGCTCTTTGAAAGGGTTTATGGTGTTCTGGTTGCTCAGGGAAAAGCAGAGGCAGGACTCAAAGAGGCTGTGGGGAGCTCGGTGTGTCTCTGAAACCCTTCATTATTATGCAGTGCAAGTGGCTGTTGGCACAAGAACAAATTCCACTGTAAATTATGTGTGATTTACATGAGAAGCTCATTAATTCTCTAACACCGGATTTAGATTGTTTCATTTGTAAAGGGTGTCATTTTAAACACCGCTCAAACATATTTCCTTCTATCTGCTGACTCAGAGTGTGTGCTGGGAGATGATAAACAATAAAGTGTGTATGTGTTCATAAATACATGCACACAGACACACAGTAGAAAATGGAATCAATTATAAGGTATGCTTTGTGTTTAGCAGTGCTGCCTGTGATACACAGATTGGCTGCCTATTTTATAATTTTGCCTGCCTCAATGCTGGTGTGCTGTGGACCTTGCGGGGTATTTTGTTTTGCATTTATTGGTGGATAGTTAATCCCTTTTAATTTTGATTTTTAGTATTAAACTTGTATCCTAATGCTTATTCTCTGCTGCTGTGGCCCTTATTTTAAGGGCTTCCCCATTCTCTGCACAAGCCTCTGCCCTGGCTTTGGGAGCAGCAAGACTCAGCATGAATGAGCAGTGTAGTTCTGTGGGATAAGCAATAAGCAGAGTGTCGTTTTTTTCTTTTTTGTTGTACGTTCCTGTTTTTTCTCAGCTCTACTATAACTCAGAAGTTTGGCAAAAATAATAGTCAGGAGGCAAAAAAAAAAAAAAATCCCTCGATGGAAATAGTCTTTTGGAGGGGGCTTTGCCTCTTGCTCCAGGACAGACACAGCTGATAGGCACACCAGGAGTGTCTGTGGTTGCAGCTCATATGTTGAGGCAATGTAGTCCATAGTGTCATTTAATGCTTTTGCATTAAGCAGCATGACCTTTCTACATTAGCTGAAAGAATTATATGCTCATTTTCAGCTTGCACTTATTGTTTTAATCCAGCATCTGGAGCTATGTGTTCCCTGATATAGGGCTGATGTCGAAACTTGGATGATGGTGTAAGTGTTTTATCATACATTCATGTGCTGTTCAGGTTTAAGTTGCAGCTTATAATTATTTTAAATGGCCAGTTGCTCTTTAGAAAATCTTAAGCTTGATGCAAACAATAAACACAGGACAAGCTGCCAGACTCACCTTTGAAGTCTCGCTGGCCTAAGGAAACTGTTCCTTGACATCTCATTACTTTCCTTCTCTTATTAGAAACAAATGTGGATTTCCTACATGTAGATTAAATATGGCCTGAATTAAGAAAGCAGAGTTAGGTAGCAGCAAAAGAGAAATTATGCCATGCTCTGCTGCGGTTTTGTTTATCAGGACATAAGTCTGAATTTATTATTTTTTATGACTTGTAAGTTAGTGCAAGGGAAGAAAAAGAAGCAGTCATTTTTTTCCTACGACAATCAGTCTACTGTTTCATATGCATTTAAACAATTTTGCCACAGGGAAAAGAAAAACATGCCTGTCTTAAGTAACCTAAACATCCATGGTGGTTGTTCTTCTGCACGTAGCAGGGCTTTCCTTGCTCAGGGAGAATTTTTTTCTGTTACGTGGAGAAAGTGATTTTGACTCAGAAGGTATGAGAAAATGTAGGCAGGGATTCAGTGGAGGAGGAGGGAAATCCTGTAGCTGTTGTGCTTGTGAACAGCATATTTCAGACCTTCCCTGGCCTTTTTTTTGGGCCCCAGGCTGAAGTTTTATGTCATGACCTGTCTGCACCACTTGCTAGGAGTGGATAAACATCTTTTTGAAAATAAGAGTACTGACAAGTTTTTTTTTCCTCCAACAAAACTGTTTGCATTCAAGCTCCTGAGCTAACATTTAAGAGATGGAGGGGTGGGGGGAACCAAACCAAGAAACATTGTGCTATTTTCATTTGTCTTCAACAACTTCTCACAGAGTAGCACGGGAACAACATTTTGTTTAGTGTTACAGGAGCTGCAAAGCTGGTAGCTGTGCTTTGCCCCTCTCCCCACACTTGCTCTGTTATGAACTGGAGATGTGTTGGGAAGGAAGTAGGATGAGATATACATGGTTATGGGCTGCAAACAGACAGAAATCTTATACCCAAAGCCAGCATGTGGCAGAATGGGTCACTCTTCAGGTGCTGCCACCCTGTATACTCTCTATATATAAGCCACTGAGTGTAAACCTTGTGTTGGCCTGATGGATTTTTCTGTAGTGCTTTTCTTTTGAAAATCCAGTGCTTCTGCAGTCATAGGATAGGTTCTTCCTAGCTTGGTGTTGCTTTAGCTTGGCTAAACTTTAGGTCTGGAAAAGCATTTGAAAATATTTTATAGAAATTTTTTTTTTTTTNCAGTTCTGTTAAAACTGTCCTAAAATATTTTACCCTCACACTGCATTTGTAATTCAACCAGCTGTTCTCTTATAGACTGAGAAGGAGACCCGTGCCTGGTGCAAATTTGTGCAAGTATTATCAGAAAAAAAATTATTACAGGAGCAGTGCCAGATGACACCAGCTGTTAATGGCATTCATTAAGCATCATGTTCTAACACAATGTTGTTTTCCAGTGCAAATGAGCCCTCAATGAACTCTCCCTTTCCTTCCCCAAACCCATCATGCAATATACTGCCATTAGTAGAATATTTTAATTCTTTGTAGATTTTCATAAAAAGGGTTTTTGTTGTTGAAAATGTAAGCAGAGCACCCAGTACTTATTTATGTGCGAGGCTAAAGGTGAGATTCTCTTGGTTATGAACAGTTTCCATCTTGAAAAATATATAGCTTTAGGTAGGTAAGATGGACAAAAGGTGAGAGAAAAGAATTACCCTTATTTGACAGGTCTACTGAGACATAAAGGGAAAGCAAAGATCCCTAGTTTAGTAGACTTACAAGTATACAGTGTAATCCCATTTGGAGAAACACAGTGGAATACAGGAGTGAAACTTACCTTGTTTCTCTAAGGGAAAGCTCCAAGAACATTCTTTAGCTTATGTTCCTGGTGCATAAGAGTCCAGGCCAAGTATTTCCAGAAACAAAATGAAACATTGTGCCAGCAAGCTACTCTATATGCATGTATATGTTCATATACACACAGGTATAAAAGTGTTACCACATCTCTTCTAGATGAGGATGTTTGGGTTTGGTTTCTGCATGATACTGTTTGTACCAACGTGTATGTAGGTAATTTTGTTTCCAGCCAAAGCACTGAGGAAAACCAGTAGTTAATGCCGTACAAAGTGGAACGAGGCAAGCACGTCACCTGTAATATGACAAGGTATTAACTTCTTAAGTCAGAGAAATTTAACTGGACAGCCTGGACTTTTAATCTGACTTCTGACTGCTGTGTCAAATAAATTTCAGCTAAACGAGGCAAATGTTTATAATTAATTCAGAGTAGGTTGATTTTTGCACATTAAGCAAATTGGTATCTTGTCTTAGGCTCTGAAACAGAGAAGCAACTCAGCATGAGTCTGTGTGTGATTTATTTAACAAGAGACCAGCTTAGGGACTCCTGAAGTCATGCTTGGAGTTGAGCTGGTGCCCAGCATTCATGCACTCTGGTATTATGTCTCTCAAATGACAGCTTCATGGTGAGGCAAACTCAGAAATTCACAGATGAAACTCAAAGTTTATGAGCCTGTCTCTTCTTCTTGGGGTGGTTTGGTGCTGGCATAACTCTAATGACATCAGGCACTTAAGGAGTGATGCTGCTGTAATAAAGACCTGGAGACTTATAGTGTTTGCAATACCATTTCTCATCCAGTCTTTGTCTGCTGCTAAAAGCTCCCCATTTGATTCTGGTCACCCTTTTCACAGCTGAACACACATTCGTGGACCAACAACAGTTTCTGGCTTTGGTGCTCAGGATCCCAATTTATTTTTCCACCCAAGCAGGAGCCAAACCTAGGTTGGCTCAGTTTCTGAGGTCAGACAAAATCTGGTTTATGGCCGTGGGTAAGAGCTCTAACAGTGGTAATGTTAATTCATAAAATGAACAATCAGTATTTTTAAAGGCCAGGGGAAGCTTAATGCATCACAGGACATTGTTGTCTTTTCAGTGGTGCTATATACAGTTCTGTGTAGCTTATGCTGTTTCTTGCCTTATCTTCATTTATCTTCACTGAACTGTGGCCACTGAAAGTGCCACCTTCTTGCTGGACTCTCTCCTGCAGTTTGTGTCTGGTCTGCCCACGCAGAACAGGTTAATGTTTTATTTCT
Organism: Cisticola juncidis; assembly: GCA_013400215.1. Classification (NCBI taxonomy): domain Eukaryota; kingdom Metazoa; phylum Chordata; class Aves; order Passeriformes; family Cisticolidae; genus Cisticola; species Cisticola juncidis. The sequence goes on from VXBR01011069.1 coordinate 791,506, forward strand.
GAGTTAATGTGTATTTTTAATATTGTTTCTCTTAGGGGCTTTCCTAGTGAATTATAAGAAACCTGTGTTTGTCTGTAAAGCCTGGTCCCCTTGAATTTGAGAGAATGGTTATGGAGGAAACACGTTAGCATTCTTAAAATGCTAAGTACTGTTTCATCCCATCCCTTCCTCCCTTCCTACCATGCTTTAAAATATTTAAGGATCCCTAAATAGGCACTTTGAAAATCAATGCATTAAGAAGCAAAAGTGTGGTGCAGAATTATGAGCCAGATGTTGATCCTGGTAACTCAGGTATGCCATTCCCTCACACCCACTCAGCTTTCCTTGTGGCATGTCCCCAGAGAGGATCCTGGGGTTGGATGCAAGCTGAGATCAGTCCCCAGCCTGTGGCATCTGTTTGCTGAGGGTTGGAGCTGCTTACTGAGTTGAAGTCGTGTGAACTGAGAAACGGAGACAACGTGATGTTGGGAGCGAGCCTGGATCTTGGAACACATTGCTTAAGTGACCAGAAACTAAGCTGCTGTCTGTGTGCCAAACCAAAGATAAAAGCCATGTGGGTTTCAGAACTTTCTTTTTTTAAGAAAACACTTGTTAAAGAATAAGCTGCACTCAGTGATTGATTGCTTGTTGCTCTTGCCCAGCTATTTGTACTCTCAGCTTTGACTTACACCATACACCTGAGACCTTGCATTATAGGGAGTAGGGAGCACAGTATGCACAGCAGAGAGCTGAAAATTTGGCCAAAATATTAATGTCTTGAAGTGTTGAATTGAGAGATATATTTGGAGGAAGTAGTGCTGCTCTGCTTTGTTGGATCAGACTAAAAGGGAGGAGAGATTTTCCTCATAGCAGTTCTTCCCCCTCACTTCTTGAAAGTTTTGCTGGGGTACTACTCTGTCTGGGGTAGCTTTGAATGTTGCATTAAGCATTTTAGTACTCAACTGCACTTAGGTGCTGTTCCATGTCTGTAGCTTGGATGGAGAAAAATTAGGAAATGAAGGAAAAATTGTTTTGAATTTTTTTTTACCTGATAAGTGGTAGAATGTGGAAGGGAAAGGCTTTCTGTGTGAAGCAGAAGAGGAAGATGCTGGGTGTGGAAGAGAGGCGTGCTTTTATTTTTTTATTTCCAAGACCCCAGCTTACTTTCTGTGCAAGGAAAGAGGGAGGATGGTGGGGGCAGGCATAATTCTGGGACATCTGGCCCCAGTGAAGCTCTTGCTGCTGATTAGGTCCATCTTGAGATCAGCCTTTCTAGCTAACACATAATTACTGGGGTTTTGTTCCTACTTTGAATGGTTAACATATGATACATTCGTACATTGTTATTCTTGCAGCTCATTTTTCCCTTCTCATGTGATTTGCAGGATTTACCCATTTGGTTTGTGTTGATGGTGCCTCTTCTGACAGTTCTTTGTATAAAAAGGTTAAGGCAGCTCGTGGGCTCATGAAGACAGGAGTATTATGCTTGAGCCCGCCATTAGTCATGCTTAGCTGCTTGCATACCAATTTGGCACTAAATTATGACTTATTTTTTTAACTAGATGCCACCATTTTAGGTAACTCTACTTGTGCAACTTGCCATCAGGCTGATGAACCAGTCAAAAATGATGGCACTGCACAGCTTCTCCCTTCCGCATATGCCCATTCTCCAAATGTGGTAGGAGGACTGGAAGATACAGCCAAGTGAACAGAAAACACAATTTTGCTTCATGTTGTTACTGGAGCAAGTAGCTCTCTATAGGAGGAAATCTGAAAAATTTAGAATATGATACTAAGGTTTGCATGAGAAGTTCTGCATCTCCTCAAAAAAGTGAAGTAGTGCTCTGCTGGAAAAGGTGTTTGTGATGATTTATATTGCAGCTGGATTTCTCTTGATACTGAAACTAGATTAAAAAGGTAATAAATGTTTCTACACTTGTTTTCTCCTTTTGTCTTTGGAAGATGATACGGCAGTGCAGAGGACAGCATCAGAACTAAAGGCGGCTTTAGCTGTCTCTCGGGCTTAAGCCTTCTTCAGGGAGAAGTGGGATCACGCTGGTGATCCCACTGTACGCTGGTGGGATCACTGGCTTTCTCATCTGCAGCTGTCTAGGTTCTGTCTCATACCCAAGGGGATTTGCTGGATTGTTTTTTCTTGTATTATTTTGTCATGAGTGTGGTTGGTTCTCAGTCTGAATTTGGTAAAGGTGAAATCCACTGACAGGGCAAACAGTGAGCAAACATTCAGGGCATCTCCTGGCCGACAGTTTGATGAAAGAAGTGGGCAGGACTGTATTTATGAGCCATTACCCCTTAGCTATTTTCATGAGCCTAATAAAAGGTTTCTTTGATTTTTTGTTTTTGCTTTTGCTGCTTGTTAGGCTGAGGAGCCCTATCGAGTACAAGAAAAAAGAATCATGTAGCAAAATCTGCTACTACAGCTCCAAAATTAAACCATGGACCTTGGTTATCAATTTGCTGTGTGGTTTTCTTCAGTGTTGCTCTCTTTTTACCCTTTCCCTAGCTGAACCTTATATGCATATGACTGATACCCTTAGTTTATGGTATCCAGAAGAACAGAGGTTATGAGAGTTAGTGTCTTTTTTTTTTTTAAATAAGATTGGTTAAAGATACAAGTACAGCAAATAACACAGTCTGATTTACGACCATCTTGGGATATCTCCTCCCCTTCTCAGCTCTTCTGCAGTGACAGATGGAAGAAAATATCTTTCCAATTTTAAGAGTTAGTTACAACTGTGCACAAGGACAGGCACCACGTGGACCTCAGTGGGAAGTAGTTGATTTTTTAAATGTAGATCATGTTCCAGCCAGCTTCAGAAGAGAGACCCCCCGATTGATATTTTTAATGAGCTAGGGGAGAGTGTTAAAACTGCCTACCTACCTATGAACCCTCAGGGTAGAGAGCTAAATCATTGTGAAGCATTAGAAGTAGAAGAGGTTATCTAACTAGTCATTTTCTCTGGTGTAAATGGTATTCACGCATGTGCACATCACTTTTTTCTTTTTAATTTCTCTGTTTTCTTATAAAGCAGCATGAATGACTGTGCTCCCATCAGCAGCCTTGATTAAATCTTGCGTAGCTGAGAGCCTGAAGACGATATAGCAGGCACAATTTCCTTGCGGGTTTGAGCCACTGAAGCAAATCCACTCTCGTTTAATTTTTTTCTACTCTAAAGATATTGAAAGGGGAGCATATGTGGAAGAATAAGTGTTTGTGTGCATGGGGTTATGTTTGTATATATGTATTTGTTGTATGGGCCAGTAAATGCCTGGGTTGACCTGGAACCTGAAGAAATACCTGTAAATAGAGTACTTTTTAAATGAAAATAAATAGAAAGCCTTTGGTAGTGGAACTTAAAGGAATTAAGAAAAATATTGGATTCTGGATGCTGTTTCAAAGTCGTTTCCATCAGAATGGAAGTGGCATAATCAATATGTAGCTCTTTAGCTGTTAAGTCTTCAGATTTAGCTGAAATCACATTAAATGGAACAGATTTTATTTGTGGCTCAGGCAGTAGGGTTATATTTAACTGAACTCTCTGGAAGTCCGTATTTGGGAGCTGCCAGCTCCTCACAAAGTGGTGCTGTGTGTAGCTGTACCCAAACAAATCATGATATCATTCTTTTGTCATTACTGATGTGGGTCCTAGTTTATAAACACAAGTAAACACAAAAAGCTCTGGTGCTGTGTGTCCTGTTTGCTCTTCCTAATTTGCCCATTGATTTCTTTCCCAGTCTGGGCTCAGGTGAGCTTTGTTATACCTTTCCTATTCCAAGGCATCTTTGCCAGAACCAATCTCCCTGCCATTGATTTGAAAACCTCTGCTGCAAGCAAAATTGCAGGGCAGAGTTTTGGGAAGGTGAGGGTCTGGGCTGGGTTTGCAGCTGTGTGGAGCATCTGTAGCCATGAGAGATACCAGTAGGAAGAGCTGTATTTACCACTGCTGAAAATGACACGTGTTGGTTTTAAATTCAATATTCACACAAGTCAGAGTGTAATAGAATCTACAGGTAGGAGGACAACAATAATTATTTCTATTAACTGCCAAAAAAGCTATTATTGCTTCATTTGAAAGCTTAGAAGCAAGTATTTCCAATTGCAAAATACTCTGTAAAAGATTATTTTCGTCTTACAAAGAAATCACCATACCACACAAACAGAATACAAATGAAAAACTGTCTTGTGTTCTGGAGATGCTGTCATGAGAAAGGCCTCCTATGTAGCATCTGTTCACACTTCCCACATATTGTGTAAATATATCCACTTCAAGTATTTAATGTTCCCAGAAGTTTATGCTTGCCTTTCTTTTCCAAACAAGAAGGCTGGAATCCTCTCCCTCCTTACAAAACCCACCTGTAGCTTGGCAAACTACCAGATTCAGGTTGTTTGGGTTGAGTTAGATTTGTGGGGGTTTTTTTTTCTGTTTTTGATAATGCTCCAATTTTAAATTTTACATAAAAGCTGTAAATGTTTCTAGAGTTATGACTGATCTCATTTCCCACTTTCCTATATTCCTTAGGAACATTCCTAATAAGTTACTCCGTCTCTTTCTCCTCTGAGCAGGGAGAATTTCAGCCATAAATAAGGCAACACTTGAAATCGTAAATGTTTGGACAGCTTGTGCTGAGGGCTTCCCAAAGGGAAGGAATTATTTTGTCGTGGCAGTGTATTGTGGGGCTGTCCAGTGTCATGCTTGGAAGCTGATGGTGTTCCTTTGAAGCAGGCTGTTGTGCAGAATGCCTCCAAGTATCTGCAAGCTGGCTGTGACTCTTGAAAAATTGGCTTGTGGGATAGCAGAGTAAATGACACTGAAAAGAGGGAAAGTGGAAAAAGGAAGGGGGAGAACTAAAGCCCCCAAATAGTAACTGGTGCTGAGAAATTTCATGCTAAGGCTGAAACTGCAGCTTTATCTCATGACTTGGTGGGGAAAAAAGAGGCAGGAACATATGTCAATGACAGATTGCCAACCTTAGCATTTAATTCCGGGCATTTTGTGGGTTTATAGGATTTGCTGACAAAAAGATGAGGGGGAAGGGTTGGATGGGATGTAATTTCCTGAGTGTTCTTCTTGAAGGGAAAAAAAAAAAAACCAACCCATCTTCTTTTATTTGAATATATTGGAAGCAGCCTGAACAATCGTAGTTTTTCATTAGAGTAAATACCTTTGAGTTATGACACTTTTTTGCCTTTAAAAGCAGTTTCCAAAGCATTGGAGAAGTATGCATAATTAAATGCTTTCCTTATTTGAACTTCATTGGGATGCAGTCTATTTCTTTCTTCGTTTGACACCTCTGTGCTGTGCAGACTTATGGTCTGTTGAAATGTGTGTGTTCACAAAGATGTGAAGAACCTCAGTCTGCCTGTTCCACAAAGATGTATAATGAGCAATGTTTTGAACACTTCTGAGAAGTAAGACAGAAAGGATATTAAAAACTATGCCCTGTATTGTGCCCAAGTGTTTATTTAATAGACACCAAATAGCCACAGTATGTAAAAGTTCTGTGTGTTCTCTTGCTTTAGCTTTTTGTGTCTAAATTTCTATCTATCCATGAAATATCCCTGATCTCAAAGTCTCTACCTGCTTTTGGCATGGGCCCTTGACAGGGAACAGTTTTAAGTGATGCAATTAAAAGTCTGCTGAACTTTTGGAAATTTCATTTGGGTATTCTGAATAAGATATACTGAGTCCACAAGCTGAAGGAAGTTATTGAAACTTTGCAGGAAAACCATAAAGCAATTGGAATATAATTTATTTCTTTTTAATTTTTGCATTTTTTTTTCTCTCCAGACCAATTCATAGAGGAAGGAGGTGGGGATTAGAGGGCTATTTTACCTTTAGAGGTATGACTTGTTTCTCTCTTGGCCAAGAAATAGCTTGGGAAAAGGAGAGTGCTGTGCTGATGAAAGGCTTGAAGCATTTTCAGAAAAGGCTCTTGGTTAAAAGTCTTAATAGTCACCAAGGCCCTGTTTAAGGGTACATCAATCTGCTGCTGTTTTTCTCATTGAGCAGGAGTACATGGAGACTACTTTCAGGCTTGGGTGCCAGTTTGCAAAGTGCTGGCTTGTAGTTTTTTCCCTTTTTGCATCAGCATCTAAGGAGAAGTCAAAGGCCTTATCGTTTGGCTCTGGATTCCTTCAGCATGTACTTCAGTGAGTTTGAGGTTCCCTGGCATAACAGAAGGAATGTACATGATAGTTTTTCTTTCTTTCCTGTTGCTGATGTAAGTTTTTGCAGATTGCAGCCTCTGTTCTGATTATGGTGGGATCTTCCTAACCTGAGCAAATTTGATACTACAAGATGTATGTGGGTCTGGGTTGGTTGATGAATCTTGTAAGCCCCATGGGTGACACCTCCAGTGGAAGTTAAAATAAACCTTGAGCCCTTTGTGTTCCAAGGTTTTGGAGCTGACAAACTGCTCTAACAAAATTATGTTTTATGTTCTCCACGAGTTATTTGTTCATTTCAGGGTTCATGAACTATAACTGGTAGACAGGCCAGTCGGCAGTGCTTGTAAAGCCTATGAGTTTGTCTTTGCTGGTTGAGAGACTTGAAAATCCCCAGCAAAGTGTGACTGTCCATAATAATCTTCACTGATCTGCCATGAAAGGCTTGTGGGAGTTGGCAGCATTCTCTAGTAACCCAGAAGATCATATAACAACCCACAGCATGCCATTTCTTGCAGTATTCTCTTTGGATCTTAACATGCTGAAATCCATCCCTCTCAGGCTCATGAGGGTTACAAAGCCTGTGGGGATGGCAAGTGGTGTTTTTAATCCTGCTCTGAGGCTCTGTGGATTTATGTCCTTCTCTGCTCCATTTCGTTTGGTTTTGCCAGCAAAGAGTTTTTTATTCTCAGTAGTGTTTCGTACTGCAGATGGAGTGACTTAAGTTTGGGCTCTGAGAAAATATATCTCTCTGAGCGGGTAGAAACCCTGAATTAATGAGATGGAGTATGTCTCTTATCTGTGTAATGAGCTCCAGCATCACATGTGTCAGCACATGCTGCTGGTTCATCCAGCTTCATGACATAGATGTGAGCAGAGAAGAGACAAATGTGTGGCTTAGTATTTTCTGTTGGACTTGAAGAAAGGCAGTAAAGAAGTATTTGTTTGCTTAGTCTTGTGGCAAACTTATGATGAAAAGAAGACAGTGCTATCCTCTTTGGCACACGTAGGCAGGGCAGTTTGTAGGGGGATTACATACCTGGGTGGTGTAAATATCAAAAGCTCTCTTGTACACCTTTCCTGAAGGGTGCTTGTTTCAAAGTCATGAAGTGCTAAAGACCAGGCCTATAATCCTTCTTCCCCTACCTGGGGCAATGACAAGGTAATGTTTTTACACAGAAGAGCTCCAATCTGCAGGCTGGTGCTACCTGGCCTGCCGGGACAGGGAGATTAAACCATCTCCAAAATTGATTCTCTTTTGGAATATAATGGTTCCTGTGTTCTTTTTAGAGAAACATCTGCCTGATTGTAATGATTTGCCTAAGACTGTAATTAGCAAATGCCCCATTTTGACTGTCAAGGGACTGAGTCCAGCCCCTTGCAGTGGGATTGTTTCCCTGAGAGAAACTTACTGAGTTGTCTGGCTTATATGGGTGCACACACGCATATGTATGTGCATATCTTCTACACAGTAATTTGTTGTAAATTGCTGCCAGCTTTTGAACTTGGAGGGGAGGATGGAAAGGCCAAGAACACCAGAGCAGCAGAGAGAAAAGCCCACCCCACCTTTCAAGTATCTAAGGTTCTCTTAACAAAATCTGTGTGCTTGCAGTCTTGGCATTAATGCAGTCTTGACTAATATTTTTGCAGCTGGATTGGTGCTGGCAAAGACAGTTAGTTTTGGAAAGACCTCCATGCAGAACTCTGTGTTGCTTAATTTCAATTGAATCCCTGAATTGCTTGAGTGTGTGAAAGCATGTGGAGGGCTATGGCTAAATGGTTGTCCCATCCTGGTACTCTGTGCTAGGCATCCACTGTGGGTGGTGTTTGAAAACAATGGCATGTCAAGCCTAGGATGGCTATGTGAATGAAGATGTAATAGATGGCTAAAAGTAGCTTGTGGCTTCCCTTTGATGCTCTTGGGGTTGAAATGTGTGGTGTTCCCAGTTAAACAAAAAGATGAGAACATGCCCACAAGTGTGAGGGAAGTCCAGGAGAGCAAGAAATTTTCATTTTGCAGAATTTAAAACTGATGTATAAAACCTGACCAACTTGTTGTAGTTACAAAGTGTTTCACAGCAGCAGAATTGGTGTGTTGGACACTCCGGGAAACAGAACTGCAATGGTCCATGTCATGGTTTGGTGCTCTTGAAGCCCAGTGCACCCAGGTATATGTGATAGGGCTGGAGCTGCAAGAGGAAGGTGAAGGGTGTACTAGTGCCTCCTGAATGCTGTTCATCTGCTTAGTGTGCATCTGATAATTCAAGTGCTCATGTTTACTCATAAAATTAATTTTGTGGTGAAAACAGTAAGCCGGGTACTTTCCTTCCCCCTGCCGCCCCGTTGTGTCTCAGCAGTGACACCAGCTCATACCAGGTGGTAGTAGAGTGCTTATTTGCAGAAAGATATAACCAGGTTGGGAAAGAGGAGCTGTTTGTTTTGGTCTCCATCTCTTGCATGTCCTGACTTTGGGCTTGTTTTTTATTGGGTTTGTTTTTAGTTACATACAGGTTGTGACTTCGAATTTGCCCATGAGCACTGAAAGTGCTGTTTGTCCTACCTGAACTATCTGCCTTAAAGGTATTTCCTCTTAAGGAGGTTGTCTGCCTTTATTTTAGGTTCTGTTTCCTTTCTTTAAACTCTTTTAAGAGGATTGCACAGATTATGTTTCATGGAATATTTTATTTTTCATTTGAGAGAATAATGTAAATGTATGCAAGCAGGATGTTATTGTGCAAGAGCTGTGATGTGTTTATATAAGGTGGGAGGGCTTGATTTATAACACTGAATATTTAATGGGAATAAATCTGAGTGTCTGAGATCTCTGCTTCTTTGTGTGATAGAAGGGTGGCAGGTCGTGTTTTTCTGTATGCACCCTGTGGATTTTCATATGCTGGTGTTTTACATTTTTATGTCAATATAGTGAGGAAAATGAAAACATTTTTAATCTGGGTTTTGAAAGGATGAGAAATAGGGAAATTTGTCCTATTTGCCTCCCTATGTTCCTCCCGTTAGTTCCTGAAAGCAGCCCCAGCCTCTGTGCCTGCAGAGCAGTGTGTTCCACTGGAGTTCCAGCTCCAGGGTATTGCTCTGCTGTCAGCAGCAGTACACATACAGGGTGGGGAGGTAGCTGGAATAGCCAGTAGGATAAACTACAAGTGGATTTTTTTTTACTATTTATTCTTTTTTCCTTAAAGGATAAGTTATTATGCAGGTGTTTGTAGGCTTCTTTTAGCTGAAGGGGTCTGCAGCAAGATCCATTGAAAAATGTAGAAGATGGCTGTAAACTATGCATGGAAAGATTGATATTTATTTATTCACTTTAAACCTGAAGTTGTGTCTGCAAAATCAACATGCTTCTGATCTACAAAAAAAAAAAAAAATCCCCAGTGTTTCCAAAGCCAAGTAGAGAATGTGAGGGAATATTCAGGTGCCCAGCAGAGGGACTGCTCAGGCAGTGCCAGACAGGCTTTTTTCATGCTCCGTTCCTGATGTTGGCATCTAAGGGATGAAAGGCAAATGCATCTTTGAAGTGTCATTTTGGGGACAGGAAAATAACACCACAAAGGAAAACTTGGAAAATTCTGGTTTATGAAAAATTGAATTAATGGTTAGTGGTTCTGCCCCTCTAGAATTGAATTCAAGACCAGGTAAATAAGTAAAACGTTGATAATGGGTAAGTTACTGCTTCTCAATGTAGAAAAGAATTATTGTAGCAGACACAGTTAGTGATGAAAGACTACATGGTGATTGGTAAGTCTTTGGAACATTAATGTGCTCTGTCTAAATAGATAGATAGATGCTTTGCTTGGGCTAATTTTCCAAGGATGAATTGATGACATACAATCACAAGATGTCAGAAAAAAAAGCATCCAGCCTTGAATGGAAAAACTCAATTGTTTTAGACACAATTAATAGTGGCCAGTATTGGACTCACATTAATGGTTGCTGAAACTGTTAGATTGGCTTTTTTTGTCACATCTCAGATCTGGCTTGACAGCAGCAAGTGTTTTCGATCAAAGTGTTGCTTCTCCCCCCGCTTCCCTGTTCTTTTATAGTCATTTGACAATAATTTACTACTTTGCTTAGCTTTTTAGTCAGTTGTCTTCCACTCCGGAAAGCCAGGTTTCTTAAGTGCTTCTATGATGCCAAGTTAATTGCCCGAAAATAAGTGCTTGAAGATGTATCAAGTATTGTCTTATCAGCATTCAGCACCCCTGCCAGAGCATGGGAGGGGGAAGGAAGGCAACGCCAGGAAGGTTTGAAGAAAAGAGGTGGGGAACAAAGGAAAGCGCAACTGTCCTGCAAATGGCCCCGAGCCTGGCCAGGCAGCAAAGCTCTCCCTGGATGTGTGTGCATCCCTGCTGTACTTGCACTGGTGAGTGAAATGTCATCAGTGCTGCAGTGTGGACAGGTGGGATTGATCTCCACAGCCCCCTAATGAGAGGGGGGGCTGTGCTTTTGAGTGGCCCCAGGCTTGACTCTTCCTAAGGCCAAGCTGAGGCATGTCCCTGCCTATTCAGTGTTTGCCTCATTTTCTCTGCCTCTCTGTAGAGCAAGAGAGGAAAAATGGCATTCCTGGCTTGTCATTATGGTGAGGATGATTTCTAGATAAATGAACAGTCTCGGAGGTATGCCTAAAATGCAAAGATAAACAAGAGTGTTGGTGCAAGTTAGAAGTGTGGAGAGTAGAGGAGAAATCACAGCTGGTGCTTGTGAGTCCACCTCACTGCTGGTATCTAATGCCGTCAGCACAAGACTGGATAAAGCACAACACCTTTTTTTTTTCCATCGCTATTACAGGGAGGAAAAAAAAAAGGAAAAATATGTAGCTACTGCAATGAAACACGTTCATTTGAGGCGGGGCAGGGAGGATTTTATTGGATGAAGCACCCAGCAACCCCATTTAGGTTTTTAAGGAACTTTGAAGGAGCTGTGGGGATGAGGAGTGAAGACAAATGCCTGACCAGCATGAGGAACACAGGCTGTGCAGGGGCTGAAGTGCAAGTTGGGTCCTGCTCAAATTCCCAGTGCCTCAGCTGTGGGTAGGCCTGTGGCTCCATGAGAAGAGAGCACAAGAATGTTGGGGTACCTGAGTGTTCAGCCCTGCTTTTCACCTTGTGTTCCCCAGCTGTGGGGAGAGGAAGAGGACTAGACTCTCTCCAGACTTGCCAGCGCTTCCAGGACTTTGCTTTATCGTCCTTTGCCAAATACAGCCAGGGTTGCTGTCTGGGATTTAACAAATCCTCTACTATTTCAGTACTTGAGGGTATTGACAGTGCTCTTGATTGCTCCTGCCCCATTCTTCCTCTGACTGCTTATGGTTGAGCGCATTGCACTCTGCATCGCAGGAGATTTCTTGCAGCAGATTTGCTCTAATGGTACCCACAATTGTGCCAGTCCCTTACCCTGACCTCAGTGAGTTTCAACACCCTTCTGCTCTCCTTTAGTCTGGGAGAGCTGCCCTGCTCTGGAGAAGGGAACAGGCTTTTATTCCGGCTTGTGCGTTGTCAGCAGATTTGTTAACTAAGCTTTATATGTAAAATATTTAATAAGTGTGATGTCAGTGCTTTAGAGAACCTGCCTGACTTTCACATCCCACTGGCAGGGCCTGCACTCAGAAATACTTGTTCTTCCGCTAGAAAATTTGATAGAGATGTGTGAATATGTATATAGTCTGTGTCAGTCACTTTGGAGAGCACACACATTATTTGGAAGCCTTTTCTACCTTTCAACCCTCATCTTGAGATCAGAAATGGTGCAGTCCTTTACTTGATTAGGCAGGACTGAAAGTAAATGATTGCAGTTGAAAAGCACTCTGAAAATTACTTAATATTGCTTTAATAAGGGCTCTCCATCTACATTTGTGCCTTTTGTCAGATGTGCAACCCTCGATTAGCGCCTCGGTCTTTCTTTACCAGTCACCTGTGAATGCTACCCCATTTATTGCCCGTGTTCTGAAGGACCTTGCACTGCTGTGCCTTTGCAGCTCTTCCATATCTCATTCACCAAACAGGTTGGGGCTGGCAATAACCAGGAAAGGAGTGTAATGAGCCAGAGAGCCCAGCATGCCTGGTGCATAGATTCAGCTGCATCCTAGGTGATAAATTCTCCCGTATACCTTGGTTGGTGCTCACACAGTAACGTCAGCTCAATAACAGCCCTGCAGGATGCCAAGGTGGATTTTATATTTATAAAGAATGAGAATTTTATTGTTGTTTCTAGCAGCAAAGAAGTTCAGCGATCGTCCAGTTCTCAGCCTCATGAGAAGCAGAAATGATGAAAGAAACGTTGCGGCATTCCTCAGCACACATTTGATCCATCAATCACCCAGACAAAGCTTGCACTCCTAAACCATTAAAGTGTGACATCTTCTCAGACTTTTGAATTTACTGACTTTAAAGCAGCAAGTCAATTAGGAAGTCAAACCTAGGCGGAGAGGAGAAGAAAAAACACTATGAAAATACTAACTTGACATGCTTAGGTTTGTTTGATAGGCTAACAGACTGCTAATATTTAATTTAAAAAACCTGGATGCTGTCCAAAGCAAACTTATGAATAGTATAAGTCATATTAAAGCAAACTTTCATTAAGCATCAGCTTTCTCATAATTAGTTTCAGCAGAATGATACAGTTTCAGAGAAACTATGGCATTTCTTTATTTAGGTAACAGAGCTTTCTGCTAAAGGTTATTTCCAGAGGGTTACTCATCATGTGGTGTGATGAATTAAATGGGGGATAGAAAAATCCAGAAGACAAGCTGGGCCAGGAGGGCTGCTCCTGTTTGCTTTCCTGATAGTCCCTTGAACAGGAATGTTGCAATAAAATTTACCCTCTGTGAGCTGTCACTGGGGGTTACTGCAGGGGGGGAAGTGTGTTAGTTGCAGCTCTCTGTTGGAAATGCCACTGTTAGGTTTACCCACTCAAGGACTGGGCAGGAAGAAAAGTACAAAAAAATGTGGCACTGAGTAGTTCCAAAATGAGGTTGTCTGCTTAAGTGGCAGGCCAAGGTATGGCAGGCCAAAAGTGTGTACTGGAAATAAAGATTTGACTGATGTGTGAGATGCTTGCACCCTGTCCTGTTGTGTTGCTGTGGCTCAAGTGCTTCACATGTCCCTGGCACTGAAAGACATAAAGTTTTGTTTTCAGAGATTTTGGACTGGTTTAGGATTTATGTGTTTGCCTTTTCTTTCATTAACTGTATTAAGTTAATTGCTTATGAGGAGAGGAACCTGCACAGAAATATCCAGAGGGATCTAAGAGCCCAAATTATTCTGCTCAGGCTGTCCTTTATTCCTTCAATAGAAATATACATGTGCAAAAATACAAAATACATCCCAATAAAATTAGACATTATGGTGTGTAATTAGTGATTCTTCTCATTACTATTATTATTTTAAAGCTTTTGTACTTTCATAGTAGCGCTAGCATTTGACCTAGTAAAACTTCTGCAATGATCAGGAGCAAGGGAGGATTTTCTTTTTACTCTTTAGCATCTGTTTGTTTTTAATGTCCATGCTTTAAAAGCCTTAATATGCATGTGTGATAGGTGTTTGTATTTCCCGGGTGAGAGGGTCGACTTGTGGGAGATACAGGCATCAGTGGGTGGCATCAACAAGAAGAGCTGAAGGTGGCCCTCCACATGAGTCCTGCAGCTGCTCCTCAGAGGCATGGGAGTTCATGTTCTTGACAGCTTCCCCTCCAAGGTCTTCAGATTGGCTCTTAATTGGCAAGCTCATTAGCAGGCTCGCTAACAGGAGGGAGAGTGAGCCAAATTTGTATTCTGTCAGCATTTGCTGTGAGGAATCAGTAATCAAACAGCTTTTTTACCGTGTCCTTTTGGGTGTCTGCTTCTAATGGTTCAGGTTTGTAGGTCTGCTATAAACCCCAATAAATATAACAGCCATTAATAACTGATTGACCAAAGGGATTTATGTAATCATGGGATTACAGCTGCTAATTCCTTCCTGCAGTCATGTTTCTGCATTTCATTGATCGGGGAACTGGCTGTAACACTGATTTAATGACAATGCAAGGATGGCTTTAATGCCACTTGGATGCCAAAAGTTTGCTTGGGTGGGGAGTGATGCTTAGGCTGGCTTCACAGAACTGGAAGAGGGAGGTGGGAAGTGATTCTGTGTCCTGAGGGGGGCAGTTATTCCAGGAATTACAGTCAATTCACTTAGTGGTCATCTTGGAGGAGGCAGCCATGTGAGGCTGGAGTAAGCTACCTGCTGCTCCCAAGCTGCTCCCATGACTGTCCGCACTGCATGTCACCTCATTAGGCTGTGTCTCTGTGCCCTTCCCCTAATTGGTGTGCAGTGGTGGGACTGACTAACATCAGATATCAGTTCTTCTATGTATTTCAAACTCATGTTCTTAAAACTCGTTTAACTCTGGTCCAGAAATTTCTGAAGAATGTTTCCTCTGAGGATACTGCCTGAGTGTCTTTCCTAACTGTCTTGTCTGAAATTTGGCCCAAATTTTTCTCTTGAAAACAAAATCAATTTTTTTTTTCTAGATTTAATTGAAATGAATGCAGGTGGCAGGAAGATTTGGCTTGCTGAGCACAGGATGCTGAACTAGCTAGATAGAAAATACTCCAGGTTGCAGAGGTCCTGTGGATGGAGATAGGGTGCTGGGGAAGTGCACAAAGGCAGCTTGTATGGCAGCTCTTTCTGGCCTGGTTTGTTACTGTCTTCTAAAAAGCTGCAACTTGAGGTAAAGTGATGAAATCTGAACCTATGAAAATGTGTGTCAGCTCATCAGTGCTTTTAAGTAGTCTGTGGGAAGTGTCTCTAATGAACCATCTCTTTTCCATTTTAAAGTAAATGAAATTAAGCTGAAAAAAAGCTGAATAGAAAGCATCAGATGGCAGTGGTAGACAAGTCAGTGTTTGTAATGTGAAATGTGCTCTCGATTCCCAAGGCATAGGATGCAGGTGGTGCCACGTGTGCGATGCCTTTGAACACCAAATGTGCCAGCTACATCTGAAAGGTATCAAACCCAAATCTGAGCAGTGGTGAGTGGTTATCAGCTCTGTCAGGCAAAATCCTCTGTGAAAAGTGGCTGCTGGTAGAAAAACAGACAATATGCAGAGATGAAATGCTTTTCATCTGTGTTTCTGAACTGGATGTTTTCCCCCAAGCTTAAATTATTTTTTATCTTTTTTTTTTTTTTTCTTCTTTTTCTCTCTCTCAGAAAAGCAGCACTGACAGCCACATAGTTACTGTGAATATGAAGAAAAGTAGAAGTGAGCTTGCTGGGTTGCTGCCCTTGCTCTCTTGTGTGGTGGTGCATGGAGCAGAGCTTTTTGTAAAGGCTGTAGATGATCTTCTGCTGGACCCTTCCATCCAACAGTGGAAACAATTCCCAATGATGGCATGAGTCTGCCATCCGACTCTGGGAATAATAGCCCTGTTGTGCTGTTTTTTTGGGCTTCAAGAAATGAGGGCTTTCCAAGAACAGGGGTTTCTGGGCAAGCTGTTTGCTATTTCTGCTTCTGCCCTGTTCCTAGACAATTGTATCTTCTCTGCTCAGGCTTTATGCATGGGTGGGCACAGCCAAGGGAAAGCTGTCCTTCCCCAAAGGGAATCTCACTTTGTTTTCTTTACAGCTTCACGTGTTTCTGCACTCCTGGGGCTTAGTTGGTATAAAATGTAATAACGCAACTTTGTGTGCCTATTAATTTCTATGTTTTTTTTTTTTTTTTTAAATTTACCAGCAGCTCAGAACTGAATGTTATGACTTAAATGCTATATCTGGGCTCTCTTTCAGGGGACAGCATGAATGAGCAGCAGATGCTGGATTAATGTCTTGTCCTAATCTCCTTTTATTTGCAAATACCCAGTTTCTTTCAGATGGCTCTGAACAACAAAAAAATACGCAGCCTGCCTCTGGGGAAAATTAGGTTGTTTGTGGCCACTGCTGTCTGCGCTATAATCCCTGCTGGCAATTTCTTCTTTTGTCACTGGAGCAAGGGCTCAGTGGCACTTGGAAGGCACGGCACAGTGAGGTGGTATTGAAGCAGCATCCCTTTGGGCTGGAGCAGGGAGGTGGAAAGAAAAAGAAGAGGACTTTCTCTTTTTAGAGAGCAGGTGGTTGCATATGTTTCTTCTCATCACCCTTTCACCAGTGCCACGGGAAGGGACTCAGGACAACCAGCTAATGTGAGCTTCTCTCTTTGTAGCACAAGATGTCTTTCTGTGGACATGGGCTGACTTCAGAGCGAATTTTAAGACAGAGTGTCAGTTCTCCATTTCTGCTGCCCCTAAGCTTAGCTGATGTACAGCAAGGCATTGCTCAGTTCTAACTTTACTCTTAGCTTGTCAGAGTTTGACAAAAAAGATTAAATTTGATATGATGAATTAAGGGCAGGGCTGGTCAATAACTGCTCTCATGAAAGGTAGAGGAAAAAGCTGCTTATCAGGAGTGCTTATCAGGAGGTAATTAATCATGGAAATCAAATGATCAGATTAATCTTTATGACCTGGCTGTGTATCAAATAATGACAACAGAAAAATGCAAGAATCTTCCACTAAAAAATTGGTGGTGCAGTGGAAGAAGTGAGCCTGAGGTACTGTGTGAGAGCAGGGGTACAAGGTGCTACTGTAAGATTTGTCACTGCTAACTGTACAGCAAGGAGATTGACATCTACAGTACAGTGTCACATTTTTAGCCCAAAGTGGAATGCTTTTTTATGCTAAGAAGGCAGGAAATTGCAGAAGATAATTAGCTCCCAGTGATGTATCACTAAGGTACCTGAAGTAGCTTGCTGGATGCTGCCTAGGTAATCCAGGAACCAGCCTGAGGGGTTTTATTTCTTCTCTTTTTTCTCAACATGAATTTTTGTGAGTTCTGTGGGTTATAAAGATCTTCTCTCTGTTTATCTCTTTGGTGTCACTGTCTGGGGTTGCCAGCTCTGCCAGCAAGCCAGTCCCAGAGGCATTATAGCTCTTGGACCAACACATGAAGGTGAACCTTTGAGCAGAAAATGGCAGTGGCTGCAGGCACTTCAGGAGAGAATCTCATGTCTTTGCCTTCAGAGCAGACAAAGCCCCTCGCACCTTCAGTTTGTGGCTGCATGCCTCTCAGGACCAGTAGATCCACTAAAAGTAGTTGAAAATGAGGTTTCTCCATCACTCAAACACCTTTAAAGGTGAGATTAGTTAGGAAGATTGATTCTGTATCAGCTTAAAGCATATTGAAAGTCTGTGAAGTAAAAACATACTAGTACTGTGAATTGTAATCATAATTGTAGTGTGAGACCTACTTTTCATCAAGTCTATCATGGCAGCAGTAGCAGTGAAGCTGTGGCGCGGGACAAGACTCCCTTGTCACAGTTTCTGGCACTTGAGTCAGGCTGATTTAAGCATCTTGCAGGTATGCAGACGTGTTAGTTGCATCTCTGACAGAAATATGTCTGTGCCTTAAGGCTCCTGCATTTTTGGAAGTATGGGGTTTGTCTTTTGTAAAGCCTAGAAATTGAAACAATTTATGTGCATTTTTTTCCACTTTAAAAGCTGACAAAATCACTCCCATATATAGGTGCCTATCCTAAATCCTCTGCCATCACTGGATGTTCCACCAGATATGAGTAGTGAATAGGAGAGTTCTGACTGGAGACATAAAGCCTGTCTTCTAAGAAGATGCTTTTAATGTAGCCTTTGCTTCATTTCCCCCCTCTTCTCTTTGTTGGAAATGTTTTTTTTTTCTGTAATTTCATTGAAATTTGCAAAAATCTTTTGGCTGCAATCCATAAGAAAGAAGCTCAGCTGGATGTGCTCTTGTACACAGGTACTAGAGGGTGTGAACCATCTGAGCGCCCAGTGCATGTCTTTGTCTGGGCTGGGACCTCTGGCTTTTAGGGCAGAAAGGCTGTTTGGATAAATTTAAAAAAAAAAAAAAAATCTGTTTCCAGATGGTGATTGAGACATGTCCTGGGTTTGTGCCGTGACATTTTGTTCTGTCATAACTGCTTCCTTATGCTGTTGCTGTCTGATCCTCTCATCTTTTCATGGCACACTGCTGCAGGTGGTTTGGCCCAGGTGTAGCATCTCAGACAGATGACTTGAGGATCCTCTTGAAAGAAATGTTTTTTTGCACTGTTGAACAGGCTGTACTTCTTAAAAGTGGGTTAAGTGAATTTGAAATATTGCCAATGCTTAGTCTATGTCTCTGAATTCAGGATGTTGAAGGAGGCTTTGCAGATGAATGTCTTCCTTGGAAGGAGATGTATTGGTTTTTTGGTTGGTTATGGGGCATTTTGTAGATTTGGACAGTGGTAGTGAATCCCCAGGGGAAAAAGAGCTACAGTATCATTATGAATGGGCATTGATACATTGCTATTAGCTGCTGCCGGTTTGGAGTGCTAAGACACATACCTAGCGAGGAAGAATATCACAAGCCATGTTGTGGTGTGTTGTCTGAGCCAAAGAAGATAACTGGGCTTTGGAAATCTGTGCATGCTCCTGCTGCAGGATGGGTGTCCAGTGCCTCACAGATGTCCAGCTGATGGTCTTCAGGTAGATTTTGGGTGGTTTGGGGAGCAGAGGAGGTTCACCTTGTCCCCAAGCCAACCGGGTGATGGCAGAAGGGTGTTTGTCCCTAGAGGAGAGTAACAGTTTGCTGCAGGAGCAGTCATGGGCTTGCAGCCATTTGACCACTCTTCCTCAAGCATCATTGCTGTTCCTTGCTGTCTGTGGAGGTGTGCCTGGAAGGAATCACTGCAGTCCAACCCTTGCCACTGTGGTGTAATCCCAGCTCTGCTCACCCCTAGGCTTTTCTGGTATTCCTGCTGGGAGATGCATGTTCGCACTGACCAATGTGTAGTAAAAATGCCTTGGCAGTGGTTTGTTGGAGGTGGTTTTTTTTGTTTGTTTGTTTGTTTTTTTGGTTTTTTTTTTTGTTTTGTTTTTGTTTTGTTTTGTTTTTTGTTTTGTTTTGTTTTTTCTTCTCTTTTCCTCTTGGAGTAAACTGCCACTGTCTAATAATACCAATAATACTGATACATCTGTAGTTTGGTGCAACAGATCAAGGCAGTGCTGCCAGCTCTAAGAATAATGCTGTCTCCAAAGCACATGGAGGAGGATTAAATGGTTTTCCAGCAACCTGCTGCCATCTGTGCAAACCGTTTCCTAAAATACGCTAATAAATGCCTGTGGGAAGAGCTGCAAGTCTGGTTGTGTTTGCAAACCAGTAAATTAGTCACATGTCCTGTCAGCAAGGTTAGACAGACGTCAGCAGCCTAGGTGAGGCAGGTAAGAGGCAGGTAAAGGCACCATTAGGAGGGGCAGGTACAGAGCCAGGTGTGTGGAGCAACACAGATTCCTTGGAGGTAGTGGGGAAGGAGAGGAGGCAGCACCAGAAAACTGGGAAGTTTTGAATCCTTGCTCAGTAGAGGTGTCTCCCAGAGCATTGGTATCATTAGCCAGAGACTGACCATTTTGAGCAGATCAGTGATGATGGTGTGTGTTATCATCAGATGACTTCTGCAGAGGTGAGAGGCTGCTATTTCTGCAGATTTGAGCCAGGTTCTGCGGCCATTGCTTGCATTCAGAGCTTGATTTTCTGAATCCTGTGGGGTTTGTGAGAGCAATTGAGTGCTGAACTCAGATCAGCTTGAATATTGGTGGAATAATCTGGTTTTATTACCCCGAGTGAAATATTGAAACTCTGAAATTAAAAGGGAGAGAGGGATCTTCAAAGCATCCTGCTTTTCATGTCGCTATCTCGTCTAAGAAATATATCTTTCTGGGAGAAGCTTTCCCACTGGAGTGTGCATCTCTGCAGAAGGAAAAACAAATACCGACTCTGACATAAGCTCTGTTCTTCCTTGAGGCCTGTGAGATAGCAGCATAAAATGTGACATTTAACATCAGCCTTTTCTAAAGGCTTGTAGATAATTGTGAAGGATTCTTTTGTTCAGACCAGTCACTTTTCACAGATCCTCTGAAAAAACTCTGGAGGCGAATACCAAAAGCAGAAACTTTCCACTCTGATCTGGAAAGCATGGCATTAAGAGGTCTGTCTTTAGCATTTGTCTTACCTTAAAACTGATAAAGCTTTAGATATCTTGCTCTCTCTGGAAACTGGTGGGTTCATGAGTTCAAAGCTGCTGTACTGATGCTTGTCATACTTTAAATGAGTCAGGACTGTGAAGAGCCCAGTCATGAAAATGATCCATTATTCTGATGACCTGTGCTTGTGTGAAGGCAGGATTAGTCACTGGACTTTACTTGGTGTCCTGCCATCAGCTGCTTTATATGGAAATCATGAGCTCTTTGAGGTTGAAGATTCTGGCTACTTAATGTGATACCACCTAGGGCGGTGGGGCAAAGAGCCAGGATTGAAATCTTCATTCAGCTAAAATTATTCCAGGGAAAACATTTTGGTTTGCAACTGGAAAACTCGAAAGTAAAAGTAAGTTCTTTCGGTCACAGTCAACAATGTCTCTTTTGATGGTCCCAAGTACTTTTCTGAAGGAGCAGGAAATCAATTTGAGGCTTATAAGGAAACTAGAGCATACTCTTCTTTGGAAAAGTGACATTAAACAAAACAGAAGCTTTAGCCACAAGTATGTCAGGGAGGCTGGACAAGGAGATGAGTTGTAAAGGCATAAGGAGACCAGAGGCTCCCAAATCCCAGCTCCTTGCCTTGACCTTGCCATTCCATGCAACTTCTCATCACCAAGCAGGGTAGGAAGAAAGCTCTACTTTTGATGGGATATGTCAAGCACTTCAACTGGATGTGGAACTTAAATTGGAGAAAAGAGAGCTTGAACATGCTTATCAGATTGGGATTTTGTGCCCTCTCTCTTTCCTTGGAAAACTCTGATTTGCTGCTCTGAATGCTTTCTGTGAACATCAGGACTTGAGTTAAGACTGTACAAAATCATCCATTTACATCTGGCTTCAAGGTGAAGTTATAAATACTCTGCTGGCAACATGAGAGTAAAACAAGCAGATTATTCCAAGTCACAACCATTATTGGGGTGGTGCTGACACTTCCCTGAACTTTTCTTGGGAGCTGGAGCTGAACTTGAGATTTGTGGTGAAACCTAAATGCAGGTCAGCCTCAGTGCTGCCTCAGACATGGTAACAAAACCCCTTGCTTGGTACTATTTTTAATCTTTTAATTTGTATTCTGACCCACCGAGCTCTCTAGGGACTGAAACAATGGCGACTGTAACTCAGGTCCCAACAATGGCCCATTTCCAGCAGGGTTGCTCTCTTCTCTAGCTATTGAGTCCGCATTAAACAATCCTGTTCAGCTGTGTTCCTCCCTCTCAGAGGAGCCTTATAACATGGTGCAAACGCAGTGCTTTTAACTACCTGACCAGCACAACCAGGAGGAAATTTGGTATAGTTGTGCTTCCACCTGGAAGGTTCCCAAAGCTAAGGCCTTGGCAGCACTGACCTTCCCCTCTTGTTCTGCATACCATTTTGTTGAAATTGATAGGCTCTTGGCAGTGTGTGTGTTGTGGGGGCCTTAAAAATAAAGCAGAAATATTGGAAAGTAATCTGAACAAGGAATAAACTCAAAGCAAGATGTCTGTGGAGCAAGAGGAGCTGTAATCTAGTGCATTAGTTGATAGCCAGTGATTTCCTCTGCTGTCTGCCACCAACCCCTTAACTTTTTCTGTGTTTTCACCTTCAAAACCATTGTGTGTCTTGGTGCCTTGTTTTATAGTATGTAATTAATGAATTATTTGCCTGACACTTTGGATTTTGCTATTACTGGTTTTTTTAGCTGGAAGAGTCTATTTTTTTTGTTTCAGCCTTTAGTACATCACAGTTCTTTTATTTTTCCAAGCTTCTGGATTCCTATAGCCTGGGTTTTAGGCAGTCCATAAGCATTGCTGTTTTTCCTACCCTTCCTTGTACTCAAGAATATGTTGTTATAACTCTTAGATATATTTGGACAGAACCCTGCCAAAGAATCCTTTCCTTCTTCTCCCATTACCATTAGGCTTACAACAGCCCCAGGAGCATGTCTGAGGATGGGCAGTGCTGGGGTCTTGCTTCTCTGGGTTTTATACCTGTACTTCCTACAGATAATCTTGTGTTTTCTGGAGGTTTGTGGGTTGGCTGCTTGCTTCTCTGGGTCTGTTTGGTTCTTTTCTCCCCTCATCTTCAGTGTTGAAACTGCTATAATGAAGGTGCTTTGTCCATTGGTAGCCCAGGGCTGCTTTTGGTCCTGTGGCTACTTGAAGGAAAATGCAAACCTTTTGGATGCACAGGACGTAGGACAGCAGTGTGTGCCTGCTTTGAATGCTCATCATCCCTCTCAAATGACTTTGAAATGTGATATTATACTGCTTGTTTTTACGTTTGGGTTTTTTTTTTTGGTTTTGTCTGTTTATATTTTTTCCAGTGAATAAAGTTGTATGTTTGTTATTTAGACCTGTGGGGCTTTTTATGGTTGTGAAAGGATAATATTTTTACAAAGCACTTTTGTTAGTAGTAATATACATAGACTGAAACTGACTGATTGCCAGATGAGCTGTCTGCTTTTACTTTAGGTAACTAAAGTAAGCTAGGGAAAGAGATAGAGTTGCAGGGAAGGGGACTGGTTTAGGATTTTGCGCTACCCTTGCTAATTGCAGTTCTTGATTCAGAAGTTTAAAGTGTGCTTTCTCACAAAGGCTGTGCCTGCAGCTAGATAGATGGCTCATTCATGGACACATTACTTTGAGAACCTGTTCTGGCACGCTGTGGTTTGTGGCACACGTTTGCTGTTGTCCTGCAGGTGCAGATTGAGATAGATCTCACAAAGGAAAAAATGAGGTCCTGCTTACCATGGAATTAGGTGTGTGTGTAGATTCACCAAGGAATGTGATGTCTTGTTTCAGAACAGAGTATTTGGGACAGGTGAAGTTCTAATGCTGGGTTTATGAGCATGTTGCTTCCACAGGCAGTATTGCTCTTCTGCTTGCAGGCCATTTCTGTTTTGGCCTGATTTCTGCAGTTTTCATTCAGTCACGGTAGAAGCAATTTGGTCTCTGCAAATAGGGCTTTTTATCTTAAAATTTATTATTCTAATTAAGGAAACCTATGATATCCAAGATCATGTTTTGTTTTTGCATCTCAGTTCCTCATTTATTAATATCCATGAGTACTTCTCTGTTGTGACTGAGTGCAGTTTGGACGAGACCATAACACAGCATTTGAAAATGATGAAAGAATGTCTGCTAAGGCTAAATCCTTGTCTGCCTGAGACAGTTTTGTGGAACTTGGGTTTAGTGAATGTTTTGGCCTTAAGCACAGTTTAATGAGGGTGGGGGGGAAATCAGCATTCAGATAAGAGGAGGCATCTCCCCTTCTCCACTCTTGAAGAACCTAAAGTATAAAAAAATAATCTAGTCAGTCCTTAAGGGGTGTGTATATTTTTTCTCCCATAAAAAATATAAATCCCAATCTTTCAGGCAAAGAACAGTAATATTATAGAGCAATGGTCTGCAGAACAAGCAATTCAAGTGCACAAGGGGATGACAGCACTGTGGAGAAAACACATAAAATCAAGGTAACATAGGTAGCATTTGCCCTTCTTTTATTTTTCAGTTTTTTATTTTGGCTCAATGTCAAGCATGGAGGTTCCAATTCTTGGAAACCTGCCTTCTGATACTGCAGTTTTTTTGTATTCCTGTCTCATGTTCATACTTCTCTGTGCATATTATTACAACCCAGTGAATGGAGGCATTGCAGCAAGCTAGAAAAGTCATGAAGTTTGGTCTTGAATTTGTTAATCTGATGTTTCTGCATTAAAGGCAGGCTATGTTGGCTTCCTTTAAACCTGTGTTAAGAAGGAACTTCAAAAAAAAAAAAAAGATGCAGGCGTACATGCATGCTGTTTACTGTCGGTCAGCAAACCCCTGGGAGAGGTGTTTCATCATCTACTGGCTGAGAGTTTAAAACCAACAAATCCCTCCCCTGCGGAGATAAAGCCCTTGTGAACAGTTAGTTCATTATCATGGTCTCTGTTTTGCTCCCAAATTCTTTCCTTCAGAGAGTCACCTATTTAATGAACCTCTTGTGTGAAGGGCCTTGGGAAGATCAGGCGTGTTTTGGGCTGTGTGGGCTGGCAGTTGGGAGGGGAGGAGAGCAGGGGGTCTGTACCATCCTTGCCACCTGTTAGAGGGAACTCCTGTGGGAGGTGACCTGTTGTTCCCCACCTCTGTGTCAGGAACTGATGACACCATGGGATGGCACCTTTTAATTGCCTGCTCTCTCTGCCACCTCACGGGTGGCTGGGATTTGTGTTCTCGGAGGAATAAGCGTGGCCTTTTACAGAGGTGAAAAACAGGAAGAAAAATGTTGGTGTGCCTGACCTGCGTTGCAGAGGTGGCTGGCAGCTCACCTTTTCAGCTACGCTTTGATGTGCATATTCAGAATGGCTGAGGGACTGTGAATAAGGGACAGTGACTGACCTGAATTTTGGTAAAAAAGCCCAAACAAAACAGGCAGGCAGGTGAGATTTCATCGAATGCCAGAAGAAATAGATGATAGACTGGCAAATGATCTTTTTTTATCTTTTAAACTGTACAGCTCTCATTTCCCTGAACGTGGTTTAAAGTTGTTTTCCTCTTGCTCTGTAAATGATAAATTCTTCCAAGGAGGGGAGCAATCATTTCTACATTGTGCTAAGTGCCAGGACACATTGGTACTTACATAAAGAACGACTGTTTCATCTTTTTTTCTTTTTTGTGTGCGTGTATGTCTTCCTACCTGTCTGACATATCTTTTTTTGGCATCCTCCTACCTGTCTGACTTAATGAAAGCAGTTTCTACAGATGCAGCCTTTTTGTTGCACTGTCTTCCACAGTCATGGACTGGGTAAAAGTTGGTAACTCTTTAACAGCAGCTGGGGAAAAGTACCAGGTAGGTGTCCTGTGCTGAGGAGAAGCCTCTTTGCATAGAGTCATGGAATGAGGTTGGAAAATACATAAAAGATGGAATTCAGCCATAAGCCTAGCACTTCTGAGCCTAAACCATGTCTCACATCTACACACCTTTTGAAACACCTCAAGGAATGCTGGCTCTTTCACTTCCCTGGGCAGTCTATTCTAATACTCATCAAACATTTCAGTGAAGACATTTTTCCACATATCCGGTCTGTCTGCTCCCCTGATGCAGCTTGAGGCCATTTCCTCTTATCCTGTCATTTCTTACCTGGGAGAAGAAACCAACCCCCACCTGGCTACAGCCTCCTTTCAGGGAGTTGTAGAGAGTAGTGTGGTCTCTCCTCAGCCTCCTTTTCCCCAGGCTAAACACCCCCAGCTCCCTCAGCTGCTCCTCATAGGTCTTACCCTCCAGACCCATCCACAGCTTTGTTGCCTTTCTCTGGACACGCTCCGGGACCTCAGTATGTTTCCTGTAGCAAGGGGCCCAGAATTGAACACAGGATTTGAAGTGTGGCCTCAGCAGTGCCCAGTACAGAGGGACAATCCCTGCCCTGGTCTGCTGGCTACACTATTGCTGATGCAGGCCAGGATGGCACCGGCCTTCTTGGCCATCCCGGGCACAGCTGGCTCATGCTCAGCTGCTGTGGGCCAGTACTCCGTGGGTCTTTGTCCACTGGGCAGCTTTCCAGCCTCCTTCCCCCAGCCTGTAAGTGGCTTGGTGTGGCTCAAGTGCAGTACCTGGCACTTGCTCTTGTTGAGCATCATACAGCTGGCCTTGTCCCATCAATTCTCCTTGTCTAAATTGTAGGTAGGTATGTTGGTAGCCAATCTGAGGGAAATACTACCAGCTACCAGCTCCCTCCCCTTTTGCCAACCTACTCTATCATCTATTTTCTGAGATTTCTCTGTTGTTAAGTGCTGTTGCACAGTTCTGTCTGGAACCTGCCTTGCAGGGAAAAGGAGTAGTTGACTTCTTTCTCCTCCTGTAGACTGAATGTCTATGATTTCACTATTGCAGTCCATCCAATGCTCAGGAATAGATCACACTGGGGTAGCTTCCACTCAGTTTCGTACTGGGTGAAGAGTGACTTCATTTTTTCTCTCTTACATACCTCCAAACAGTGTGATAAGTTTTGGGCTTTGTGCCCATCTGTCAGCTGAATTCTCACTTGAATTCTCATTCTCCTCCATCTTCAGCTTGTGAGAGTGCAGATTTGCACTGCCAATGGCTGCTCCTTCACAGGGAGTGTTGCTTGCAGGATGCAAACTCCAGAAGGAGATTTAATGTTGGAAAGGATTTTCTAAATTATTTTGTTCTCTTACTTCCAAGAACCACATGGGCACTTAATACTCTTCCTAGTCCACCGGAAATGAACTCCAGGTCGACTCAAAGGACATCTCATGGGAGCTCAGTCTCTGTGAAAGTCTGATGAAAAGTAAATAGTTTCTCTGTTTTTTTTTTTTTTTTTCCTTATTATAGAATGTATATCCAAATCCCTGTTTTAAAAAAAGAGAGTGTTTTTGTGGTGTCTTGGTGTCTGTTCAAGTGCTCTAATCCTTCCCTTTGTATGAATGCAGAGAAAAAAAGCTTCTCTTGGTATAGAAGCACTTTTTTGCTCATATAGCTGTGCACCATTGTAACATCCAACTTGGTCCAATCTTCTACCTGAGCGTGCAAACATGCACAGATCCTGCATGGCTGCTGCGAGGGCCTTCAATTCATCTCCTTTTCTCTGCTGCTGTAACCTCTTGGTTCTTTTGCTTTTGTAGGTTTTGCCTGGTGTTTGCTATTTTAGGTCAAGGACCATGCCTTTTAATCAAGGCTGCAAATCACCTGGTGCTTTTTGAGAACTGTATAATAGTGATTTGCTGTCAACCTCTCAAAGCTGCAGAGAAAGTTAAATTCTTACCAGAACAAAGGGTAATCACCTTCTGATGAATAAACTTGCAGGCAGTTAACATAATAACTATAATATCTCCAGACATCTGTCCTCTCCCTTTTGCCAGCTCTCCATATGGCACAGAGTTTGTAGGCAGAGAGTAAAAAAGCAATTCCCCATGAAATGTGATGCTGTGTTTCATGGGGCCATTCCCTACTCAGCCACTGCCATGATCCAGCCCTCAAACTGGCCCCTGTTCATGCAGAATATGGTGGTACTTCATAAACAAAGCTCTGCAAGGCTTCAGAGTCCAGGACGTACCTGCTGTTGCAGCAGGGTCAAATGCTCTGCGAGAGATAAAACCTCGGAGGTTCTGAGGGGGATTTTGCCACTCAAGGAGGATTTTTGGGTATCTGTGCTGATTTTAACTGGGTTAGAGTTAGTTTTCTTCACAGTAGCTGGTATGGATTTGTGCTGGAGACAGTGTGGATAATTCAGGGGTATTTTGGTCACTGCTGAGCAGTACTTGCACAGCACCAAGGCCTCTTCTGCCTCTCACCCCACCCTGCCAATGAGGGAGCTAAGGATGCATGAAGAGCTTAGAGGGGACACAGCCAGCACAGCTGACTCCAAGTGACCCAGGCTATGTTTTGTCCCTTATGGCATCTTGCCCAGCATATAGAGCTGGGGGGACAAGGAAGGGAGAGACACTTTTTAGAGTGAGAGTGTTTGTCTTCCCAGATAAGCATTGTGCATGGTGGTGTCCTGCTTACCTGGGTATGGCTTAACAGTTATCTGCCCATGAGAAGCAGGGAATGAATTCCTTGTTTTGCTTTGCTTATGTGCACAGCTTTTGTCTATTTGTCTATTAAATTGTCTTTATTCCAACCCACGAGTTTTTTCACTTTTATTCTTCTAATTCTCTCCCCCTTCCCACTTGGGATAAAGTAAATGAGTTATGTGGAGCTTGGTTGTTGTCTGGGATTAAACCATGACACTGGAAGACAGTTGCTGTCATGCAGAAGGGGGCCCTGGGGATGTTTATTAAGGAATTTTCCATAAAGCTTTTGAGTTTAGCCAGGTGTTCCAGAGACTGATGTGGGATGTGCTGTGCTTTAAACCCACTGCGTCTTCATGAGGAAAAAAGGTTTTGAAAGTTGCTTTTGCTTTGGGTAGCAGGAAGGGTGTTTAAAAAAACAGTCTAGAACTAGTTAAGAAAGAATGTAGGTAGGTAATGGGATGTAAATCGAGGGAGAAGAGATAAATGAAAGCTTGTTTGTTTATTTTTAGTTGTTAACATAGAAGTCATCTCTGATGTGCTCTGACTTGGATGACTTATGTCATAAGTTTCTCAGGGAATGATGGCAAAAAGTAGTTAGAATCCATTTGCTTCAATGTTGCCAACTTGCTGTTGCAACAAATATGGGAGTTCTTGTGTGTGTGACTTTCTCCTCTTATTTCCACAGATCCTGAGGAGCAGAGATTGCCAGATGTCTGATAAATAGTTCCAGGAGAACCTGGTCAGAGGGATTTTGTGAGCTCCTGAAGATTAGGGACTGGGATACAATATCTGCTGCTTCTGTGCATTGGCTTCATCAACCTCTTGTGGCAGGAGGTTCCCTGGCTTAGGTAGGACAGGGGAAATTTCTTCAAGATGTTTTGATTTACTACATTTTAACACTTCTGGGTGACCCTTGATCCCATCTGGAGCAACCCAGGCTACCCAAATCACTCCGCACACTGTGACTGATCCCCTTGCTTTAGGAGACTTACCCAAGTGATGTGTTTCTACTACATGCAGGATGTAGTGATGCAGGGTATCTCTAGCTGGTCTGGTTTTGGTGAGCCAAGTTTTGTAGATGCAAGGAGGCTTCTTTCTACCATGGAATGTGTGTCCCCTTTTGAGACTGTAAAACTGCTTGCTAAATTAATCCCAACTCGAGGGATAGTAGCTTGAGGGGTGCTGAGGGGAGACTTAGGGGGCAGCTCTCTTTTTGTACCCCTAAGCAGTGTTTTGGTCTTACACTGACCTTTACAACATGAAAAGAAAGGATTGAGATGGTGATAAGGAAATTAAAGCTCTGGGGGGATGGGGTGGAGGAAAAGCAAGGAAAGGGAAACAAATGTCTGCTGGGTGCACTGTAACTGTATTTTGACCCAAATTTTCTCAAGATCCAAGTGTCTGAAGTCCTTTCATACATCTTTGAATAGGTCAGCAGTATCATAGGTTGAAATCCAAAAGATTGCTTTATTCAGCTGGAAGGGGGAAGTATTTGAATCATGAGACTTTGAGAACAGGTCATTAGTGCAGAGAGGGGATAAAATAAATTGTGGGAGCCATTAACACAACAGTGATTAAAATATATCATAGTGGTGCCGTAATTGGTACCTCGGCTGAGTGAGAAGTGAAGTACTCCAAGCTAGTTGTATTAAGTGTTCATTTCTGAGAGGCTGACAAAGATTGATGGCTTCTTTTCTGTAAGTCCCATTTAGTCGCTGTAGCAGTACATCTTTTACTGATGCACATAAGAAACAGTTACTGTTAATGACTGGACCATTTCTCTGAAGGGTATGTTTAAAATCTGATTATTCTGGAGGAGAGGGGGAAGCCTTGTAGACCTTGGGCCAGCTTTTGCTAAGGCTGTGTTGTTTTCAGAGTACCTCTGTAGGTGCTGCTTGACTATCTGAATGCAGTTCTGTCCTCTTCACTTGCCAAAGGACAGAAGCCATGTTCTCCCCATGCTTTCTGGCCTGCTGGGGCACTTAGTGGCTCTATGGTGGCTTCAAGGCATTCAGTCTCAGATAAAGAATCTTCTGCAAACCATTATTCCCGTCTGCCTGGCCTAAAAGCTGTGTTAGCAATTTAATGGCCTCTTGGTCAAGGTAACTTGCCCTGGGTGGGGGTCTGAAAGAAACATTAGGGACCTGTGTCTGCTCTGCTGGGTCTGTGAGAGCCTCAGCACTGGGGTCACCGTGGGGGCTGAGCAGCAAAGTGTGGGGGGAGGAGAATGGCTCCTAGAGGGTCATCAGAGGAAAGCTGTGGGGTCAGGAGTGGCCGCGGGGACAAGGGACCCTGGTGGTGGAGGCTGTGGGGTAGGACCCACACCATCTGGGTGGGGATGGTGTGCAGCCCCAAAGAGAAGATCCTGGTCTCCAGAAGTGCTGCTCTCCTCCAGGAAGGGAGGGAGCAAGGCCAGGCAGTGGCCACAGTGACCACACAGGGCATCCCCTGAGATGCTGCTGGGACACTGAGGGGGTTCCTGTGCAGCCCCTTGCTACCCCCACTGCTTCTGCCAAAATCCCTGAATCTCTGACTTGCTAAAGAAATCCCTTTGAGGCCTCTGACAGCAGGTCTCCTCGTCAGCACTCTGTAGGGATGCAGTCTGCCATAGGAAAGCAATAGTAAGATGCTTTCATGTTCTAGGAATTAGAAAAAAAATAAAAAGGTTAAAATTTAAAGTTTTATATGAATACCCGTATCTATGCACAACATATATGTGTGCAACTTGCATATACTTTTCAGGAGGAGCAGTGCATTTTATCTGTCAGTACTTGCTGCTGCCGTGGTCTTTGAACTTGTAATCTTCCTAAACATCTCCTGACCCTCCAAGCTGTCTAGCTGGTATTTATTGTTTTACCGATGTGTTTATCTCCCAGTTCTTTTCTAATCCTGCCCTGGTTTTCACCCTGAGACTAGGCGAGCAGTGGGGGGAGGGAGAGGAAGGTAAGTGTGTCCGCAGAAGCCTTTTACCTGGCTGGGAAGGAAGACAGGGACATGCGAGTCTCCAGTGGCTGACAAGCTTATCTATCTCTGAATGCACAATAAAATAAGCCCAGGCAATAATTTTTGCCTGGTTTTGTCCCTGCTTAGTGATTTGCTTTGTCTGCACTCCTGTGTGCTCAGCAGGAGCAGCTTTCAGTCAGGCAGTGCATGTCACAGACCCATCCAGGTAGCCTTACTGAGTTGCCTGAGGTTGTCCTAAGTGTTCAGCCTGATGACTTAAAAAAACCAGAATAATTAAAAAACAATTTTTGTTCTTAATGTGTTTTGACAAACATTTAATTCTGCCAAAGGTCCTTGTAACTCTCTGATTTTGACTTCAGGTTTTTGGGAAGTATTAATTCGAAGTTACAGTCTCTGATTTTACATTATGCAAGGTGATGGAAATGTTTCCGAAGGTGAAGCAAGAAGCATGGAAGTATAGCTGTACAGAATCAATTAAGTTCACACTGCTGCTCGTTTGGTTAGTGGCTTCCCAGTATTGCCCCTGAACAGTATTGATTTAATTTTCTCACTGTGGATACAGCACAGCTTTGCTTTACACCACAGAGACACGAGTTTCATGTTTTCATTTTGTAGTAATTTTCATGCAGGCTGCCTTTGAAAGTGCTGGCCTTACGGACACAATTATTGGCTTTGGGAAGATGAGCTCTGGCTTTGCTGCTGATCCCTGCAATTGTTTCTGTCCTGCCTCTGATAACCATGTGGTGGTGTTCCTGAGCATTCCTCTTTGTCCCTTTTCTTAATATGGGAAAACCTTTCAGACACACTATGGTAAAGAAGGTAAAGGAATTCATTTTAAAAGTTGGGGCTTTCTGCATTTCACACGAACTTTACTGATTTAAATTACAGTGAGAAAATGTAGAGACACTGAAGGGCTATGAGGACTGCTAAGTCCTGGTTTGGTCTCAAGTGTGATCTGCAGATATTCTCTGAAACTATGTACGTGACGATGATTTCATTAGGTAGGGGAAAGCAGCCTGACTGACATTTTCACTTAAACTGGATAAAACCCTGCTGCTAACTGGAAGATTAGTATTCAAAAATGAATCAAAGGTACTAGCTGTTTTTGCAAGAAAGCATAATGCTGTGGGAGAGGGAGGCACAAGGAAGTCCTGAGGATCAAAAGTACGATGCCAACCATTTTAAGATTAACTTTTTTTGAAAGACAACCCTGAGCCTTCTCCCAATTATTCCTGATATGAGCTTTGTAGCTATAGTGTTTGCTTGGCCAGTGGTGCCACACATGGTAGGGAAGACTCTGACATTGCCTCTCTAGTACCAATCATTTGTGGATAAGAATAGAAAGGCCCAGATCAGGTCAGAGAAGAATCAGTGAAAGAACACTCCAGTCTGGCACCTCTGTTTTCTGAAAGCTAAATGCTGGTGAATGTGTTTCAAAGCAGGTAGGAATCTAAAGCAGAGGGAGATGAAACACAAGAGTTTTGCAGAGAAAAGGGCTTGAGCTAATTGGCATTGGAGGGTGGCAATGCTGGGACATGCTCCATGCCCTTGATTTGCTTCCCTGGTGCCTTTTTGCACAAGGAATGCTGAAGTTGGTGGGGAAAACCAAAGAGGCTGTTGCATTCAGCCTTACTGTTGGTACCTGTGAATTTGCTACCAGGGAGAGTTCCACAGTCTGGCTAGCTGTTCTGGTTTAATTCTGGCTAACTTCTCATTATTTATGAAGAGAATTCTAGAGAGGTCTGTGTCCTCAGCTGTTCTCCACCTATTAGTTCCTCTCAGTACTCCTCTCATTACTCCTTACAGTAATGAAAATCTTGAATTCATGTCAGTGCTTCTGAGGGAAAAGTCAGTGGGTTTGGGGCTGAGCCCTGTGGGGTGGAGGGACTAGGTATTTAAAAGGTGGAGCATGTGCAGGCTGAAGTACCTTTGGAAGCAGGAAAATGTTGATCTGAAAACGTGTGTCGATTTTGCACTGGAAGTGGATGGGAGAGAAGGGACTTGGCCTTTTTCTGAGGGAAGCACAGCAGATGTGGTGGGGGAATTGGGGACAAGCAGAGCTTTCCAGCAGCAGCCTTCATTTTCAGTAGCATTGTGGTTACTTGTGGTTCTCCTCTTAGTTCACAGAAGGCTGCCCAGTGGTCAGAGCATTTTATGCAACAGTGATCTGAGTCATCACATTGCACATATCTTCTCCTCTGAGTGGAGGGAAAATTGCTTTAAATTATTGGCAATTTTGAGGAGGAGAAAAAATCCAGGGATACTATTTTCTCCAGCAAATTGACTTTCTTAATCAAAATAATGTATCAGCCAGAATGTTTCAACACAACTGAAATCTTCTGTTAAGAGCACCTTAGTTTCTTAAAATGAAGTGCCATGGATTGAAATATTATCAGAAAAGTAATTTCCAACTGGATAATAGGAAAACCTAATTTTTTAAAAAACACTGAAATTGATAATTATTTTCAGGAGTATGTAAAATTCAGAAGAAGTAATTTAGATCAAAAATGCTCTGGTAAGAGCAAATCTCTGTCTTTTGTGTTCTGAAGGGAGAGCTTACATAATTTTAATTCTCAAGGAGGAGATAAAGGTAACTTTGTCAGGATTTCCCTGATATATGCAGGTTGGTTGAGAAGTCCTGACATACCCAGTCATGTGAGCCAGGGACTTCTGATGCCTCAGAGTAAAATTCAGTTCTGCTGCTGTTTAACCCAGCATGATTTCCTTGTCTCTGAGTTGATTAACTCCTTCCTCTTCAGGTGATGGGACTTGTAAAGAACTCAGGCTTGTAAAACCAGCTGATTTTCTTGTGTTTGGAGCGGACTGTTAGTCCCAATATTGGAGTTTTTTAAAAACAAGAGTAGTTGTAGGAGGGGGGAAAACTCTTAGAAGTTTCCCAACCTGATTAACATGAAAAATGGCATTTTTATTTCCTGTCAATATGTGAGTGTGGCACACAGCAGGACCCTCATGGGTGAAGACTCAACCTCTGACATTAGTGGAGCTCTGCCAACCATTGTTTTCTCCCTCTAGCTGTGACTGAAGCTGTGACAAGGTGCTTGTTCGGGTCATCTCTCTCACCCTTCACTCTGCCAACCTTGAGTCCCCCATCAGTGGGTTTAATTCCTGATGTTGGAGGAAGAAATAATGCATGAACTGTGATAAATTTCTGATAGCAAACTGTCCTGTTTGGACTCGCCTGCTCTCTCACCCTAAGGCTATCTACAGCCTGAAATCTACTGGCATGCAGTGCTTTGGCTTTTTACATGCGGATTCTAAAGCATTTGATGCTAAATTGTTCCTGGTGATCGCATCCAATTTAGGAATGCTATTTCTGTTTTCTTCCATAATGAGACAGCCCTGGCTGAGACCTCGATCTGTGGGCTTGTGTGTGATGCGCTGCTGAACTGTGCTGGCTGTGTTTGCACTGCAAGGGAGCTTTGGGCAAAGGCAGTGTTGGATTGTGTGGTCAGAAGGGACACTGATGCCAGGGAGCAACCTACTCCTTCTTGCTCTCAGAAAACAAATCTCTCCATATTTTTGTAAATTGGATAGGCTAAGCTCAAATGGGAAAGTGTTACTTTGGTGAAAATTAATTTTGGATGTTGAGCTTTTTCCTTTATGCTAAGTTTGGATCTTGGTAAGAAGGTCTTGATCATGCTCTTAGCTGAAAGACAGTTCTCTTTCTGTTCAGACACTGCCTCTTTGGGTTCCCTTTGCTTTGGAAATGAAACGGATGTAAATGTAAGGTAACCAATGAATGAAAGGATCTTAATGTTAGAATTTCACCCATCAGTTGGCTCTCTTACATTTCATAGATTTTCCCATCACAGGCAATCTGTGTTCTTGCTTGCTCAGATCCACGCTGATGCCAAGTGCTAAACAATGACACTATCTATCTTTCTGCACAATTTGCCAATTTTGGTTACTTTTGAAGCCCAGTGTTTCTGCTTTAGCCTTGTGAATCTCCCTTATAGGGAGAACAAAATGAACAGAAGAGTGATTTCTTTAGCAAAATATTTAGAGTTGATGTCTCTGTCATTTATCCCCTTCTTTTATAAACTGCTGTGCTTAGTCCACTTACTGTATAATAAGTCGAAGTAAAGATGTAGTAAAGAGTTGCTGTTTGTTGTTTACAGTGAATTGCCTTTCAGGTAATCAAATTAAGTACTTTATTGCAGTTTCACTTCCAGCTATGGCCTTAAATAGCAAAGGTTTTTACTTGCTGCTTACTAGGCTTAGGGTGATGTTTGCAAAAGCTCTCTCTTGATTCTACATCTTCCTTCAGCAATGAGCAGGATTTTGCCAGTGACCTCGGGTGAGTTAGCATTAGAGCAGCAGTGCTTTTGAAACCTTCTCCTGCAGAGAAATGAGAAGCGGAGTCTTTCTTTCACAGGGAACATTTTGGGAGTTTCCAAATTCTCTCTCTTCCCCCCAAATTCATGTTGCCTATCAAACATAGCTACATTTTGGTATTTTACAGAGTCCCCTGCAAAATATCACAAGAGACAGGCCCATACATCAGATTAATTATCTTGCCTTCTAGTTGCCAGAGGTGCTTAATTTCTTCTTTGAAATTGAATGTGACTCCTGCAATTAAGTGTTGCTCCTCAACTGGTGAGACATCTTGCTTTTTATCTAAGTGGAAGCAAGGTGTTAAGAGCAAAATCAGAAGTGGACTTGCATACCACAAATAAAGGTGTTACTGTAAATTTTATGGCTGTTATACTCAGGTTTATGGAAATTAGGTTATTTGCTGTTTCCTTATAAATAATGGAAGCTGAATAATTAAATTCCTTGCAGAGTTTTTAGTGGAGTAGCCAGTCTGACTATATTAGATGGTATTTGATTTTGCCAGATATCTGTGACTGAATTAAATGTTTATAATCCTTTCTTGATTATTCTCAATTCAGTGCATGCTTTAAAATGTAAAATGTTATAGAAGTTTGTTGCTTCAGCTGGACAAACCACAAATGAGAGCATTATTACTGAATGCAGTCACTCTTGTCCTGCAGTAGTTTAGTAAAAGGTAGGTTGCCATCCCATGATTTCAGAGGGTGTCATGTGGGACTCCTAAGTTTCCCCCAAGTTTAACTGGAGAGAAGAAGTCAGTGAAGAGTTTTCTGGGTTTAATTTGGGGTTTCCTCCTTTGCATTCTTTACATGACACATCATCATTTTCTGGGACTTAAGATAACCTTCTGTGGTAAAGGCTGCTTTCAGTTTTCTGATGGACCTCTCAGTGGTTGTCACCATGTAATAGGTCATTAAGAAATGTGTGAGGCTTATAGAGGCAGGCACATGTTATATTGGCAAATTTCACAACCGGTGCATTTTCTCTTTAGGTGGTTGCTACTGATCCTCAGCTATGAGGCATGAAAAGAGGACAAGTGTCTCGTAGTCCTTACTCAGCGCCCAAGATAATTCTCTTAAAAAGCACGTTTGTCCTGATTGTCCTTACAATTAATTTCTGCTAGAAAGCACTCAAGGAATTAATTAATTTTAGCCTTTCACTCACCCAAGTATTTTACTGTTTGAAAACTTGATAGTACCCATTAACAAGCACACATGCTTACTGGAGTAAGATTTTCTTCTGCAAGACTTGCTTTTCTTATGTAAGAAGCAAGTATTTGGCTTTTAAAAATACTTTTTGCAAGAATTAAGTTGCTAGTCACTGTGGAAAAGAGGTGGTTGCCGTATGTATTGTGATGATGCCATCATGGCATGTGAGAGTGGAGGCTTCAGCTGGAAGCTCCTGGTGAAATTCCATCCAGGTTTAAATGTTGTGTTTAGTTAAGATCGGTCTTGTAGTTTCAGCTAGAAATATCTGGCCTTTGTTTCAGTTCGGAAGGAAAGAGAGTGTGTGTGATCGGTATTACATAAATATTTTATCCTTGCAGAGCTTCTCATATAAAATGTTTTCTCTGTAGTACCAAGAGAAGTGTTGACTCTTAGCTGTAACACCATGGCCCTTTCAGATTTGAAGTCACTGTTGTGTATAGCGATGCAATGCTCCTCATTAGAAAGAGATCAAAAAGTTGCACTTTTTCAGCTAGTATTTGAGGGGTATTTTCCTTAGGGATTGGAATGGGTGCTGTTCTGAAGGACTGCTTTTGCAGGGGTTAAGGAGATGTTGAGTAGTTATGACTAGTTATCAAAGTTGGCTGGAAATAGCCCACTTACTGGCTGAAGCTTGATTTCAGAGTTGAAGGGCACACATTTCCCAGCCCCTCTCTCTACAGCTCTATTCTCTGCAAGGGAGTGTTTTCATGACATTTTTTGTTGATTGGATAATATGAGAGAGGAGAGGAAGGGGTAAAGAGGAAGAAAGCTGTGTTTTCCTGTGAGAATGCCCAAGACTGTTCATAACTAGGCTTTGGGTGAGATGACCTCTGTTAGAGGAATATAAGTAATAAAAAAAAAATCTGTGCAGAAAATGAGTGCAATAATTAAATCTCTTCCTTTTTATTTTCCCCTGCTAAGATCAAAGAGGTTCGACTCTTGATTAATGCACAACAGAATTCATTAACATGGTAAAATGTGGAAAAACAGGCTATGGGTTATTACTACACAGACATTTGCTTTACGGAACTGTAAATACTTTTTGTTCAGTAATTTGGCCTATTGCTTTTGCTATTGTTTCTGTGCATGCACGTCACTCGAGAATACCACGCCTAGAAGTTCAGATGCAACCTTTATTCTTCTGTATGCATATCTTTTTTTTTTTTTT